>OX155963.1:16420770-16903874 GCA_944548615.1 Micropterix aruncella
CCAATCGACATCAAGCTGTCACTGTTGGTGGTTATAGGTCCGAGTATGTTAGAGTACCTTCTGGAGTACCGCAAGGTTCGCATCTCGGGCCATTATTGTTTAATATTTATATTAATGACATCGCCTCTTGCTTTCACACATCTAAATTTATCGTTTATGCCGATGATCTAAAAATTTATTCCACCATTAAAGGTACGAAAGATTGCATAAACATGCAACGCGATCTAGACCGACTCTTGGTATACTGCCACAAAAACAAGCTCTGCCTCAATCCCTTAAAGTGCAATACCATCAGTTTTACCAGAAATACTCGGCCAATTGTATATAACTATCTTATCGATGGCGAAAACATTCCAAAAACATCTTTAATACGCGACCTCGGACTTTATTTAGATACGAAGCTTACATACAACGACCACATAGATTACATAGTTCTTAAGGCCAAGAAAATGTTAGGATTTTTGTTTAGAGTATGCAGACCGTTCAGTGACACCCTCGCCTTAAAAACACTGTATTACGCATATGTCAGAAGTGTCTTAGACTTCGGATCCACTATATGGTCACCGATGTATGCTGCATCTGTCAACAAGGTTGAGTGCGTCCAAAAGCGTTTCTTGCGATACCTAAATTGGCGCGAGCACTCGAACTTCGAGACATATGAGGAAAGAGCGGATTACTTTAAGGTTGCACTGCTCTATAATAGACGGACCATAAACCGACATGTCTTTCCTATATGACATCCTTCATGGTTTAATAGACTGTCCAGCTTTAACTGAGCGAATTTCCTTGAGAGTGCCCCCCAGAAGTATCCGAGTTTCTCGTTTGTTTCATGTGCCCAGGTGCAATTCAAGCCACTTCAGCAACTCTACTATTATACGGTTACTCACCTCTTTTAATAACAGGTTTAATGACCTTGACATTTTTTCTCTGGACAGGAAGCCTTTTCTTCACGCAGTCGAAGAAAAGCTCAGGAACGATAATTAATTTAAATTTACTTATTACTTTATTATATACAATATATTTATGTGTGTATGTATGTCTATATGTATGTGTGTGTATATATATATGTATATATATATATATATATATGTATGTATATATATGTATGTATATATATATATATATATATATATATATATATATATATATATATATATATATATATATATATATATATATATATATATATATATATATTATATATATATATATATATATATATATGTGTATGTATATATATATATATGTATATATATATATATATATATATGTCAATAGTATACGTATGTATGTGTTATAATAATCCCTCCCTTCCATTTCCATTCCCCTATTGTAATTACACATTTATATTTAGAAATGCTTCTTTTTCCTTTTTTCTTAAAAAGAAGGTTATAAAATTATTATCTTTTAAATGGGTACTTTATATTTTTTGCTAATTTAAAATGTATTAATGGCTATATTGATGTTAATTTATAAAATGTTTTTTTTATATAAAGAATATGCTGTATACATTTAGTTAATAAAATAAATAAATAAATAAATAAATATATATATATATATATATATATATATATATATATATATATATATATATATATGTATATATATATATATATATATATATATATATATATATATATATATATATATATATATATATATATATATATATATATATATATATATATATATATATATATATATATATATATATATATATATATATATATATATATATATATATATATATATATATATATATATATATATATATATATACATATATATATATATATATATATATATATATATATATATATATATATATATATATATATATATATATATATATATATATATATATATATATATATATATATATATATATATATATATATATATATATATATATATATATATATATATATATATATATATATATATATATATATATATATATATATATATATATATATATATATATATATATATATATATATATATATATATATATATATATATATATATATGATACTCCTTATATAGGTTAAGTATTACTCGCATACAATGTTCAAACAATAGTCAAGGTTAGCTCTAGAAGTCTAGAATATTGCATGTAGGCAATAAGCTCACCTTGTCAAACGAGTAAAGCGTTACTATTTTTATTATTTATTATTTTATTAATATTATATTTTTTTAAATCTAAAAGATAAAGAGCAGTTAAAATGAACAAAAAGAATTTTACAGCAATGAAATTTTTTAAAAGTGGATTAACCATTTATATTAATGTCTCCCAATACATTATTTTATATTGAGAAACACTGAGAAAATATATTTTTAAAAATAATGCCATTAACGTTAAACTGTAAATTTTAAACCAAGCATTGATTGTCAGGTTTAACATACTCTTCTTACAAAAGACTATAATTTTAAAATACAAACCACCGCACGCATTGCGGTGCATTTTACGGTTCAAACTCCGCTATCAACCAACCGATCAAGAATGCACCGATTAACATACAAATTCTATGTTATTTCCCCCTCCGTGTTCCGTAAAAGGCTGCGGATCGTATGGCATTGTCATGAATACGTTTTTACACACAGGGAGGCGGGCAAGAAAGCGAACGAACGGCAAAAATGTCACGATCTTTACCGGCGATATTTATAATGATAGCGATTGAGAAGCGAACGATATCGAGATGTGAGTCATAAAGAATTACGCGCGTGGGTGATTTGAAAAAAATACAACCTGGGAGTCATTAACCATAAACAAATTGCAATCTAACAGAATTAATAGACAATGATGATAAACGTGATTCCGTCTCAAAACATAATAAGGAACCAATAAAATGACCTTATGTTGGAGATTAGAGCCTGATTAAAAAATATAATGTACAAAATAATAAATTATTGATACAATGTATAAATAATATACCAAATAATGCATATTGTAGGCTAGACATCTTCGAGATAGACTCAAACTAGACATCTTCGAGATAATGAAAACGAAACATCAAACCAAAGTATAAAGATGCAACCTTTAAGAGAATCACAAGACGGTGTTTTCAAGAAATATGATGATAATGATCATGCTACTCTAGACCCTGTATCCCAAGCAAACTTCGCAAAACTTTAAATTAAAATGTTTAATTTAAAATATTACAACGTTAGAAACAAAATTTCCTTAGAAACAAAAGAAAAATTGAAGAAATGGCATAACATAACGAAGAAAATATTGTCTGTAATTCCTGTTTCCATTCATACAATAAATTTTGCTGTAGGGAAATTATAAAGGTAGAACAACGCACAGCACATCGTGAGAACAGGAAGTTCTTTATTAATTGTATAGTGCGGTATTTCGGAAATTACTATCGGACGTATCATTTCGATTGAAGTTGCCTGGTTTTATTTTGTTGAGCACGTGATCGTCTGTTTTACAGACTTAGGTGATTATATAATTACATATTTAGAAAAGAATTCTATGTATTTTTCGATGTTGGAACAGAGAGGTTTATAGTTTGTTGTTTGTTTATATTGTAAAAATTCACAAATGACGGGTTTATTGTCATACGATAATATCTATGAAGTGTTTATATGTATGTGCGTGTGTAATATGTGTTTAAGTGTGTGTCTTGTTATTGCATTCGATCGACAGAATTGAAATGCAATTCCATTAATTTTATCCCAACGGAAAATGATGACCCGCCGGGAATCGAACCCGGAACCTTACAATGTAAGATCGGGCCACCTACCCACTATGCCGTGTATAGTGTAAACACTATATAGTGTAGGAATTGATAAAACGAAAGAGGATTGGGAAGAATTGGCAGATGACATAAAACGTGAGGTCATCAAAACGTGAAAAACAGTGCAGAAAATAAATAAAATGGATGAATCGGATAAGGAAACTAGCTAAGAGGATTAGAGAAATGGATCAACAATACAAGGAACCATCAAACAAAAGGCAAGACAAAAAAAACAGAATTAACTAAAAATCATAGACGAAAGAAGTTAAAAAGGTAGAAACAAAGACATTGCATAATATTAATTGCCCTCACAATCCCAGATTCCTACTTTCCTTTATCGGCTCTAGGTTGTTATTATACAGGTCGATTGATTCACCATTCCCTGCCATCATTAGAGACAGGTGTTCCTCAACCTTAAAAAGGTGCACTCTAATGTATTCGGTTTAACGTCTCAGTAACGTTTTTTTCTGGGGTGGCGCAATCCATTCATTCATCTTGATCAGGGACATATTTATAAATTTCATTTATTTATTATGATAACAAGACTATTGATTAGCATTATTCTTTATTTGGATTATGAGAAGCACTGGTTTATTGTTGAAAGCTGGATAAGCAATATTCTATTTACAATCACTGCAATTCGGTGCTAATATATTTGAAAAAACATTCGTATTTATTTCGCGAATTTACCGCTGTTGGTCGTATCACAATATACTATAGGTAACAGCAGGTAATATAGAAGCTACTGTAAGTAACAGGTAGTAATAACAAGTTTTTTGGATGATACTATATTGAGTATCATATTTGAAGACAAATAGAAAATCTAATGGCACAATAATCTGAATTAAATAATTAAAAATAATCGTGAATTGTTAGAAACAGATCATATGAGCAGTTGAAATATTTAAAAAAATCAATAAGATACTAAAAAAAATATTTGCATAAATATTTCTAAAAATGACAAAAATAATCAAAATAAATACACATAATTTAATTTTATATAAATTATTCATCTATTCTAATATTATCAGTACAATCTGATATTAAAATATATGATTACGATTATGATTATGTAATCAAGTATCCTATACATTTCCAAACCATACTGATATAATAAAAAAGGAAAACT
Source organism: Micropterix aruncella (assembly GCA_944548615.1). NCBI lineage: Eukaryota > Metazoa > Arthropoda > Insecta > Lepidoptera > Micropterigidae > Micropterix > Micropterix aruncella. The sequence goes on from OX155963.1 coordinate 16,425,646, forward strand.
TAATTAATAAAAACTGATATAATAAAAAAGTTTGTATATAGAAGGTAATCTCCGAAACTGCTCATCCGATTTAAAAAAAAACACTAATTGAAAGATACATAATCTCTTTATTGATAAATAATAATTTTTCACGCGAAAACAGGATATTTGTAAAACAAGTCGGAAGAAAATGTGCTGGTGTGTTGCTTTATCGGCGTGCACTGGCGAAACGGTTTGATATATGTGAAAACAATCTATCACAAAAACGTCGGCTTTAAAGAGATCCAACTTTTATATTTAAGTTACAGTAACTGTTTTATTGTCTTAAAAAAATAAGAAATGAATAAAGCAATGTTTAGTTGAAGACATTAGCGACAAAATATGAATCCTTATCAAAATAAATTATTCGATCATCTCGAGTGATGAATAAAGATAATATTAGCAATACACAGTAAGTTTTTATGAGATATGAAATTGGTAACGCGTGCAAGCACCTTGAAATATCTAGCAGCGACGCGGCGGCGGCTGGCCCAGCAAGGTCAGCGTTCAACGGAAGGCGGCAAGTGGCGAGGGACAAGACGCGTACCACGTCTACGAGATAGGTAGCGTGCACCTGAGAGGGGCGTCTTCAATGATTCTATAATATACCTAAATGCAGCGTCGCGTCGAAGTGTCTCATAAGGCAAATAGACGCCACCCTACCTAAATTAACAACTCGATTCGAAACTACGCCAAGCAAAGCCGCAGGCAATAGCTAGTAAAAATGAATACTTCTTTTACCCAAAGGTATTATATATAAAAGGTTTTTTTAAGTTGCAGTAACAACACACCATTGGCTGTTACCCAAGACTCATCGTGTCAGAATCTATTTCGTATCTCGTGTCGGCATCACATAACGCGGAGCCTCCAACAACTGGGCGTTATCGGCATTTTTCCCAGTGGTGATTGCGATCGCCGAGCGGCCTCCTCCATTTGCTTTGGGAAAATGAGATTTTGATTTACGCCATAATGGCGATATTGTGGCGGAATCGAAGGACAGGTTGCCACGCGGGAATTCAACCCCAGCGACGAGTGGCCGGGTAGAGATACGCGACGAGGATTTCCACTGCCTTATTGGCGTCGCTCAACCTTTTCGGGACATCCTCAGGGATGCCATCTCGGACTGATTCGCTCCTTGATTGTTTCGACCGCATTAGCGTCGCTCAACCTTTTCGGGACATCCTCAGGGATGCCATCTCGGACTGATTCGCTCCTTGATTGTTTCGACCGAATTGGCGTCGCTCAACCTTTTCCGGACATCCTCAGGGATGCCATCTCGGACTTATACGCTCATTGATTGTTTCGACCGAATTGGCGTCGCTCAACCTTTTCGGGACATCCTCAGGGATGCCATCTCGGACTGATTCGCTCCTTGATTGTTTCGACCGAATTGGCGTCTCTCAACCTTTTCGAGACATCCTCAAGGATGCCATCTCAGACTGATTCGCGCCTTGATTGTTTCGACCGATCCGTGAGAATATCTACCTGTCTTTCACTGATTTTAATTACATACACGAAAACAGACACAGGAATATAAACGATACCGTGTTAATGATATGTTTACCATGTTTACGTCAAAGGAATTACTTCAAGCATGCGAAATCACTAACGTCGCTACATTAGACGTCTCCGCGAACCCGCGTATGGTGCAAGGAGCAAAGCGATAAATGTTGTCTTTTTCATGGTGTAGCCGGCTTGGTCAACCTATACCTACCTATAATAACAAGTAAATATATCAAATAGATTAAAAAACACGACTGGCGTTACAGAAACTGAAGTATTGTATTTAAAATTATTTTTATAACGGTTTTTTTTCTAAAATATTTGTGATGTTATGTATTTGTCCACAAAGATACATGTATATTTCCAGAATGTAAGCTTTCATTTGATACTAAACACGATATATTTATGTTAATATATTGACATTTGGACATTTAGACAACTACTTACCTACTTGATATTTTAGAAACGGAAAACATACATAGATGAATCCTGAACACTATACACTCCTTTTTCGTTGGGCAGTTGTGTGAAAAGATACAGGAATATATAAGATCTTAATCCCAAACATACCGTATCGAATTTCTGTTTACGTCAAAGGTATTATTGCAACCACGCGAAATCACTAACGTCGCTATATTGGACGACTTCGCGAAACAGCGAATGGTGCAAGGAGCGAAGCGATGAATGTTGTCTTTATCATGGTAAAGCCATAGGTAGACCTATACCTACCCACAATAAAAATGTGCCTACCTACCATAAAAAGGAGACCTATACCTACCCACAATAAAAAGGAGTATCTAGGTGTAGCAGCCGTACAATCGCGGGGCGACATGCATCAATAGATGTTTGAGTAAACACGTTTGTTTCCTAATTTATATGTAAAATTTACCTACCCAAGATGAAAAAGTGCAAAAATTCAGCCTACAGATTATACATTGGTCAAAAAGTGATGAGAGGATTATCTAGGTTTAGCGGCCGTCGCAAGGCGACATGTATCAATAGACTCTCGAGGAAAAATAATACTTTTGTTTCCTAATGTATATGTAAAATACTGTTTAATAGTGCGGTAGCTAATGGGCCCTTGCTGAGTTGGCCACGAAGACCCATTTGTTCAAGGATGGTCACACTCACGGGTCAACACCCATCCGGCGGCCTCCACGCATGAAGTGCGAGCCCGAGTAAGACTCTGGCCTTGGGGCTAGTTTCCAAAACCAAACCAGTCTGTAAAACCAATCAGTCTGGTGAAAGCTAAGGCTGGGACATAACGCATCTAGTTTTAGTATCTTCTTTCTGTAATATCATTATAAGTGTACCAAGTAATTAAATGAATCGATTAGATCCCATGTCTCCTTGGTAAATCCTTGGATTTTCACTATTGACACATGTGGAGTTTTTATATGTAATAACTGCCATTTGCTCGTGACGAAAAGTCGAATGATAATATCACTAGGGGCGGTATCTCTGTACGACTTTATAGATAGCGGTAAGCGTCAATAAATCGAGGGAGGTGCGGCGCATACGAATCAATATGAACATATGGCAGACAGTAATTAGTCCAGGCAGTCTGAGCCGCGTTAATCACTATTAGCATATTTTAAACCCACGGGGACTCTCGTGTGGTCTGACCTTTCTGACGGAATTACGTCCTGCCTGATGGCTTCTCAAAGTCTGCAAAAACCTACATTATGTTTGCGGAAATTGAAAGGCATTTAGTGAGATGACGGTGAACGAGAGCTGGTGGAAGTCTGCAAGATACCTACTATAGTTGTGGGCGGAAATTGAAAGGCATTTAGTAAGATGTCAGAGGAAGAGAGCTGGTGGAAGTCTACAAGAAACCTACACTTTGTGGGTGAAGATTGAAAAGCATTTAGTAAGATGTCAGCGAAAGAGATCTGGTGGAGTGGCGTTCGGATGATAACATCACAACCGGAAAACAGATACCTACTTTACAGTAACACCACATTATCTAATCGAGTGGTATTTAAAGATTTCTTTGTAAACTTATTAGCTAATGGTTCTCACGCAGTTGAGCCATTAAGACCTGCAAGTTATTTCTGGTCGGCTCAGCTCACGTTTCAGCTCCTATCTAGTAGCTTTCTCGAAGAGAGTCTATCTAAGTAAGGACGAAGAGGATCTACCCCAGTAAGCTTTCTCGAAGAGGGTCTACCCCAGTAAGAAATAAGGTCTACCCCAGGAAGTAACTACCCCAGTAAGGTCTCGAAGAGGGTTTGCCCCAGGAAGGATTTCCCATGCCACGGCAGCTGGATTAGTTTCTTCTGTAGCATGACCATCGGGCACTACTTGTTGGTTTGCGTGCCGTGCGGCATCAATCTATCGACTGTGCACTCCGGAGAATAACCGAGGGTCTGGCAATGGTCTGATACGTTTCCTAAGCAGCGAGGGTTGTTGTTGAGCTGATGTCAGCTATATATACTCTTGAGATGAGCCGTTGGCCACCCGATCCCGTGTGAAAGACGGGTAAAGGGCGCTAAGGTCCGCGATAAATTCGAACTGACTTATAGCTAACATCAGGTAGAAACGGATGTTAGCGGTATCCGTCGTTAGCGGTTGAGTTCCGCCAAACCTGATAGTGAGGAAGTGAGGTCGGTCCGCTGAGTTCACGTCCCAGTGCATCGCGGTAAAGCTTTAGACTTTCACGGGCTTATCGGTGGAGGTAGACCGTGATCTATCTTTGTCCGCCAAGTCTTCACGTTCACTGATGTCTTCACGTTCACGAGCTGATGTCGTTAAAACTCTCTGGGGGTGATGTTCTCGCCCGCTGTGTTGACAACCCCAAATGACTGTAAAGCTACTGATTATTTAGACATATTTTTATGCACGAGTGTCAACCATCGAATCTCCGGTAGACGAGAAACGAAGTGAAAAGAAGATCCAGGAAATAATGAATCAAAATAGCATCCCATCGTCGGAAAGTGCACTGTATACAAGGCAAATACACGTGATATTGTCCGCGTTGTAATGAGAGGCGCACGAAGACATAGCAAACAACCGACATACGCCGGGAATTATTTATTAAAGTATGGCGGCCGGTAGAACGCGGTGGGAATTCAGCACAAGGCTGGGCGACACGCTCTCAACATACGTTAAGCAGCTGCACTCTTGAATTCGCGGCCTGCCTTAAATATTCCAGGAGGAGTAAAGGAGCGTGTTAACGTTTTGGGTAACACTGAAATGATCGCGGAGACTTAAGTTCCACTACTCTACTCTACTTAGCGAATGGTAGAACTACTCTAATAGCGAATGGTTTCGTGCAGCTTGGGCCATAAGATCCATTCTGTTCTCGAAGCGGCTCAACTCACGATTCAGCTCATATTTAAAAGCCTCCTCGTGCGGAAGGCTACCCCGTGTAAGACTCACGCGTCTCAGGCCTCAGCGCTTGTGGACCGGTTTCTCCTGGTGGGATTGCATCCCACCAGGAAGGATTGCATCCTACTGGGCGGTTTGCGCACCATTCGGCGACGGGCTAACCCGTCACCCCAGGCTGGTATAACGATATGTGATCGTTCTTTCAGTCGTGAAACGAGAGTAGAAGACTCTGGGATGGCACAAACCTACCGTCCAGCCAAGCCACGAACCGGCCAGATACAAACGCCTTACGGCGAGACACTAGCAAGGTAATCCAGTGGATCTACCTCGCCCCTTGGCTACCAGTTTTGGTAGGATATCTCCGTCTGAAATTAACCTTTACGATACCTCCCTCCTCTCGACTGGTAACGGGTCCGAAATCGCTAACGCGACATCTACCTGCCGTAATTCAGCGGTGATTCAGCTTGAATCTATCGCAGACCAAAGGCATCTTTTGCCCGGCTCTGAATTAAGGATCAGGTTACCTTAATGGTCATTTCAAGAGTGGTTGACGACAGGTCAACATCCACCCCCGCTGCTTAGAAGACAGTGTATTTTTATAGTCTCCAGACTCTTTCAGCAATTAGTCAGAGTACACATCCGATTAGCATCGTCGAACGGTGCGCAAACCGTATAGTAGCGCCGGGATACAATCCTGTCAGGAGAGACCGGTCCACCAGCCGTGAGGCCTGAGACGCGAGAGTATTACCCGGGATAGCCTTCGGCACGAGGAGGCTTCTCGAGGAGAAAAAAATGGATCTTATGGCCTAAGCTGCACGAAACCATTCGCTACCAGCAGTGGAGACAATAATTTTCAAAAGAACTTTAATGGGGCTTTTATTATGAGTCGTCACCATCGGCGACTATACGAAGTGGGTTAATTTCAAGCCGCTCCATCCCATAAAATTATCTAATCGCCGTTCATCTATTCTTAATAATGGGTGTCGCACGCGATCCACAGCAAATCCAGATTATTAGGACAAAAGCGCTAGCGCCCACGCAGCGCTAACCCAGATATTATGACTAAAACGGGCGGCTAAGAGATACGATCACGCCCGGTATCACGAGATGTACCGTACTAATTCAGGTAGGCAATAATATACCGTCAGAGAACCACGGCTAAGAGATATTTATCGATGCAATTACCAAGTTGTATGCCTGCGTTAATATTGTTATTAGTATGTAAAACGCAATTAGCGTGCGTGAAACGAAAACCGTTAGCGCTATCAAATTTAGAACGCTAAATTAATAGCTAAAAATCCGTGGTCTCACCCTAAGACTTTCCCGGCAAGTAGCCAAGAACTGATTTCATCTGAATATTAAATTCATAAATCAAGCAGTAAGCAATCAAGCAATCAAGCAAACTTGATTGTAATATTTTAGAGTCCTGTCCACCCTAGAACGGGCTACTCCCAGTTGGGTGACAGAAACAAATAAGCAAAAGGTTAAGGTTTTGCCATTCGGTTCCTGTTATTTTTGTAAGCTAATCAATGTTTTATAGTAATTATTTCTTAAATAAATAAATAATTAAATAAAAATGAATAAAATCGATGAGCGCCCTCTCTCGGCTTGCCGACAAACCCGGTTAATTCCGGTGCAATTACCTCGCCGGCGCGGTTCGTTTCTCGGCTAGCCTCGGGCGGCTCGGCATTAATATTTGATTGTTATGTATAGCGGAATTTAAATATTATTAGTGTAGCATGTATATGAGATATTCAAACCAAAATTTCACATTATGACTTCGGCCCGACAAAGCATCCGTGAACCAAATTTCAAGTATCTAAGAATAAGAATAAGAATAAGAATAATTTATTTTCAAAAACCCGATCTGGGTATAGAAATTACATATCTAGTGGTATTTCTACAAATAAAATTACATTTCAAATTACTCATAAAATTATAAAAAAAGTCTATAAAAAACTAAAAATTGAAAAAAACATAGAAATTCAAAAATTCAATAACAAAGACATAAAAACTAGAAAAATAAAAAACAACAGAAATAATGAGAAAACATAGAGAATCAGCAATTCAATAACAAAAATAAAAACTAGAAAAATAGAAAGCATCCAAAGAGTTCTACATAAACTACATTTAATAAGGATCAGACTAACGATCAAGAAATAGAAAAATGTATCGACTCTCCAAAGAACAAAAAATCAACTGGTCTCGATGACATACCTGTTAGCGTAATTAAAATCCATAAACGTGTACTAGCACCTTGTGTAACATATCTTTACAATTTAAGCTTTTCAGAGGGAATATTTCCAGATTGTTATAAAGTAGCCAAGATTACAGCGATGTATAAAAATTCCGATATTCCGATAAGTCCGATACACCAAAGATTCTTCTACGGTGTGTTCTTTAATAAATGCGTTCTAATTCATCTGTAAATCTAAAATATTGCTATTAATAGTATTTAATCCGGCTACCGATGCAGTATTAATAATCTCTGTGTGGTCTGAGTTGAATGGCCTTCGTGCCCTTTTATTAAGCGTTTGAAATGATTTCTTATTGTACCCATACCAACCACCTAAGAAGATAAATTAATTAATTTCAAACGCTTCGTCTCGAAGGCAATCCATTAATCACAAACATTGTAATTAGTTTTTTTATATAATTTTATGAATTTCTATAGGCCGAAATTGCGTCTGACGTCTAAGCAATGAGTGAACGGTTTTAGCACTTAACTTAAAAGTAATCTACATATTGTTGAGAGTGGAGGGTGGCGAAAATGTTGAGTATGAATTGATCGTTTATATGTCGCGTTTCTCGATCGCACAGATGAGTTAGTCACCAAGGTTGAGCGTCTACAAAACGTCTGGATTCGTTATATATATATATTGCCTAGGAAAATTTGACCACATCATAAAGTTCAGAGAGAAGCTTCACTGGCTGTCGATCCGGAAGAAAAGAGTCATGACAGTTCTCTGTCTGCTTTTCAGGATCTTGAAGGCCGTCGCTCCTGATTATCTTACCGGCAGATTTACTGCACTATCGGCTCAAGATATATGAAGATTTATTTTAAGATAACTTATTTACCCCCTGAGATCTTAAGATAACCTGCCACTCGCTATACCTGGTCACTGCAGAGACGTTTTCTCATTCTTTTTCGCCGTGCATGGAGCCCGTCTTTGGAATGCTTTGACAAAAAATGCTAGAATGCGCCGAGCATAGCATGTTTGAAGAAACAGACAGAAAGAACATTTGAAATCTTTCGCATAAATTCCCTTTCCCTTTTCATTCTCCTCTTTTTTACAGGTCTGCCCAACAGAAAAGGAGTGTAATGTGTTCAAATTTCATTTATGTATGTTTTTCGTTTCTTTATTCCAATATAACTTCTAAGCGCTTGAACTGATTTAGAAGTGTGTGGTATTATTAGGATCGTTATGTCATCCTGTGTGTCATAACTGTCCAAATATGTACCTAACTGTCCAAATATGTACCTTAACTGTCCAAATATGAAGTAAATAATTGACTAAATGTCCGAATGTCAATAAATTAACATAACTATATCGTGTTTAGTGCTAAATAAAAGGTCTGATTGAGTACATTCCGAAAATATAAATGTATCTATATGGATAAAGATATAAACCACAAAAACTTCATAAAAAACGTAATAGAATAATTATAAATACAGTAATTCACTTTTTATAACGGCAGTCGTGCTTTTTATTTATTTTAATATATTTACTCGTTGAATTGTAAATTTCTGAATTGTAAAAAATGAAAGTGTCACAAAATTTAAGTTCTTTGATAGTCCAGCATGTTTTATAGTTACTTTGTCTATTTTATCGCTTGGAGAATTCTTTGAGTACGGCGTCTATTCTAACGATAGTATTCTGGATTATTTAAACACAGCAAGGAGAGTGGTGGCGTGGTAATTATTTTTAACGCTTTCTGTTCGGTCGTTAGCCCGGTAATCCTCCTACCGCCTTAAGTTTCAGGGGTGTGTCTTCAATATTATATTAATTGACCTGTTTTACTTTATGTATGGCAGTTTTCAACCAGGAATGTAAATAGACAAATGTAAATGTATTTAGTATAATAAAAAAACTAGCGAAGTTTCCAAAAATTAGTTTCCTCGTATTTAAAATTAGTGTTCGGCTCTACTTGTCTTTTTGTTCCTTGGATGGCAAGGAAGTAATTTATCCCAGCCCTGAACAATTGGCTTGATCTTAGTTTCCATTATTCCTTCCCATATAACCGTCGCGAGCGAAGTAATAACTGTTATGGCGTCTGGAGACATGCTCGACTCATAATTTGCCCGGACAAAAGTCTACGTTTTATCGCAGGGACGATAATTTTGGACCGAGTTCGCCCCGAGTGGCTGCCATCGCATTCCTTTAATAGTTTTTGCCTTTCCTACCTTATCTTTTGCGTTTTTCATTAAGGCGCATCTTCATTTTTTATTTCCTAGCGATGACTTTACTTTCCTATAGGGATAATAATGAATATAAGGAGTTATTTAATAAAGAAGGGATTATTATCTGGTCGTGGAAGACCAGTAGTGGTCCAGGGTTAGACAATCCTCTAATGGTAGTCTATCCTCTAATATCTTGCGCTAGTATTCTTTTAGGGCAGCTGCGATTCTTCGTGCACGATACAATAGCAATACGAGAAAGGAAAAGAAGATGAATTCTTAAAAGATCAAAATGTTGTTAGTGGCCCTTAAAAAATAATGAATAGTGAAAATTGATATAAACGTATAATATTTCGGCATATGCCGCATTCGAGGTAATTTCTGGTATAAATATAAAGAGTATTTATTTCTATTATAACCATTACTATATGAACTGTAAGAATTGCATTAAATTAGTCTTATACTAGTCACTTAATTTAACAAAGGTATATAAAGTAAACTCAATTTAGCAAAGATCATATAACATTACTCCAAACTTTCTAGTTAACAAAAACATAGGCTATCAAGTAACAATTCATATTAGGACAATTTACAATAAAAGAGAACACGTTAAATTAAATTATAAAATCATACTTGAAAATAAAAAATAAATAAAAAATAAAGAACTGAACAAAAAGAAGTAGTCGAATAATATCCTAAACGAGCAAGTTAAGAAACGCCATAATCAACTGAGTAGAACATTATAAGCAAATACAAGATTATTTAAGACAAAAGATAAATAAGCGTGAAATGAATAAGCTATCTGAATGAATTAAATATAATTTCGTCGCCTTTACATGCGCCTAATATAAGAATGCAAGCTATTTCCCAAAACTTAACATCCCGTTACTTAGCATTATTACCTAGACACTTGATTATTCCAGCTTTAAAGCATTGGTGAAATGCTAAAATATGTGCCCTGGCAAGTAAAGCGATCGGAAGCTGTCTATTATTACTGAACCTAACCCTATGGTTATTTAAACTAAAATTAAAATAAATAAAATATTATTATAAATAAAATAACTTAAGATCACTATGTTATTTTTTATTTCACTCAAAAGTATCTTTAATAAATAGAAAAAAAAATATGTTTGGTCATAACATTTCTGGAAATTACTTAATTTCAAACATTTTTTTCTTATATTTTTTGTATGGAAGTTCCAAAAACTGTTCTGGTGCCATACAAATAGACCATACGCTGGTGTAAATAGTGTTTTTTTATTATTGAGAATCATCTCTAAGTTTTTCAAAAACTGAAGACAAATCTCGATCGTTTTTATTTTTTTGGAAAACAAAAAAGAGAATAAAGATAATTTACAATTAACCCGTTGAGTATGAGTCAACTAAATCTGGTCGCGAAACAATTATCCGTTGAGTACGAGTCGACCAAATCTGGTCGCGCGTTTTTTTCACTTCTTTGACGTTCTCATATTTATTCATAATTATCTAATTGTTTTACAAAATGTTATTTCAATATTCTATATTCGAAATTTCAATGCAATCATTGTGCAGTTGTTCTTTTTATGATTGGTGTAGTAGTTTCGTAGTTATAGTACTTTAAGGTCGATGTCGCCGAAAATCCTGCAAAAGAGACAGATGCATCCATGAAAATACCCATTTACTCCAAGGGTTAATATGGAAATAATTTACCGATTTCGTTTTGGCGAAATGATATCTTAAGGACCGGGTTTTTAAAATTCGACATAATTGTATTAAAATTCTTTTTCATGTTCTCACAACCAGGCCACAAAATTATGCTTCATATAGCTTTGCCACGGCCTCTGAATGAAAGTTATAAACATACGTATGTTAATAAAATTAAAATATAGCCGTCAATAAACATATACCATTCTAACGGTTTTAAATTTTGTGTCGGAGGAAAATTTTGTTATAGAGGGGCGCGTAGTACTCGCTGCGCAATTTTCGATCCACGTCGCGCAATCTTCGTTTCAAAATCAATTCTTTACTGACATAAACGAACGCTTTTTGTATTTTTATTATCAAAGGGTTTATTAAAAACTATTATTTAAATTTTGGGGGCTTTAAGTAATATCGATTCTTAAGGAGTAAACTCCAACATATTAGTTTTTTTTTAAATTATTTTTTTTACCGATTTTTTTACTGAAAGTTGCTTACTTGCTTGTACTGACTGATTAGCTCCCTTCAAGGATGCCGGTAACTTTAAAACACACCCTGTATACACAAAATAAGTTATTTGCTTACGGGGCTCTCCCTGGGGTCAGTTAAAAAAGTCTAGGACATTCACCTCGTACATTTGATCCGCGCTCGAATCGAAGGAAAATGAAAAGCGAGATTTCGAACTGCCAACGGCAAAAACCTATTATTATAGCGGACAATTTGCGGCGAGCGAAGCCGTGTTAAAAATAGTCGAGTTGCCTAATTTGATTTCAGGTAGTAGTGGTGGTGGTCGGCCGGGCATCGGCTCCGGCACGATAGCGTCGAAAATCATCGCATCGCGTGGTACAAATCCATTGCAAATTAGTTCTAAATGAGTTTCCCTCCAGCGGTGGCAGCGTGACTCACCAAGCGAGGCAAGGTGCGCAGGTTATCGCACCGGGCAAGTAACCAACTCACAAAAAAAGGCACCGCCTCAAGATTACAAGTTACATTTTTGAGGAACGTGTATAAATAGAGGCACAATGCGGGATCTAACGGAACGGAATGATTAATTAATCCTTTGAGGACCATAAGCTGTGCGGTATAATATGGAATATTTTGATACGGCCTGGTGGCATAGTGATTAGGTCGCCTGATCTTACATTGTAAGGTCCCGGGTTCGATTCCCGGCTGGGTCACCATTTTCCGTTGGGATCTAATTAACGGAATTGCATTTTCAATTCTGTCGATGGAATGCAATAACAAGACACACACTTACAGACATGTTACACGCCACATACATATAACACGTCATAGTACGGTTGGTTGTAAGAGATTGTCATATGACAATAAACCCGCCCATTGTGACATTTTCACAATAAAGAGTATAAACAAACAACAAACAAACAAACATAAAACTTATAAAGGGCGATGTACGTAACATATACATATGTCAAGTTTTATGAACACTAGTTCAATAGATTTTAAATAAATTGATGGGACATAAGCGTCCCTGTGGTCCATAAAGAATCCAAGTTACAACTTTCTCCAAAATTTTGATTATTTTATTATTTAACTCAGAAATTATACGTCCTAAACAACGTACTAAAATTTAAAAAAAAAACAATCGGAAAAGTTGCCATAACAATTTTATTTATTTATTTACAATAACCAGTCATTTGCAATATATGAAAAAAAATACGGTATATTTTTAACATAATTTTTCTTTGCTAGTATTAAGATTCGAATTTCTCAGTAACATGGAAAAATATGATTTATAAATTATTCGTATTCGATGAGTTATAAAATAATTGTTGAAGTTATAGGACACATATTATTATGTCCCATGGTCTTTGAATGATTAAGCAAACATAATACTATTTACACGCCCAAAAAAAAGGAGTGTAAGTTTTCTAGGGTCATGTATGTTAGTTGTCCATTTCTTTATTTTACCTTATATATGCTTGAACCGATTTAAAAGTGGGTGCTATTGTTATAATCGTTATGTCATCCCGGGCGACAAAAGGTACCTAAACTCAAATAACTGGTTCCTAAAATCCAAATGACAAAAAATAAAAATAATACGATAAAGTGTTTAATATCAAAAACAAGGTATAATTGAGTACAATCCGAAAATATACATAGATATTAGATATCTATACAGATAAGAATAAATCCAAATAAATTAAAAACCATTTATTACTTGAGCACCGAGAGCAACTGACTGCATCCAGCGGTGGCGGCCGGCGCGAGGCTACATAAAGCGCCACGAGTGGCGTGCGATTATCACGATATACCTGCCGCAGGGCTTGAAGCCCTGTAGCCCTGCGGCAGACTCAAAAATCTGAGGCAATGGGCCCGGCTCACCTAAAGCCCTGCTTCACGTGAGCCGTAAATTTTTGTAACCGCAGTTGTGTTTTTAATTTTGTTTTTATTATATCTTGTTTCCGCATTTTTATTTTAGTAAAATAATTAATGGGTTAATGAAACAAACACTACGTATGGCGGTATTATGACCAGTGAGCATAGTAAAATGGTATGTTGGAGTGTAGGGAAGAGTGGCAATCATTGGACCAGCGCTTTCATTGGACCACTATAGTATTTCGAAAACTATGACAGCTAGCAACGCCAAACCAAGTTTATACTCCCTTTTTTATTGTGAAAATGTCACAATGGGCGGGTTTATTGTCATATGACAATCCCTGACAACCAACCCTACTATGAAGTGTTATATGTATGTGTGCGTGTAAGATGTCTGTAAGTGTGTGTCTTGTTATTGCATTCGATCGACAGAATTGAAAATGCAATTCCGTTAATTTGATCCCAAAGGAAAATGGTGACCCACCGGGAATCAAACCCGGGACCTTACAATGTAAGATCAGACGACCTAACCACTATGCCACCGGGCCGAGACAAGCCGCTCGCATCCCATTCGCCCCCCCCCCCCCCCTAACCTCAGTGACGCTGCGACTCGTTGCGAGAAGAGACGTGTGTGTCAGTGTTCACTGCGGTTAAAAACTAAAAATTGGATTCTGATCAATTCGATGTAAGTATCATTCTAGTCATGTCTATCAACATGTACTAGTCATATATTTTAGGATATGAGGTCGTAAAATTAGGTGGTCCATTCATAGCAACTCTCCCCTATGTACCTTTAGAGACGGTGTACAGCGTAGTACATACTAGCTGAACAAACATAATTACAAGCCCTTTTTTACAACTGAAGGCGTCTGTTATACCATAAGCGTCGACTTTGCACTTGAACTTGCATTCACTTTTTGGGAGAGAAGATGTCTGCCCGGGTGGTAGAAGAAAGGCAATTTCTTCTTCCTCCACTGCCGTTGACCAATAAACAGCCAGTAGATTTATTCCCCTATATCCCAATCCCCGTGTTGATACCAAATATTTTAATGCTATTACTAGATCGGTATCGGGGCGTGTAAGCAGTTGCTATAATCACATTAAGCCGACATTCTCCGGTCACGCAAAGGTCACCGTCACACTTTTCGGTCCCACCCTCAATTTCACGTGCCATCGAAATCATAATTGTATCGATCGCCTTTTCATTATATATAGGTCAGTGTACAATTTCGTGGCGCAAGTTAATATCAATAAAAGCAGACTCTGGAAAAAACCCTTAGTCGCGTGATAACGCCGCGTGATATGTCAATCAAATTACACACTTCAATGCCCCAGATTTAGCCTTTCGCCAGATCTCTTGTCCTGTCAACGAACCTGCCTAAAAACAGGTCTTAAGGTATTGATTTCCTTGATGAAAAAAGCACGAGATAACAGTAATGGAATAACTGAACTAAGGAGTGTTGGTCTATATCAGTGATACCCAAAGTGGTCCAGGTGGTGGACTCGACGGGGGTCTACGTTGGCGTGAAAAAAATGGCGGTTCACAAATTTATCTGGTTTCGTTCGTAAAATCTTATCTTATTAATGTTTATTTAGCATTAATTTCCTCCCCCTCCCCCTAATTTTGTTGATTAGTGTATTTTAAGAAGGTCAGCGACTGTTACTTGTAAAAACTTGCATATCCGATATTCAATACAACGCGTGTCGAGACTTGTCGAGACAAAACGCCGCCCGCCCGCCTGCAACGCTTGTTGAGAAGTACAAAGGGACGAAATACGACTCGTGCTGTGCTTGTCTTGCATGAACTTGTTTGATTCTTCACCAATACCTATGTATATCAATGTTCATGACGATCGATTGAACGGTATAGTAGTTGATGTGCTGCATCTAAAGGAGAGTTACAACAAAGCGTATACCATAAAAACCTTCTCCATGAAAAAATATGTATATATATATATATATATATATATATATATATATATATATATATATATATATATATATATATATATATATATATATATATATATATATATATATATATATATATATATATATATATATATATATATATATATATATATATATATATATATATATATATATATATATATATATATATATATATATATATATATATATATATATATATATATATATATATATATATATATATATATGTACCAACTTTCATGGTGTTCCGTCAAACACCATGAAAGTTGGTACATATATATCAAGCACAGCAGCAAGCACAAATGTACCAACATCTATCGTTAGATCTAATCTTCACATTTCTCGACGAGTTTTTAGAATATGGTAGAAACGTAGCTGCAGGGGGTCCACCGAAACCAGTAATTTTTTTTAAGTGGTCTATGAAGAAAAAGTTTGGGAGCCTCTGGTCTATGTCAAATTACGAAAATTTTAGAGAGGACCGTAATCAGGTATCTTATAAGATAATAAACATAGTGAGTGTATTATTTCGGCGCGTAAAAGTAGATTTTTACGTACATTAATCGAGACAAAAGGTATAACCATTAGAATTGGTTTTTTAATAAGGAACGGTCCCATTTATATTAATTAGTGTGTTCATTCATAATAAATTTGTTTAAGGCACTTTTTTTTTACGATATTGCAATTTGTTTTTTTTTTGCGATATCGCGTTGTTTCATTCTCACAAGAGGAGATAAACGAAAAAGAAAGACAAAAGGATAGTTTCTTATTTTAATATGACGGCTTGATATATTTTATCACCTGTGTTGGTAAGTGTGCGACGAAGAAAGCAAATTATAGAAGCGATGTCGACTTTCTAAAATTACATACATTTTGAATGAATGGAGTTTTGTTGAGTTTTGTAGAAATTTGTATGAACGAAAAGGAGAGTAGCGCGCTGGGCGAAGGCGTAGTTTCTTTGTGACTGTGTGTGTGTGTGTGTTATGTGCTTATATGTATAGGTATGTGTTATGTTCAAACGGGAATTAACCGCCCTACCTTTGAGTTATCATTCAAAAAGTAGGTAAAAAATCGTTAGGTTTTTCATTAGATTTCTTAATACCATTACTTGTTTACAATATCCCAGACTTTTTTTTACACAATAGACTAATTTATTTATTTATTACCCTTTTTGTATTTAGAACCGTAGGAACAATTTGACATATCACGTCTACTTTTTGGGTTCCGGGTTATTTATTTTTTATTCTTTTTTGTACTCGAACGATTTGATACCTACGGGATGTTGCGTTCGGGCGAAAATATACCGGACGTATTACGTACGTTCGCAAAGGCGCACTAGTTTCGTATATCATATATCAGTTTTGGTATTTTTGCATTATAGGAACCTCTTCTAGATTGTTGATTTTTTAACGTCACCAGACTATATTCTCCACGCTGATTCCGAATCTGCAATAATATTTATTCGGTCTTAATAAATAAGCGAGTTATAGGCATTAAAAAATGCGTCAGACCCATACATTTCGGTAGGTCAAGTTTTTTTTTATTTTAAATAATACATAAACACCTATTTGGCGGTAGGTTATATTAGTTTTTTTTAAACAACCTTAAAACTGAGTTTAAAAAAACTTTTTTTTGTTTACGCGTCCGAAGCTTTTTTCTTTCAAATTTAGCATTACAATGATCGAATCTAGTAGTATTTCTTTATTTTTTCGATTGCTGAGAAAGGTTCCTATACTGCAATAATTCCTCAGTTTTTTATTAATTTAAAATCCGTCTCGTGGATCCTTTTAATTTTTTTTAACCTGCAATGGTTTCTGATTTTCCCATACTGCCCTGTTCTAAAAACTCATACATTACGACAACAGGTAATATTCCAAATGAAAACAGGTAATATGATTATTGTTTCTAATAAATAAACAAATAAACAGCTGTTTACCCTTAAGAAATTTAACAGGTTATAGCATTAATCAATTGATTTTCCACACTATTCCACACTATAATGACTTACATATTCTGTTTTATATAATATTTCGTTTAGTTGAACCAAAACTAATTTTAGCCCTTTCTTACGGCCTTTAAGCCTAGTTATTAACCCCTCAAATGTGAGGCGTCCCTTAAGGGATGCCTTGGCAAAATGTATACAAAATGTATATAAATTTATATAAATGTAAATATAAATGTAAATGTGCGCCGCTTTATAGTAATCCGCTCTATAGTAATGCTATAGCTCTATAGTAAACCCCGCTCTATGTAAATGTAAATGTAAATGTAAATATAAATTTATATACATTTTGCCGTATGCAACCCGAGCTAATCGCCATTCATTTGAGGGGTTAAAGAACTATTAGTTCACGCGAGTATTTTTAACAGGGGAACAAAAAACTGTTTTATGAATACGAAATATAAACAACATTACTTTCAGTTCAAAGGAAAGCTCATAACTCAATTAGATAGATTTATAGAAAAGTTTCGACTTTAGAAGTTTAGTGGTTTAGGAGTTGGAACGCTCTACATTTGTTATACTTGTTTGGTTTTATAATAACTCCTCTAAATGTTTAAAGTAAACGCCCGCCCACTGATCAATTACACTTTACTAAACTAAACGTAAGGTAACATATGACGACACCAGGGGAAGAACGATGAATGTACCATTTTTCTTCATTTTAAACTGAGTATGAGGAAATGTGCGTTGTACCCATAAGAAAATTATGGCAAAATCGAATAAGAAATATTGATGATTGAAATAGGAAATATTATGGCAAAAATGGACATTTTTGAAATAGCATGTTGGGGAAAAACGATGAGAATCGAATCTATTGTGGGGAATACTGATGTATTATATACACATATTATAATGTTCTGAAACAATAATATCAACCCTAACTAAATATGACGTCAAATAATACTAAAATAACTCCTGACCATGAACAACTTTGTATCCTTGCCTCAAATCTTTAAAGTCGTTTTTCTCCGTTACACAAAAACATAACCCTCATCGTTCTTCCCCTGATGTCCTCATATGTTTTCTATAAAATTCAGCCATTTTTTCTTTTATTGGACAAGCACAAGACATGTCAGATTATGTTACTATGTCTACATCTTCAGTATTATTGTCATCGGTAGAAATTCGGTGGTATTTTTAAACAGTTTAAAAAAAACTTCTTCATTGCAACCCGTTTGAATAGCACGGAAGGAATGGACTAACGGTGATAATGCATCATAAGTCATAATGTTGGCATTAATCATAATATTGACATGAGTCATAAGTTGGCTTAAGTCATAATGGCATAAGTTATAATGCATTAAGTATTGGAATAAGGCATAATGCAAGTCAGGTGACTTGGTATAAATCAATATGCCAACAAGAAAATATATTTAAAAAAATAAAAAACACAACTGCCGTTACAAACAGTGAACTATTGTATTTATCATTATTTTTATTACAGTGTCTTTATGAAATATTTGTGGTTTATACTCAATCAGACCTTTCATTTGCACTAACAATATATTTATGTTAATTTATTGACATTTGGACATATAGACATATAGATAACTACTTACTTGATATTTGAGCAGTCAAGGTACAATATGACACAAGATAATATAACGATTCTAATAATACGGTTTAAGCGTTTAGAGTTATTGTGGAATATAGAAAGGGAAGACATACATAGATGAACAGTCGTGTAAAATGGACAAGTGGGGTTTTAAAAATACCTTTTTTCTTGGACTTCACTTGATAGACACTAGGCAGAAAAATATGATTATTCTGAACATTACGGTAAAATTCTCTTTTTCCTGACTTACTCAGGAACAGCCTCAGGACCTTTGATCCAATTTCGTTTACGGAAGATCTCCGCCTCATTACTCGGGAATAGACAGCGCGGCGGTTCAATTAATTTGGTTATTTATAAAGGGGGAGCCTCCTTTCTTAATTATCTCGTTATATCTTTGAGGAGCTCTATCAATGATGTATTCTCTCAATTAACGTCAGGAGTTTGCCCCGCCAGCGCACGCAGCCCTGGGTCCATCAATGTCTGATCAGAGCGGGAGGCCCATCGAAATAACGAGGGTAAGTTTTCCGATGACTCATCGGGCAGAAAACTCCGATAGGAAATGGAGTGCCGCTTAATTGCTCCCGTCTTTTCCGATGGAAAAACTTTGTAATTACGCGGCCATTTTTATTGGCGACGATTACTAAGACTTCGGCCAACCGTACTAATTTTATTGGTCGCGTGATTTACACGGCCCGGTGGCGTAGGTCGCCGGATCGTATATTGTAAGGTTCCGGGTTCGATTCCCGGCTCGTTCACCATTTTCCGTTGGGATAAAATTAACGGAACTACATTTCAATGCTGTCGATCGCATACAATAACAAGACACACATGCTACACGCACATATACATATGCACACTTAATAGTAGGGTTGGTTGGAAGAGATTGTCCTATAACAATAAACCCGTCTATTGTGAAATTTCATAATAAATAGTATAAACAAACAAATTTACCGTATTGGGATAAAACAAATTAAGAAAAAACACAAATTTAACATTATTTTGATGAATATTCTGATGATTATTATTGTTATATGACTTGTGAAAAAAAATGGATGTGTCACCCCAAAACATTCCCGGCAAGTAGCTTAAGACTAATTTCATCTGAATATTGAATTCATAAATAAACTCGATGAGCGCCCTCTCTCGGCCAACGGACAAACCCAGTTGGGCGTCTAAGGGCGGGTTTAGGCCAAGCCCTAGCAGATGGCGTTAATACTCGTATTTGATTAAAACACATGGCGGAAATAACATATTATTAGTGTAGCTTGTATATATGAGATATTCTAACACAATTGGATTTCGGCCCAACAAAGAATCTATGTATGTACCAAATTTCAATTCTCTAAGTCCAATACTTCGATATTAAAACATGACTAATAAAAAATGACTGTACGATATCTCTATAGTGCATAATAGTCCGCAATTTGTGCATAAATGTAATATTCGTAATGTAATGTAATATTCATTAAGTTATGTTTTATAGTACCTACAATATATTTATTCTATTCTATTCTATTATTACTAGTCCCCCCACTCTATTGACCGATTTCAACCACAACCTTTTCAACTCTTTCTATGATTAAATGATGCATGCATGTCAAATTTCAGCTCAATCGGATTAAGCACTTAAGCACTATCGTGGAGGATTACACACAGACACACATACAGACTACAATTTGGAAATGGTCTTAGTCGTCTGAGGGGAGCTCAAAACAGATATTATCGTCTTCATAACGAAAAAAAAATTATGCGCGTTCACAATACTATCTTTCTCCTCGGTTGGGTAGGCCGGAGAATTACAACACAACATTTTAATTTTTATGCAAATGCTAAAAAATATTCTTAGGAATATTATTCTGTTGTATGACTTATTAATAAAATGTTGATAAAAATCGTGTTTGCAATAGGCATAGATTATAGTGAAATTACCTATTCCAAGGAAAATCCTAACTTTCCAATAATTACTGATATTTATTGTTGTTAGTACCATAAAATAGCTAAAGAGCCCGAATCCACTAGAGGACATTACGTGACAGAAAAGTAGAAATCGCAGCGTCTTTGAAGATAAAAGAGTAAAATAAACGACAGCCCCTCGAGACAGCTGAACACGCATAGAAAGAAAATGCGCAGAATGTCGTCTATCAATATTAGGACCATCGCAACGTCGAATTTGGGCCAGATTAGCGAACAAAGGCTGAGGAAAACTTAAGAGAAAACATCCTCTGGAGAATAGCAAAAAATGGATGAGGCAGAATATCTGATCCTAATACAGATAAGAGGAGGAAAAAGGGAGATAGGAAATACCTAAGCACAATCACTGACTAGAAAACTACTATGAAATACGAAGATAATAACAGCCTATGCTATAAGAAAGGTGAAATTTCTGGCTGGCAAATATGCAGAGATCAGTGTGTATCACTCCTGCTTCAAAGATTTGCTTATGCGATACTACTATGGGGTAATGCAACCGATATCCATCGCGTTTTTGTGCTACAAAAGCAAGCGGTTAGGACAATTTTTGGTGTAAGCAGAGAAACACATTGCGCCCCTTTTTTCAATAAAGCTGGTATCCTTACCATGTCGTCCATGTACATATATCAGTGCCTCTTATACGCCAAAGAAAATATTTTAAATTGCGAGCTTCACTCCACTCCACATAGCCATAATACGCGACATAAAAACAATGTGTTATTGCCTAAAGTACGCTTGACTAAATATCAAAAAACATTTTTATAAATTAGTTTTAAATTGTTCAATGCTTTGCCGTCATCGACGAGAAGACTTGAGATGGCAGCATATAAAATCTGCTTGAAAAATCAGTTGGTCAAACATGCCCTTTACAAACTGGACGACTTTTATGATATTGCGTCCACAATTGCTTGATTATAAATAATCATATTATGACTATACTTTCGCACTAAGTTTTAGATTTTATTGACATTGTTTTTAATTACGCATGTTTCAGAATTTTCCTTTTTCATTTTATTGATTATTATTTATTGTTTGATTATTGATTATTTTGTAAATTTGACTATTTTTAAGTAATCACCTCTGATTACAATTATTATTTTTTCCTTTTAATTAATCAAAGCGGTTTTATCATCCGGTAAATTATGATTGTAAAATTTGACATGTTCCTCAGTATTGTGAAATGCTTTTATGGAATGAATAAATGATGAAAAAATGAAAATGAAATGAAATGAAAATCTCTTTATTGCACAATAAAATAAGGTACAATGGCGGACTTATTGCTACACTACAGCAATATCTTCCAGTCAACCAACATGCTGGTGTGAAAAGAAGAGTAGGCAACAAAAAATAGCCTAAAATTAAATTTGAAATTATAGCATATAATATATATTGTGTGTGTATCTAAAGTAAAATGTAAATATATAAATAAATTTTTGAGTTTGACATATTATATGTATGATGATGATGATGATGATGAAGACAAAGTTTGCGTAATCAGAGTGTTAATGAGAGTTGCCTCATCAGTTTAAAATGTTTTATTACACGGTTTAGGAACTTTGATTTCTTTTTAATTTTTCTTATACTTATTCTTTTAAATCAATTCTAATATTTTTTTGTCGTTTTTTTTTTCTATATAAAGTAGGTACTAGTGGAATGTTACCCGGCGAAGCTCGGGTATCCGTTTCCTCCCCCCTCCCACTCCTTCTACTCCTCCTTCGCCCCCCCCCCCCCCCTAAATAGCCTAGTCACCATTCATTCCACTTTCGAAATTATAAAATTTTCGTGGCGATCGTTTAAACGGTATAGAAGTTGACCTGCTGCAGCGCCATATAGTGGCAATTTACAACAACGTGGAGAGCACGAAATATTATCCGTAGTCAAGTACATATGTCTACCAATTATCTCGGCGATTGGTTGAACAATATACAAGTTGGCTGCAGCGCCATCTGGTGGCGTGTTACAATACAGTTAATAGCGCGAAAAAGGTATGCGGGCTCAAATGTCTAAGGTAAACCAATTTGCATGGCGATCGGTTGAGCGGTTTAGAAGTTGATGTGCTGCAGCGCCATCTGGTGGTAAGTTACAACAAAGCAGATATCATAAAAACCTTCTCCGTAAATGTGTCAAATTTAATGGCGATCGGTCAAACGGTTTCGGAGTCTATTAAGCTCTGATAACATTTTTTACGTTTTGTACTGCATATTTCAATAAATCTGTCGTTGAAAACATTTTATCGGCCGGAAATAAATCTTAATAAATAAATAAATGACAAGAAATAAGGAGTTACTTACATCTTTTTGACGGTGCCAAAAAAAACAACCTTCAAATCAGTCATACGCAGTGCTGTCTGGTCTTTATTTGTGTTATTTTTTTCGATGTGGCCCAATAATCCAGCTCAAGGTCCAATTTTACACTACAATTATTTCGCTGATCTGGGTAATCTCGATGGTTGAGGATGACCGACAGCACAAGTATAACTTGTAGATCAGCTACATGCAATAATTAATCATTATTTATTGGATATTTGTAATGGCGCGAACAATTGATAGCAACATATTATGTATCGTTAAGGGGCATAAAAAGGTTTTCGAGATGTCGAAAACGATACGATTAACTTCCTGTTCTATTTCAGATAACCGAAAAAAACTCCTTTACTACACAGAGGACTAATTGCCAAGGAACTGTTTTTGTTCCGCACGTGTTAACAATTTTCTCCCCTACAAGATTTGTTGCAGTGGCCCATTTGCTGCTAGCGTTGAATGTCGCCGAGTTTTAATGGCTCTTTTAATTTCACTACATAAATTTACCGCCCAAAAAACACCGAAAAGACAGTCACGAAATCGGATGAGGCGTTAAATTGTCATGAAAGCTCTTTTAAAAATTGTAATAAAATGTTGTAGTGTCATACATAATCAACGGTGACAGTATATTAATTAAGGGTGAGAAAAGATAACAGATAAAATGACCAACTGTGTGCTTTTTTCAAGTTATAAGCTGCCGAACTACCAATGACAAAGAAAATTCAGCTACTGCGTCACTGCGAAAAAATGTCAAACTATCACTAGGATAGGAAAGGAGAGGGATGGGATATAGGATAGGATATAGGTATTTAAATTATAGTCTATTGATATGTCTCATTTTCAATCTGTTTATTTTCTAACTCTTTAATATATGTATATTACGAGTGTATACCTATTTCGTAGTCGACAATTAAGCTACGTACAGTCTCGTTGAACTTAGGTTGGCTCTTGTGAAATATGTCGATATATTGAAAACGTTCGTTGTATGTGGTCATCAAGCGGTATATGGTAGAGTTTTGGGCGCAACTAGAGCTTACACGAGGAACTTCAAACGTACGAGGAGAGCGAACCATTCGCGGCGGTACAAAGAATGACAATTTCTCTTCCAAATGAGGGCTGTCAATGTTGTTGTGTATTATTTTATGCAATAATATCAGCTGCTGTTCATATGGTTTGGGTGTTTAAAAAGACACCTACAATAGTGGTAGAATTCCAACACCAGCTTGAGTTGAAATTTGGTGAACGTCGATAATGATCTGCTTGACAGACATGGATGATAGAATAGTAGCTTGCGAACAAAAGAAACTACCAAGTTGGGTGGTCCAAAATATCAGCTGAGTTTGAATACCACAAATCAAGATTCTGCGAATTTCGGCAATAGAAAAATTAGATATTTCATATTTCATTAGTACAAATTTGGAAAAGTACATACTGCAATTTTCGTTGATTCGAATCTACAAGATGCTGCAAACCTATAAAATCGTCAAAAAGTTGTCTAACTAGCCGTGCTGCAAATCTTGAGGCGGCAAATCTCAAAGCCACAAAAAAATCTGTGATATTTTGGACCTCCCAACTTGTAGTTTCTTTTGTTTGTAAGCTGCTATCTGCCGGTCATGTCTGTCAAGCAGATGTCAGTATCGACGCTTGCCAAACTGTATGAATATACGTCACGTGTCGACTTGCCGCTACTTGTAAGCTGTGATTTATGAGCAATTAGGAACACTGCCGCGCACTTGACCCCTAACAAGACCGGGTAGCTGACCGCACGCGTAGTGGAGCCTGTAAGGGATATTCTGTATCAAGTGGCCCACCCGGAAGTTACAAATGTCGTTATAAGCACGCAATTATTATCAAACATTTTTTTATATCCTGTCGAAAGTGCTGTTTTGGGAGTCCCACAATGGTCGTGCCATGGAAATACTCTTTTCATGATATTCTAAATTGACGTACCAGAAGCGACTAAAGCAGTTGAGTTTTTGTTATATGCTGATAATAACGTCGCCACATTTTAGCAAAATAGAAAATGTTTAGTTTTTTTTAAAATTTTATTTCATTCAGAAAAAACAGTGTTAACATAAATCAATTTTGATACGAATTACAATGCAATCACCAATTCCATGCCTACACTAAAATATATAAATCAGTTAACCAATTACGCAAGTATAAGCCAAGTTTCAACAGAGAATAATTGAAAAAGAAAGTTAGAATTACTTACAAAAAGTTAATTTAAAGTTAATTTAAATAAGTAGATATTCATATGCTTCTCACATTATAGAAATTGGTACTCAAAGAATGTGTATATAATAAGTGCATACCTACCCATTATCTAGACATTATAGCTTATCTACTTATGCACTAGATCCCGTGTGTGTCAACGCAGGCAAGGTAAGGCGAATGTGTTTTGCAAAGACTTTTAAAATGGTGAGCTGAAAAGATTGTGGTTGAAATCCGTCCACCAAGGGTTGGCTTCCGACGAGAGAAATCCTCAACGGTCAACAGCAGAGACACAATTTTTTTTATACGCATTCATTTATGATAGCAACTTCCAAGTTTCACCACGACATGGCTGATGTACCCTGGGTTGGCTCCCGACGAGGGAACTCCTCAACGGTCAACAGCAGACACAAAATTCGAAAGGTCGAAAAGTCGAAAGTCGAAAAGTCGAGAGTCCATTTCGATTTTCGAGGGTTAAACGGTGGCGTTAGGTTGGGGGTCAAAGTCGAAAAAGTCAAAAAAGTCAAAGTCGAAGTCGATTTCGATTTTCGAAGGTTAAAGAGTGGCGCTAGGTTGGGGTTGGGGGGGGGGGGGGTTGTGGTAGGATTTGATATTAATATTCAGATAAATCAAGTTCCTGGCGCAACTTGACAGGAAAGTTTTGGGGTGACACACCCGTTTTTTTTTAATTCTGCCTTCGGCATTCTAAGTTCATATTATTGTAGAATTTAAGCTTTAGTTAAAGAAATTTTCTTTAAGCGAATACTGTTTTCCGTTTTGGTAAGATACTCGTAAGTACTTCTTCTAGAGACAATCTTTTGTTGCGGAGTTGGTGAGTACGCAAAAGGTTATTTTTTGTCCCTAAATACAGACAGGTAAAGCACAGCACGGCAAATATACATTTGTCGCACATCTGGTAAATTCAATTCATTTAAACGTTGTTGAGATGGTTACCTACTTATACCGTTTATTGAATGCTACTTTGATTCAATCGAAGAACCGGATAATTGATGTAACCGAATTAAGTGCAAGTTCTGGATCTAAGTGAGATCGAAGAAATGGTTTCTTTAAAGATAATTGATTTTGTAGATAGCACAAGACTGGGTAACGCGTAAGCAAATTGAGGCATTGAGATAGTGCACCAAGACTCCATCTCATGGGCACAAGGTGTGATATATTGTACATAACTTCTATAACAGGCCTAAATTCCTTAATCTGTGCAAACAATGGTCGTCGATATTCTAGACACAGCATTTATTTCATACCGAAAAAATGTAAATGAGCATTTTTCAATCTGGGCAAAGTAAAACATCGCGAGAGATATTCAAGATGATTGATGAGCTCGAGTACCCTCTTACGATACGGACGGCTTGTCACTCGCGAGAACTATTAAGTTATAAATAAAACGCCACAAAGTATCTCTAGAATACAGTCTACTACAGACTGAATTTTAATAAAAAATCACTTACCCAACGTATATGTTTTACATCATGATAGTAGAAGCTATGCATTACCTGAAACAATAGAATAAAAATATATTAAATAGGTACTATTTGTAAATTCTTTATAGTATAAAAAAAACTATGTTTTGCACACTTGGGGCCGGTTTCTCCAACTGTAACTCGATTAAATCTAAAGTAAGGGCCGAAATACAAGTAAGGACTAAATCGGCAAAAACTGTTTCTCTACATGATTTTAATGCTTACTTTACCTCCAACTGTTACTGTCGCGAGATATAAGCAAGTCCACATAAGGTAAAATGTTAAGTGTAATGGCCGCCCGTTATCAGCTACTTTGTCTGACAGTTGGTCGTATTTCTTTCGAGAGTTTTCTTCGTGGTTCTGCTGTGTTTTACGGCTTACAACTTTGAAAAACTTTGAGATAAGTCATCCTATCAGCTTATGATCGTCTTAATCGGACTCCGACGAAGATTTTCTCATTTTCGAGTATTTAGGAAACAAAAGATTCAGAGGTGGGGTTATCCGTTTCACAAACTATGAAATTCATTTTCGAAAGTTGAAAAGCATAGTTCGACGACTAGCACATTTAGGGCTTATATTTCTATTTTCATCAAACAATCGTGCTAATGCGACGAAACGTGCCAATGAGACGATGATAACGTTACAGAACACCTAAAAAATTGTATACCACCACAACCTACAAAAACATGTGACGCACTGCCGTAATAGCAGAACTTACTGTAACAGCTGTTAGGTTAGGTAGGTACGCATACAGGTAGAAACTTCATATTCTTTGGGAAAACCTAAACCGCTTTCCACGAATCGCCAGGTCAAAACATATTGTTATGCCTTGGAAATGACAAATCTAAAGGGCTCTCTAGACGATCAAGCCTGCTTGTCAACGATCGCGTCGCGGGCTGGGATGGGATCGTAAACCGCAGGAAATTGCAAATATATATTTTTGATATTTACTAAAAATGCCTCATTTTGTAGTTTTATACCAGGGAGTCACGTGATTCATCAATCAATTGCGTCTAATTAACGTGACTCCTTAGTATAAACTACAAGAATAGGCATTTTTAGTAAATATTAAAAAAATATATTTGCATAATTCCTGCGGTTTACGATCCCCTCCCAGCCCGCGACGCGTTGCTTGACAAGCATTCTTGATCGTCTAGAGATCCCCTCAGGAAGCAACTCCGGTACCTATACCATTCCAAAAGTAACGTGGAGAACCGCAGCTTTACTGTAAATCGGAAGACAGAGGTTAACTGAAATTGAAGAAACGGCTCATAATACCTCTAAATCAATGCCTTCAAGCAGGCACGTACGTATCCAGACTTCAATTTCGGAGGGGGTTCCCTGTGTGCCCTCCCCCCCCCCCCCCCCCTTTTGGATACGTCCTTGCCTTCAATTCTAAAATTAATACATAACAACCTATGGTCGAAGATAAGGTTAAGGTCCCAGATTATCAATAAAGGAACAGAAAACTAATAGGTAATAATATAAACTGACAAGATTTTAATCATTGGTAACTATAGAAGCGATATTTTTGAATGTATTTTTAGAGTTGCTTACTCTTTCGTGGTAATGGTAAATAATTAATTTTATTTCTAAAAACAAAGCAAAAATTTCTTCACAAGATTCTCTAGAATTCTGTAGCCTTACATAGGTTTTTCCAATAAGGGCAGGTCGATGTTGTCAGTCTGTGGCGGCCATGCTGTTTTGGCGGCGTCTGACAAATCTGCTGTTTATTATTCAGTCGCTGATGCCAAATCCCCATAGCAAGATACACGATTGATCAGCGCGTTAAAACTTTATTATCGAAATGAGTGTTCGTTAGTGCATGGTTATCTCTCGCGGAGGTGACGTGAATCGGCCACCAAGATCGTGAGATTTGACCCTGCTAGACTTTTTCTTGTGCCGTTTTCTAAAGTCGCAGATCTATATGCCAATAAGCCGCAATCGACCGATTCCCTCAATGTAAACATAGCCCAGGCGACCGCTCAAATTCAGCCGGATCTATGCGTCATAAAAATTTAGACCTCTCGAATCCGTGCCACCGTGCGAAGCGGCGGCGGACATTTAAACAATGACCATCGATGATCAACGATGGGCCTTCCAAATAAAAAATACTTTCGGTAATACCTCACAGACAGCTTGTTTTATTGAACAGACTGTCAACATCGACCCGCCCTTATTAAAAAACCCAGTATTTTAAAAAAAATAGATGTTCCAAATAGAAAGAGTAAGTCATTTCGACAAAGTAAATTTTACTTATCTAGGGCCTAAGATATATAACATCCTACCTGCAGGTGTAAAGATTAGCCCGAGTATATCAATTTTTAAGAAACAACTGGTTTCGTGGATGCTTGGGCCAGTAAGGTCCCGAATACATCAAGAACCCTCAACTATCTCAACTCAACTCTGTTTGGCTGCACTTTGTGACTATTACTATTATTCTTTTTTTTTCTGTGACTATTTTATTTATTTAGAACTTTACTATTACTAGTGCCTATTATAGTTTTATTGTGACTTTTTTTTTTCAAATATTACAAATTTTATTTATAATTTAAGTTATGACTATATATAGCTTATTATTAACCGAAGGTTAAGTGTATATAAATATCCATTTATTTCAATGTTTTATTTTATTATAATTATATATTTATAAATTTTATTTTTATATATATTTTTTTATTTAATTCAATGTTTTTTTTTAAATTTCGTTTTTTTTTAAACTATTTTTTCTTATTTTGAATATGTTTTCTTTTTAAAACTTGTATATGTTTAAAATGTTACCCATAGAACAAGTTTTTACTTAGTTGGGCGACATGGGAACGATCTTCACTATAAGCGTGACACAACTTGTTGTGGATTTTATTTAAAGTGTAGATATTAATTATGAGTTTTTACGCGTGTTGCATATTATGCATATTACCATAAAAACAAATTTAAAAAAAGAATATTTTTTTATCAAAAGAATAAAGTCTGATATACTTTCTTCGTTAAGCTAGTAATTAATAGTGGAGCATGTATCTTCTCTTACTATTTTTCTACCTATGCTGTATTAAAGTTTTACACCAATAAAGGGTCGTATTTAAATGATGAAACTATGATTGGTTGTGCATAGTCGTGTCGTAGTTGCTTTTATATTCTTTACTACAGGCTCGGGCGCTGGCCTCCCAACTTAATTTCGCTGCACATAGGCCGCAATGCAGTTGAAATTTTACGACAGACTAACCTCGGACTAGAGTCTGCACGAAAACCAGTCTGCAGTCTGTTTATTCGGCCGAAACCAAAAACGAAATTCGGCATTTCATGCATTTTCCTCCCAAACAGAAAATTTTCAATTTCCCAGAAATTCCTTTTACTTTACCGGCCTACCAACCATCGACCAGGGAAAGTATTGTGAACGCGCAGTTTTTTTTTAAGATGAAGACGGATATATACATTTTTACATCCCCCAGAGACGATGAAGACCATTTCTAGGCTGAAATCTGTCTGTGTGTCTGTCTGTGTTCGTTTTATCTGTGTGCATTCCTCCATGATAGCGCCCAAACGCTTTATTCGATTGAACTGAAATGCAGGCATGCAGGCATCATTTGGTCATGGAAAGAGTTGAAAAGATTGCTTCATACTAATTTTAAAATATTGAACGTAGAGACTTAAAATTCGGTATACAGATGCCTTGTTGGACCGAAATCACCTGATAAAATTTTTGTTGGTATACCTCGTATACAAGCGACACAAATAATATTTAAAGTCCGCCATATTTAAGAAAATACTTTATTATTTGAAAAATACCATTTTAATACCATAGAAAATACTACAAATATACTACGAATTAGCACGCGGGGGGCATGATTGGCCCTTCCCTGGGGGGGGGGGCGGTAGGGTGTGCTTGGGGTGACACAGTCTAGGGGTGACAAAATCGATTTCTTTTTATTGTTAGAATTACGTTTGTCGACATATATTTGCTGCAAATACCAAATGCAGATTGTCTTCATTGGGAGCATTCAAGATCTGGAGAACCATCATGAGCATCCCACAAAGACTCAGTTTGAGAATGTATGGAGCGCTGGAGGATACATTATGTGATTATAATTATCTTCAAGTCTGGCCAGGACGTCTTGAAATTTTGTAGAATATTTTTGATTTTTCAGTTACAAAAAAAAAAGTTTTTGGGGCAGAAAATCTAATTTTTGAAAACGAAACCGAAATTCAGTCGGACTCTACCTCGAAATATAAGTAAGGCTTGGCCGGCTTCCCAACAGACAGCCTCTGCGGGACGAAAAGACATTACAGCGTATGATGTGATAGGTTACATTGTTATGTTGTAATTATTAGAAAGGTTCTGTTATTTCATCAGATAAACGAAAAACGCAGTAATTCATATTATATATTCTATATATTGAGTAATATTTAGTTTAATTTAGAGATCAATATTTTTATGTCATCGTTCGCGACTATAGATAGGTAGATCAGGTGATAGACTTGTAACTCTATCACCTTACATCTTACAAAAAAAAAACCATTACATGGTCTTTTAAGAATTTTAGGGTCATTTCTAAGGTATTTTATGAAGTTTTATCGCATTTTATGGCCATTAGCTTTATTCAAGACTTCTTTATTTTTTTATTTAGGGCTTTTTAGAAGATACAGTAGAAAAATATTCTAACGTTTGCGTAATATGTACAATATGTATGGTATCGTTTCGTATTCTAAATTACATTTACGTAGCTGCTAGAGTTCGTATGAAGAATATCGCGATTGATTGACATGATAAATAGGATAAAGACGAAGCTACCGCGTGAATTTTGTAACATATTGCATCCGCCGTTTTCCAGGGTAGACTGGACAATTACTGGACTGAAAAGCCACTGACAGGGATGGATTCGTATCAAGAGAGGACATTATGCAGAATGCGACAGCTTTACAGAACACAATTCCAGAGAAATCAGAATAAGAATCATAATTAAATGATTTTCGTGTTTTACATTTTCAGTCCGCTGCGTTTGTGCACGCACTCGGGTGTGTTAGCTAACTTATTACTACGAACGTCCCCAGTAGATGCGCAAGCATTCTGAGTGGTGCCTTCACGAGAGACGATGTTAGTCCCGCAGGTTTATTCGCGTGTTAGTCTGATTTTACTATGTTCTACGATCAAAGTTATATGTACAACTTACAAGCTTTGTTAGCTACGGTCTATGTCATATGTACGACTTAAAAACTATGTTAGCGAAGTACAACTAATGTCGGTAAGTGTTCAAATTCTGTTCAATTGTTCTTTTATTTTAGTTTCATTTTTAATATATTTTGTGACACTTTTATTTCAGTGCACTTTTGGCCACTCGCGCACTTGGTTCTCTGGATGAGTCGCGGACGGAGAGCGGTGGGTCGTTTGCTGACCTGTCGTCGCTTTCTTTCTGCGCGTTTCACGTACTCAACTTCGCCAAGTCGAATGTTCGTGAGCATCGGGTTGTGTTGACCGTGGCCGAGGTACTGGATCGCCCGGCGCCTCAAGATCTTCGATGTGCAGTTAAGCCAGTTTGCGATGCATTACAGAAGTGTTTTTCACTATGGTGGAACCACTGGGATGAGATTATAGTATACTTTGTAGGAGAATAGAGTAAATTTATTTTGTATGAATAAATGTATTATTGTCGACCAAAGTATCCCAGTTGTAAGTATAAAAGTACTCATACGTATTATATACCATTCGGTAGTTAATTCACTTTCCTCCTACTTAATATTTTATAACTCGTTCGGTTCATTGCTTACGTTATTGCGGCTGTAAATGTAGCTTTTATGATGGTTGGCGAAACGGCCATTCGCCGGTGAAACTGCATCAGAGGATGGAAGTGCCCCCAAAAGCGCAATGAAATCACTCTTGTTTACACTCCTATCCGGATTTATGACTCGTTGGAAAATGCACCAGTCATAAGGGTGTGGAATTCTACGGGTGTGGAATATAGGGTGTATCATTTTTCCTAAGCTCTGATTTGTTATCTTCATCGGTAATAACTAGGGTTGTCAACTACAACGAGCGAACCCGTCACCTCAGGAAGTCTCAACGATAGTGATCATTCTATCTCCCATGAGGTGATTTAAAGACAATACAAATCTACTGTTTAGCCACAATATACCAATCAGTAACTTTACTTTCGAGCTACAGAGCATTGCGGAAAGAGGGTGCGAGGAATGCAGGCAGAGGGGTACGTCCAGACGAGCGCCTTTGTTTAAACATTACGCGCAGGTAAACGCTGGCAACGTTTTCGAACGCTTGGATATCTGCGTGGCCCGAGTAGCGGAACATTTGGCGGCCATATCCGAGTCCTTACGACTCGTAACATATTCGCTTTGATTTCAATTTTGTTCTAAGAGAAGCTACTGTCTAGTATACTGTGGTTTAGCTAAGCCAACATGCCCGACAGAGGCCAACGCCTTACGGCGAGGCACCGCGAAAGGTACCCAGTGGGCAGCCTCGCCAGGATATCTCTGTCTGGAATTAACCATCAGGATACCTCCTTCTTCCCGACTGGTTAGGGGACCGAAGTCGCTTACGGGTCCTCTACCTGTTGTATTTCAGCGGTAATTCATTAAGAATTTATCACGGACCTGGGCGTCCTTTGCCCGACATGCCACTCGGGATCGGGTGCCCGAAAGGTCGTTTTAAGAATGGCATGACAACAAGTCAACACTCACCCCCGCTGCTTAGGAGACAGAGATTTCCATAGCCTACAGACTTTTTCTGCAATAGTCAGAGAGCACAATCGATTGGCGTCGCCAAACGGCGCGCAAACTGTGGAGTAGCGCCGGGAGGCAATCCCCAGGGGAAACCGATCCACCAGCCTCAAAGCCTGAGACGCAAGAGTCTTACCCGGGGTAGCTTTCCACAAGATGAAGCTTCTGACTAGGAGTTGAATCGTGAGTTGGACCGATCCGAGAACACAATGTATCTTATGGCCCAAGCTGCACGAAGCCGTTCGCTACCCTTCATCGATAATAGATGAATCAGCAATTGATGACCCTCCACACCCATTAACAATTGTTTTCAAATGCATTTTTTAAAAGTCTGTTAATACTCCTAACTACGCAATATTGCGTAGTTGGCATTCAATGTGTTAAGGAGCTTGCGTCTTTGTTAGTTTTACAATGTACCATATTTTTAATGTTTACTTAAAATTAAACGATTTCTAATTACAAAATTTACGATAATGTGATCACAACATTCGATCACCATAATGAAATAAATCAAAACATTTGAAAGATCCTATAACCCTTCTGTAATAATCGATACATCCCTGTAGCTACCAAACGACTCATCGAAAAGAAAGTGTAGCTGTCCATAGGCTGATAAAACGCATCAATCAATATTTACGGCTGAACTCAGTTTCTCCGATGGACGCTTCCCGGAAAAGATCATCACACATCACGCATAAAATCTACATATTACATAAAACATATAGCTTGGTTTCGATCATCAGTGCGATTCTCACGTCGCTGGAGATATTTTTGTGATCTTGGCCATTGCACCCGTTGCCGAATGGTTTACATTCGTTTATCATCACATCCGCATCGCCAGTCAATCATTTGAATCAATCGCAACAATAAGTAATAACATTGGCAGCTCTTGCTCTTTCTATCTCATTCCATGACTGACTGAAAATTGACACACAAATAGAAATTAGACTTGAAGTTTTCTGGTTAGCTCATTTCTATTGTTTTACTCACTCAAGAAAAACGAGTTAGGATTTATGCTAACATTGATTATATAGCGTATTACATTGCTCAACGTCGTACTACAATTTGGCAACTAGGATTTTACTACGAAACGCAACGTAGATGGCACGCATAGAACCAATAATCATGTATTATTATGTTCAATATGACGGTTTTTGTTCGTTTGTTTGAAAAGCTTTATTGCACACACATAAGAGTACAATGTGGTGGGCCTATTGCCAAGTGGCAATATCTTACGGCCATACCGCCAGGGTTATTGTAACTAAAGGTTTATGTGGGCAAATTGATTCACAAGTAATAAATGAATATACTTACATAATAGTCATCATATGATAAAATATAAAACAGTGATTAGTAACGTATGTCAACTCGATATTGAAGTGAGGAGTGGAATATAAGGATAAGCAAAGGAGACAGGAGGGGAAGGGGGCATTTAGGAGTTGAGTAAATGTCTCCTTAACGATTTTTTAAACCCGCTCAGGATTGCAAGTTGTCTTATCGGTAAAGGCACGGAATTCCAGAGTCGGGCCGCCTGCACTTCGAAAGACCTAGACAAGAAAGTTGATGAATGCTGAGGTATAGCCAGTAATAGATTTTCCTGAGAGATGGAAGGCCATGGGATGAAAGCGGAGAGAAGAGATTATACAAATAAGTAGGACAGTTTGACTGTAGTACGCGGAAGAGTAGGACGAGTATGTGAAATTCCCGCCATCGTCTAGTGGGAAGCCACTCTATTTGCCTGCGAAAGTTTGATGTGTGATCAAACTTCTTCAGGGAATAAACAAAGCGAATACACGCGTTTTGAAACCTATCTAGATTATCGAGTAGTTCTTCATTCGCATCTAGGTAGGCCACATCAGCGTAGTTAATTAGCGGTAAAAGAAAAGATTGTGCCATTTGGCGTTTAACACAAAGAGGTAAGAGATTCTGAACAATATGTGGTATAACAATATGGCAGCGCACTGTATATTGTGCTCTAAACACTCCTATATGGTATTAAATTATAGTATAATGGCAAACAAATGTTTAAATTATAGCTCTTATTATTTTCATATTATTTACAACGATGTCAATTTTTAAATTGGTATACATGTTTTAATACGTAATAATTATGCACTTTAATGTTCATATACCAAGATAGTTCAATATGGCGGCGTTCGTTTTTTTTTACCCAAAGGCATGTGTCTTTTCGGGGAACCCGCCTTGTTGCCTATTGACATCATCTTCTAGGTAGGTATTTATAGCTTCATCCAGTTACACTCAGGCGGTTACCCATCCAAGTATTGACCGCGCTCAACAACGAGGAGAACCGGTATCAACGTGGCTACGGACGCTACTAAATGTATGGCAGTATAGCGGCGCACTATAGATGGCGCTCTAAACATGCCTGTATGGTATCCTATCTCGAAATTCCCATTCAAAACCTCCGTCAATAATATTATTTTAATATTATTTACAAAAAGATGTCATTTTTTAATTTGGTATACAGGTTTCAATAATAATTACGCACTTTAAGTTCAGATAGAGTAATAGATGGCATTATATATCTCTGCATTATTGTTGTGATGTAGATAATAAGCCTATTTGAATAATGTGATAGATGGCACTGATAATTGAACGTTCTTATTGTTATTATTGGTTAAATTATTGAGTTTGTATAGTTAATCGGACGTTTTAAAAAACCGTTCATTATCAATGTTATTATAGATTGTCAAATAAATTCCTATTAGTTTGGCCGTCAATGCTATCAGAGACACCTTTGTGTCGCTGTTTTAGAGGGGTTGTTGCCAAATCGTGCTACGGAGTTGAGAAATCTAGCACCATACATAATCAATGATGCTATCATGAATCGTAGATTTATTTTCTGTCACCTTAATTAAGCGGTATTTTTAAATTAATTAAAATGAACAACACATTAAATGTATTAGACAGCCAATTCTTGAGGAGAAAAAGGAAAAATGCATAAAAGTCAACTTGGCAGCTCTTCCGGATTTTCTATCGCCAAGAATAAACACACGCTATAGCCATATCGCATAGCTAATAAATATCGTCGCTAGCGCGAAAAGACAAACGAGTCGTCTAAGAATTTATCGTACTTCGGAGACTGCTCGAATGGAACATTCCATTCCAAAAAATGCAGGGATGATTATTCGGAATATAATAATAATAATAAAACTTTATTCTTTAGAGAAGGCGAGTTTATTGCCTGCAGGCAATATTTTAGAGCTAACCTATACTATTGTATGAACATTATTTGCGAGTAGATGCTACGTAACTTAACCTATATAAAGAGTATGACAAATAAAATAAAAGAGGATAGAAAGAAATATATACTTTACTCTTTGAGGACACAGGTTTGCCACATCAAAATAATCTGACACCCATAAGAACGCTAAAGTTTCAAAAGGAGGGGAATGGGAGGGGAAAGGGAATATATCTGAAAGATTTCAAATGCTCTCTGAGTCTGTTTTTAAAAGTTGTTATGCTTGGCGCGGTTCTCACATTTTTCGGCAAAGCATTCCGAAGACAAGCTCCATGCACGGTGAAAGAGAATGAGAAGAAGTCACTGCTGTGACTAGGGTTAGAGAGTAGCAGGTTGTCTTTTGATCTCAGAGGGCGTTCATGAGCCGTTAGTGCAGTAAATCTGACTGTAAGATAATTGGGAGCGACGCCATCCATCTTAAAAAGCATACAGAGAACTCGCATGTCTCTTTTCTCCTGGCTCAACAGCCAGTGAAGCCTCTCTCTGTACTCCGTGATGTGGTCAAATTTTCTGAGGCCATGGATATACCGAATGCAAACATTTTTAATGTTTAGAATATAGTGTTTATTGTTCTTTTGTTAGCAGAATTAGATTATATTATTCAACTTGTGATCAATGATAGCAACTATTCTACCTGTATTACCGATTAATATCTTTATACAGACTAGTGTGGGTTGTATCCTACTTGCAAGACGCTTGGTCTACGTGTGACTCATGCAAATTTATACATTTCCTAGTTCTGTGACAGTAATTAGGTACTGTTGTTACCTGGTCTAGTGGTTCGATGCCTACTAAAATATTATATTTATTATTGTGTCATGTACATATTATGGATAATTTAATGGTCTTTTAATAAAGTGATATTCATTGATTTTATTATATAACCAATTCAAATGTAACTTTTTATTTAGTGACATCCTTGAAGTGGCTGGATCAGTATGACCAAGTTAACAACTTTTAGGTATTTTTTTTTGTGAAAATAAAAAATAAAAAAATATTTTTGGCTAATTTGAAAAATATGACTGATAAATAAAAGTTTGACCGGCGTCTTTAAACGTTTGACTCTAAATTTTAAACGCGATATTTTACCTACCGCTAGTTGGCGCAACGTGCTCAACTCTATTTATACTATTTTTCAAAACCATTTTTTTTATGTTTTTAATTTTATAAAAAAATGTATCAAAAGTTGCTTATATACTCGTACTGATTCACCCACTTCGAGAATGTCACTAACTAAAAACACGCTGTATATCTACACGCGTTAATATGAATTTATGTATGAAAAAAATCTATCGAAAGTAGGTAATCTACGAGTATCGTAAGATTTGGTCTTATTCAAGATTTGATTGATTTTCGCAACTCACTTCTACACTTCCTACACTTCCATTGAAATATCCCAGAATAATCAATTACTATTTTGACTCCTTTGGCTGATTTCGTAGCTTAACAAACGGTTGTGTTCTTCCGATAATTGAGATGCGTGCACGCCATACCTGGATTGTCTCTTTTTCGACTTTCATTGTTTGAAAGCAGATGCTTATCTGTCTCCTTTCCTTATTTTCGGGTTCTTTCTCAAGATATTTTATTAAAACCTTTTTTATTTGCTTATATATAAATATGGTGACCATGAAAGCGTTTCCCCTATAAATTGAACTGTCATATGTAAAATCTATGTTCGGCGGAATCAATACTTTTTCGTCGGGTTAAGACGGATTGTCATTTTACTATTCAACATTTTCCTATAATATTTTGTTGCTTATTGTTTCTTCTTTTATTCTCAGCCACAGTAATGTATTTAAATGTACACTTTATCCCTTTTTACGTCCTTTCTCTCGACAATTAGGTTAGTTACCATATTGATTACCTACTGGGTTTATCTCTGCGATTTCTGTCGATTCCACTGCATAGTTTCATGTCTAGTTTAGAACTGAGAAAACAGCTCTTAAGCAGTAATTTGCTTCAAGTCAATGTGTCTAGCTAATGTTATTTCTGCTTTTGGACAAGGGTCCTATTTAATCAAAGAAACTAGTGTGTTGATGACGTGTTATTACCTTAGGCCTAGAAATTGTCATGGGAGCGGAACTGTCCTACTTTTATACTTCTTACATACTTTGCATGGCCAGAAGTACGTTTACCTATAGCTTGTATGAGGTCTTATGTTTTGTATATGGTTTCTGACATATCTTGCGTTGGTAATATGAGTTCCATTGAAGTATACGTGACTAAGTAATTTTCTTTCCAATATCCTCTATTATGGGTTTATGTCTAGTTTTTTTGAGCGTCCTCATAAGGAATGCACCATGAATATTCTTATGATGGTTAGATGCTACTACGATTAGAGATATTTTCCAAATAATATTGAGATAGTAACATACTCCATCCGAAGTTCAGTTCTCGAGAGGTAGCAACCAGCGTACACTTTAGCGATGATTAACAAGAATTGTGATTCTTGAAATGCTCGGATTATGTACTGACAAGAGCTCTAGCCATGTTACGCTGTAGTCGTTTTGCTTCGTATGATAGGACATTGGGTGCTCTTCGTTGTCGGGTATCTGGATCACAGCAGATTGTCGTAGTTTGGGTAAGCCATGTCTAGTGCTTTTGTGAGTTATACGTTTAGAGAAATGAAAGCATTTTCTGTCCTGCTATGATTAATAGAATAGGAGATTGTCTCAATTATTCTTGCTGTGAGATTTCATGATGGCCAATTTGGCAATGAAACTTTGATAGTAAGAGCATAGTTAACCGAATGCTTGGTAAACTTTCCGGTGACGAACTTTGGGTGTACATTTGAGCAACGTTTGCCGCCCATGTGTGGGGGCCAATCTAAATCAGGGACCAATAAAGTGGATCAGCAAACAAACAAATGTGACCGCACTGTTCGCATCAGCTCTCTCTTAGTCGTCGCGGAGGCAGATCACGTGTCGCAGAGTCTGTTTATTTTCCTTAGAGGGCGAGGCGCTTCTGCCGGCGCTGATGCAGCGATGCGGTCCAGGCGTTGGACGCCGGAGCTATCTTCGCCGGCCGAATGCCGGAGTGGTCATTGGAGCGACGCCAAAGAGCCGATAGAACGGGATCCCGTTGTGATTTACACTACGTAATCGGGCGCTCAGAATCGTTGCATACTTACTGCCATGTAAAATTGTGATATAAGAATAAGAATAGGAATGAATATATTTCCGAATCAAAATGCTTGAAAAGGTGATATAAAGAACTACCAAACTATGCCAAAGCTCGTACCAAGGTATACTCGGCTATGTTAGTTGTAAATAGTGGATTAAGCGCACACTTATCAAAGAAATGACTTAGAGAAAGAAAAAAGAATACATATCTAATAGGTCTAATAAAAATACAGTATATATCCAAAGAGTGTTTTGAATCTAGATAACTGAATAAAGTACAATAGATATAAGTAATATCTTATACTTCATAATCAAGTTAGATAAAATAAAATAATACACAATAAATTGCAATTAATATACAATAAAAAAATATTTTTAAAAATATATATTTGAATGACTTAGATAGTCAGTAAATAATATTGGAAAGATATACTAGAAGCAATAAATAAATAAAAATAAAAAATGGGATTGAATAATTAGGTTGAATAGTCAGGTTGTTAGTCAATACATTCTAGAGAAAAAAGAAAGTAATAATCCTAGAAGCAATAAATAAAAAGATTTAGCAGTCAGGCTTAAGATGGGGAGGAGTTTAGTAGAGAATGACCACCTCAATCTCATGTTTGCAAAATTCAAGAAGTAGTGGAATAATTCATTTACTTGTTTTTTCGCATTGATGGTATATGTAGTAGACACCTTCACTTAGTCTAACCATCTTGCTGGAGATCGACCTCTTCACCATATCACCTGGCTTTTCTTTAACCTAACTAGGATAGTGTTCTGCGGTAATATGTACTGGACAGCAGGAGTTCAAAGATAGCTCTCTCACTCTCACTCTTTCTGGCTGGTGTTTTTAATCCATGTGTCAGTGTCATGACCTTATTTATGACGATATCTTGGTTCTTCTAGGTGTTATTTGAATATTTGAAGCTTAACGTGGTTAGGGTTTCCATCTTTCTCCGAAGATAAAGATGGAAAATGAATTATTTATAAAAGAAACTCAACGGGCACCGAACAGTGGGACTAAAACTTTGTTTGAAATCGAAGACTATCGCGTTTGTTTGACATTATAAATAGGATGAAAACGTATTTAACGCGTGAAGTTTGTAACACCTGACGCTTCGGCGATATTGCAACCGCCGTTGGGGAGAACAGCGGTTGCGACTAACTGCTCCATAGCGAAAACAACGTCAAAATAAAACCGCGTGACAATAAAAATGGTCTAAACGTTTGACATTCGTCTGCTCTGTTTCTTATGTAAGTACACCTTTCAAAGGGCTTCCGGTCTACAAAAGTTGTCTCGAACCCGCAACCGCGACAACGAATCGCCTAATCTGATTTACGGCACACGTATTTTGAAACTCGCGCGCGCGCACTTTGATAAATGCAGCTTTTAGTCGAATGCCATTTGTCTCCAAAATTCACTTCCTCATAGTAAATACAACCGAATTTTTATGAGGTAACTTAAAAGTGGTTGCATGCAGCGATGCGACGGAGTAAATTCATTTAAAATTGTTGAAAATAATTCACTAAATATATGTGGGAAGGGTTACTGTGACTGCATATTTCTTGACAGCTATTTTTTTAATTAGGAGAATAAGGAACATTCAATTTAATTCTTTATCATGGAAATCACACAGTATCATAGTGAATATTTACAGTAAAAATATATAGTTAAATAAAAAAATATAAACGATTACGGGTTTCAAAAAAAAACAGACATTGATTACGTTGACAAATAATTAATACGATTAAAATACCTA
This sequence comes from Micropterix aruncella, assembly GCA_944548615.1. Taxonomy (NCBI): domain Eukaryota; kingdom Metazoa; phylum Arthropoda; class Insecta; order Lepidoptera; family Micropterigidae; genus Micropterix; species Micropterix aruncella. Next base: position 16,467,253 of record OX155963.1, read on the forward strand.
AAAAAACTAGTACAAAAATACCATTATGTTTATGGTGTATGTGTGTGTGTATGTGTAGTTGTCTAGTGTAAGTGATAGCGTTAGTGCGAGAGTTAGGTAACTAGAATGTGTGACATATTGTGTAAAGTTCTTGTGTAAATAATAATAATATTATAAAACAATAATAATGACTTGTTTAAAATTATAATAATAGTAATATTAATCAGTGAAATAGCTAAATCGAATAGTCAGTCAGTTGTATTGGCTAGTATTTGATTTACGAAGTAATTATACGTGCCTAAGGAATTATTAAAAATGGCAAAATCATTTAAATGGGTATTATCACAGCAGTTTGTGAAATATATAAAAAAAGGAAAAAAGAATAAACCATGGTTGTCACAGAAACCACATCGCAACCCGCTTGAAGTTTTATTTATTTATTTTACTTTATTTATTTGGTAATTTAAAATTATCTTCAGTGACTGGACATATAACTACAACAATGTCATAACCTAGAATCCAGTAGCAAAAAGCTGTTAACATGGTATGCCAGAAACTGAAGCTATTGATCCTATTTTAATGTCGCCTAACTAGACAATAGCGTGTTCTAATGCGGACATTTAAATTGTTTTAAATATATTATGAACCAATTTAAAAACTAAATAATATAGAATATAGAACATTTGGGAGAATGTGTACACTAAGAGTTATTATTAATTCTTACAAGCTGGAAAATTAAATATAAAAGTTAAATTTATAATATAAAATTGTTAACCTTAACATAATCATACAAAATATGCACAATTAGCTAGTATTTAGATAATAATAATTGCTTAAAAATAGAGAGGAAAATTTATTGCCCCAAAATATAGCCATGTAAATCGAAAACGGAAGATCAAAGTCAACGCCAAATAATTAAATTCACAATCTATTTAATATTCAATAATTATCAGTAAATGTCATCGTTCTGGCATATGCCCAACTCTTTATTACAAACATTTACAGAGAATTGGTCGAAATAAAAGCAAACTGGCATCTGTGTTACGTCGAACACACACCGGTGTGACATACATGTCAATCGAGAGCGGAAAGTTGCGAAATGGCAATAAATAAAATAGGCGAATCGAGGCTAGATCGTAAATCGTGTCGAAATGCATTGTTTTTGTGGAAACCTTGACGAATTGGCAGCAGTGATAAATGCATAGCGGCATGGCCAATTGACGTGTTTAATGTGAGCGATGTTGATAAACATCTATCTAAACGTTTGATAAGATCGATATAGTCTTTAAAAAAATATTAGCAAGCAAAAAATATATTTAATGTGATAAAATCTAATCAATTCTTATTCTCATAATTCATTATTTTTTTCATAAACAGCAGATGCCCATCCAGTAGCATCCAAACGTCTAATTAATATTAGAAACAGTTATAGCAACTTGGGTTGTCGACTACAGCGGGCGAGCCCGTCACCTCAGGAAGTTTTAACGATTAGTCGTTCTATCTCCCTAGAAGTGAGCGCAGAAGACTTGGGGACATAACAGTCCACTGTCTAGCTACGCCACAAGCCCGTAAGAGGCCAACGCCTTAACCGCGAGATAGCCAGGAATATTACCCGGCGGGCCGACACTCGCTCCCTTACTTCCAATTGTGACCAGATTACTCCGGTCTCTCGATTGGTTACAAGTTCGAGGTCGCTTGCGCGGTCCTCTCCCTTACGAAGCGGTGAAACGGTGTTTACCGAATCTATCGCGGACCACAGCGTCCTATGCCCGGCTGTTGACCCAGGATCGGAGGGCCAATGGTCGTTTCAAGAGCAGTCGCCGTAAGGTCCGCAACCACCCCCGCTCTATAGGAAACAGTGCTGCTTCCGGACTCCCCCGACTGTTAGTCAGAGTGCACAGTCGATTGGCTAACGCCGCACGGTGCGCAGACCGTCCAGGAGCGCCAGAAGTTTGATTCCCAGGGGAAACTGGCCAAGGCCAGAGTCCTACCCAGGCTCGCACTTCATGCATGGAGGCCGTCGGATGGGTGTTGACCCGTGAGTGTGACCAACCCTGAACAGAATGGGTCTTCGTGGCCAACTCAGCAAGTGCCCATTAACTCCCAAAACAGTTATAACAATTAAAGTTCCGTACTTCCAAGTCAATTAACCTATCAATGGATGATTACGCTGCAAATTTTGCGCCCGTGTCTAATTGAGATCGGACCATTTGATAACTAGGCTGTCAAAATCTCCATTTAGTCAAAGTAGTTGGCTTTTTGCACCTTACAAAAAACTAAGATTCCCAAATAATCGTTTGATTTGGCTTGTTAAAAATCCTCCCTCTCATCCTCTTTTAGTCCATGGTTCTCCACACTGTTGAAGTCTTATTAAAACCACTACTTTACAATTCCTTCCTTTTCACCATATTTGTAAGATCGTTCCCTCTTGGTTCGTCAAGTTTTCCAATCTATACTAATGTTATAAAGAGGTAAAGTTTGTGACGTTGTAGGAAGTAATCTCTGGATCTACTAAACCGATTTTGAAATTTCTTTTACCAATAGAAAGCCACGTTATTTGTGAGTGTCATAGGCTATAGGTATATTAATCCGAAAAATAAAAAGAATTTTTCGTGGTAGTCGGTTTTCCAAAGTAAGTCTGAAAAAACAGTCGAACGAAAATGTTTCTAACTAACGCTGCCTTAACGATGAGAGATATATGTATAAGTTCTAGAGAAAAGTTGTAGAGCTTGATAATGCCTACGAAAAAGTCAGCAACAGCATATGTCTAACTTTTATATACAAGTCACAAAAAGTAGTTTTTTATATTAAAAAAAAAAAATTAAATCGTTAGGTCATGTTTATTGGTCATATTATCAACAATTATGAATTCATATCAAAATAGGTAAATTTATCGTCTCAAGTGTTTAAAACAAAAGATTTTCCCTTTTACCGCATATAATTTCACTTTTACTGCATAAATGGTTAAAGAGATAAGACACTCACAAATAAGACACTCACAAGAAGACACTCACAAATAACGGTAATATAGTCAAATTGGCATGCAAATACATACATACATATGCAGTAAAAATATAACTCTTCTTTTAGCAGTCAGGAAATAAATCATAGGACTCAGTACTAACCAAACCACAGTCATAATTTCATCACAAGTAAAAAGTTTTACCGACCAACGAAGTGGGCACGGGTCAGCTAGTGTTTGTATATAATTCTTCAAGATCTTTGCGAAGTCTTCTCCCTGTACATTCTGCGGGAATCGGGTCAACGCCACTGCACTTTCAGTCTTCTTGAGAAGAGTGAACACTTTTAGATTGCCCAGAAGCCAGGCCTGTCGCCAGATTTGACCGCTGACATTTAACACGCGACAGCGAAAACAAGAAACATGAAATTATGATACGTAAATACATCCAGCTGAGAGTGGGACACGGGACTTTTTAGCTTTTTACAATTTGTGTTGCTGCCGATGACGGCGGAAATAAATTAAAAATGTGTTTTACATCATACACTTAAATCTCTTGCTTATGTGTAATTAATAACATTTTAAACTTTGTGAAAATCGTTAAATTTTCTTTGGCTTTCTAGTCTTGCGAATTAAAGGCGTAATACGATAAATTAACGATAATCTGAGCGCGATAGAAGAGCACGAATAGGATGATATGAGAGGGAGGTGAAGTTAAGAAGAGAGTGAAAGCCGGAGCAGCTGTGAAAGAGAGAGATGGCGAGAGACGCAGGCTGCATGAGGTGTGAGTGTGACCCTGAATCTGTTCGAGTACACCGTATGGTATAGCCAGGGCCGGCACGTCCATATAGGCAACCTAGGGCGCAAAAATTTAGGGGCGCAAAATTAGGGTTTTTTTTTCAATTTAGGGATTTAAAAACATAAACTAAATAAAATTTTGTATTTCTGCGCCCTACTAGCTTAGGCAGACGAATTACTAGGAAATGAAAGGTGAAGGGTATTTCATTTTATTGAAGCTTTCTTGGAAAATAGAAAAGTATGCCCTAACTTAACACTACTCAGTTTGCAGTCGCTATGAGTAGCAGAGTGCGAAGTGTAGGGTTGTAGTGCGGCGGCAACCCCGCAGTTCTCAAAACAAAAGACAAAATGCAAAGCCATTGTTAGAACTAATTTTCCATCTAACATAATACATTGAGAATTGTGGATATTAAATTATATATATTTTATGTAAATTTGGCATTCGTTTTTTTTTACATATCCCAGTCATTAATCAAAGGTTATACAATCAAAAACTTTGTTATAACAATTATTAACAAAAATGTTTTACCGGAGTTCCATTCCATACCATACAAATACATAGTTCCATACCGGCAGACCCCGCCGAAGGCACTTTAATGAGGGCGCAGACTTTGTTTTCGCATACGGCGCCAAAACCCCTGGAGCCGGCTCTGGGTATAGCCGGTAGTGCTCCTAGTCTTTTCTCCGTGCAGCATTTGCTGGGAAACTGTTTGTTTTATTTATTCGAGTGAATATCACGGAAGTGTCGGCAGCTGTCACTGATTCGACGAAAGTTACTGTTCCATGACGCTGGTTGTGTTACAGTCCCAACCAGCATTAAGCTAAGAGCTTCGCAGCGGTAGTGGCATAAACCATGGCCGCGTGGTCATGACTTATCCGGTCTATAGGTTTCAGAGACCGAACGGGTCGTTTTGAAATCGGTTGACTTTGGGTCGGTTTGACGACTTTGGGTCGTTAATAATCGCGTGAGAATCAGCTGCTAGCAATAGTTAAAAAAGCTTAAAATACACTGAGAAAAACATTGGAATTGATTCTTACATTACCATTTTGTTATTACGGTTTTATACAGAATAACGATGTTTCAATCGTAATTTTGTTGAATTACAAGGAATTTTGTTGAAACTCCATAACACGAGTAGGTATATGTATTAACCTTTTCCGTACGGTTAATACGGAAATAACAGTATACTGTAGTTTCAACATAATTCATGTGTCCGACTATAACCGTACGTATACTACTACGTCATATTAGAAGCGAGATCCCAAGGTCGCGATATAATGTAACATTACGGCACAATAACACGGTTACGCGTCATATTTAATACATATGGATCACAGTCCGAATTATATACGTAATCCCTGTTGAAACATGCGTATTTTCGTGTATTACATCGTTACATTTTTGTCGGTGTACTAACGCTGCCGTACCTCTATATCTTGGAAATATGTGCTTATATACATAAAATTCAAGACGACCTCAAAATAGTGGTGGACGTATATGAGTACAATAAGGGTAAAGTAAAACATTACTTTATATTATTTAGAGGGAGAATGTCGTAAAAATGCGTTACGTAATATAAGGATTTATATCTTAAGTGGATTTAAGCGACTTCAAGCGGACGACACGATAAAAAAGCTAGGCATTCGCTAGACATAACATTACGTCTCCCGCCCTACACGACATTATAACATTATTGAACGGCGTTGGGCACAAAAAGATTAGGCAGATAGCGTAGTCAAATATGGACCGCCACCACTTATTAATTCCGGTCGCGCAGCTCGCGCGACTCCGTTTATCGTAATTGCAGTGTAACTGAACGATGCGAGTACCTCGTTACGACCGCCATTCTACGAACTACGAACTACGAACCCAGTTGGGACTTTTTAACTAACGAGATGTGTTGTATTGTTTCTACGTCGAACAGTGCGGTACTGTAAAGGGCATTGGCTATATTATGTTCGGATAAGGTTGGATATTTTGACAAACGAACGATTGAAAACTATTGGCAAAAACTAAATCCATCAGATTTATGTTTTTTGTCGTGTCGTTTTAGATATGAAAGATAAGTTATGCTATCTATTGCGATCAAGCTGCATTATGTTGTAATATTTGAATACCGAAAACAGGCAATAAATTCCATTTCGGTTGAATTTATTAAAACCAAAAAATAAAAAGACACTCACAAATAATGTTTTTATCTGTTTTATTTCTAAGGAAGAATTGTAATTTATAAATGGTGTGTCCCAAAAATCATAAAATATTTTTTTTATCACACCCTACTGGTCGCAGCGTGTTCGAACCGGTTGGGTGAGGGGGGGGGGCTTATCTTCATAGCGCACTAACGGCCAGTTTGCTGTGCGAATTAGAAAAATCAGGAAGCTGATTTAATGCACCCTTGTTTTGCGACTACGTCACGACGCGCGATGTCGAACAACGTTGGGCGATCAAATTTGGCACGAAACTCGACAAAAAAAGCTGCCGAAACTCACGAATTACTCAAGCAAGCCTACATAAGAGTCTACTCTATCGCATGTTTGTTTATACTCTTTATTATAACTGCACACATACACATATGTATGTGTATGTGTGCATATATGGATATATATTTTATCTATAGATGTATATAAGTATCTATCCATATTTGTATATGCGTAAATATTTGTAGTTAAGTACTAATTATAGATTAAGTTGACAGTGCACACTTAATATCATCATTAAAAGTCTGCCTTAGAACAGGCCTAGGCCTAGTTAGGCGACTGTGTCAATCATAAAAATAATGTCGCATCAATTTCTTGCTAACATCTTAATCAAATATGACATTAACTTTTTACTAGATGTGTTACTACTAAATAAATAAATAAATAAATAAATTGTGAAAATGTCTTACAACCAACCCTACGATGACGTGTTATATGTATGTGTGCGTGTAACATGTCTGTAAGTGTATGTCTTGTTATTGCATTCGATCGACAGAATTAAAAATGCAATTCCGTTAATTTTATCCAAATGGAAAATGGTGACCCAGCCGGGAATCGAACCCGGGACCTTACAATGTAAGATCAGGCGACCTAACCACTATGCCACCGGCATGTGAAAGTTTCGTTATGGGTGAAGAAGTTCAAAGAGGGCCAGGAAGAAGTGATTGATGACCTCCGCTCTGGAAGGCTAACAACAGGCCAAACCGATGAAAATATAACTCGTGTGCTTGATTTGTTAAATTGTGACCCTCGAATGAGTGTTCGATTATTAGCTGACACTGAAAATTCCGAAATTGAGGAAACCCGATTGAGGAAAAGGGTCATCCGCGTACGAAAACACATCGCTGCTACCTGGGTGCTGCATCATGATAATGCGCCAAACACACGACTCTTCGCGTCCCTTTGTTCCTAGCGAAGCACAACGTGGCAATGCTACCGCAGCCACCCTACAATACCGATATAGCCTCGGCCGACTTTTTTTTTGTTCTCGAGCATCAAGACCATCCTCACAGAATGCCGTTTTGACAGCATTGACGATATCCAAGCGGCTGTGACAACAGCTATCAAAGAGGTTCCTGTCGAGGCCTTCGAGAAGGCGTACCGGGCATGGGAGAGTTGATGGAAAAAATGTGTAGATGCTCATGGAGAGTACGTTGAAGAATATTAACAATTTATACCGGTATATTAAAAAAATCTTTCTAAAATATATATTTTATTACTTTTGGGACACACCATGTATATACTTATACACTATTATAAAAAAATCTGTTGTGTCACCCCAAGACTTTCCTGACTAGTATCCGGGGAGGTGCGAAAAAACGAACGATGTAATCAAGGTTCCCCAAATTTGTATGGCAGGTACCCCAAACGTTGGTCGTAAGTACCCCAAAAACTAATAGGTTCTTCCGATGGTTAACAGAAGCTTCTATGCCAAATTTTAACTTAGACAGATTAAGCGTCTGGGCGCTATCGCGGAAACAATTTTTTCGCCGGGAACCCCAAATTTGTATGGGAGGTACCACAACCGTAGGGCGTAGGGACTCCAAAAACTAATGGGTTCCTCCGACGGTTAACAGAAGCTTATATACCAAATTTCAGCTCAATCCGATTAAGCGTCTGGGCGCTATCGTGGAAGAATACATACATACAGACATACAGACATACAGACATACATACAGACAGAGATCGGTCTGGAAATAGTCTCAATCGTCTCAGGGAGTTTCAAAATATATATTCCCATCTTCATCTCAAATTTTTTTTTTAGCGCGATCACAATACTTTCCTTTCCGATAGGTCGTCAGGAAAGTAAAAAGAACAAAAACCACTAGGCTTAAAAAAAACGAAAGGAAACATGACAAAAAAGAAAACGCTAGATACCTGAGGCAGTATCTTTAATAAGGCTAAGTGCCTTATTAAAGATAATATTAAAAAGCAGTGGATAATATTAAAAAGGCACTAAATACCAAAGACACATTTCACGTAGTTTAAGCCATTTTGGACACACACTGGTTACCTGCGTATGCGCATAGTGTGTGTTTGTTTCCTGCTGTTCGGTACATAGAACTTGCGCGAACTTCACACACCTCTCAAGGGGAGAATATTGGAGTCTGGCATACAGTGCGTTATTTAGGCTGTTGGCGATGGTATTTAGAACAATTGTCATACTCGGTTGGTTTTTGTTTTTGTTTTTAGTGCCTCTTTTATTTTCGGTATTCATTTGTTTTCTCTTTTTCTGAATGTCGATTTCTTGATTTATTTTCAGGTATGTTTTATTTTTCTTTTTTAAGTCTTATATTTTTACATACATCTTCACAAATATTAGATTATAATAACCTGTTTATATATTTACGATTTTTGTTTTGAATAGTTCTAATGGAATACAGTAGATGGCGTTGTTTTTTTATTGCCTTTCTTAATTATTTTCAATACTTTTTTCAGCCCATGCTTCTTTTCTGCCATCCCACTTTAATGAAAACCGGCCAAGTGACATTTTTACTGGCGCTGATGAAATATTTTCACAAACATTGGGCCGTATTCCTGAGGCAGATGGGCAAGGCCGTTCCCTGTGTATTTCAATTTTTTATACAGGCATGGTGCCTAAGGACTTATCGAGGGGGTGAGGTGGCAAAATTGTACGGGCAAAATCAAGGTTGGTGGGTGCCGCGCGCGTTGTTTCAATGAATGTCAAACTGAAGTCTGGTTACGTGACTGATGGTGCCACTTCGCAGGTTTGCTGCGTTTTTGCATAACTATGTAATACTCCTCATTGACTAGATAGACTAGGTTTAATGGCTGGCTGCAAGATATCGTTTTGTATTAATAAGTCTGCCAATTGTTTTGATACCTTTAGGTACTACGTAATGCAGCAAAGATTCTATGATCATCTCTGAGATTTGTTTCGTTTTATTTTGTTTGTTGCTGTTTGTATGTTTCGAAGGTTATCTTTTTTAAATCTGACTATACTCGTACACGACTAGATTTTACGAAAATGGGTTTTTTTTATCAAAAATATTTTTCATTGACATGAATTTTATAGATTCTTTTAGTAATGTAGATTTACTAACTTCCCAGAAACTATGATAGACACAGGCTTTATTTTGTTTTTCCTGTAAACTCTATCTAATATTATCTATCCTATGCTATTTCATATCGATAGATTTAAAACCGATCATAATAATCGACGGTCACATACAGACAGACAACGAAGAATCCTAAAAAGGATGAATAAACAAAAAAATACGAGTTCAATCTACCAACAATTCAATCAACCAATTCGATCCTTACCTGTTATTCCTGAAGTGTTTGTCTAAAGGAAAATTACAATCTCAATGTAAACGATTCCAACAAAAAATTATAACTAATTCTATAAATCTTTTTTTTCATGCGATACTATTTTGTCTAAACGGACACACTGTACGCCACTCGGTTCATTAGGCGAACGAGACGATTTGGCACATTCAGTTGAATGTGTGGCTACGCGAAAAGCGAGGCGTGAGTGACAGCGATTGGATCGGCAGTGGCTTAGGTCGAAGAGTAATTAATGTGTAGAACGTGTCTCTACTTCCCAATGTATGTAATCTGCATGTCATTAAATTGAATATTTATGAGTGTCAATTTCGATTATATCTCTTATAAATAATGACTGGCCATATTTTTAGAAACCTAAAATAGGTCATAAATTTTAATATGCTCGATCCCGAACACAGTAGTTCATATCTCATATGCTCAATTGCGGGCTACGTAACGACCGAATTTGGTTGCACATCAGAACACCGTTGACTACGTAACGACCAATATTGGCGGCTTGCTCCCGGAGCGCACAGTAATATTATTTTCTAGTTCGAACCCATCCTAAAATCCATACCAAATATCTCATTATTACCATAAATACATAGACGGCCGCTAGAATAATTTCCCGCGTCATTTCGAGGATATTTCTGGTAAAATTCCATTATCAAACATCATAATTTTTTGTTTTCGGGAAATCATCAAAAATGTTATTGGTTTTTATGAGCTAATATATAAATATTTTTGTATGTAAATAAGCAAAACGAAATATTACATTTGATAGAGAATCTAATAAAGATCACGATAGTATTTACAATTTGTAAATAGGGTTCCGCATTAGACAAGTACAAGTTAGAAATGCCGAGTTTTTTTCACTTTTTCGACTTTGTCATATTTATTCATAATTATCTAATTGTTTTACAAAATGAGACTTCAATATCCTAAATACGAAATTTCAATACGATCATTGCACATTTTTTTTAAAAGATTGCTATAGTAGTTCCATAGTTATTGTACTTTTTGTCGAGCGCGGCGATATTGCAAGAAATTCCAATAAATTGCCGCGGTCTGCCATGTAATTATTCCGCTACTCGAAGGGATAAGATAAACCAGAAACTATTTCTACCTTTTCGAAAGTGTTTCCTGATTCATTTTCCCAATAACAAATTTGGCACCTGGAATTAATCTAACATATTCGATCGTTAACTCTCGCAATGAATTTCTCATTTTCTAGCGACCATAATAAAATTAGTATTCAGACCACTATTCAATCGATTGTGTCCACGGTGAAAGATGGTTGGTTAATTAAGGTCAAATTTCGCTCACCCCGAGTTTGTTTTGAAACAACACGACTAACATCTAAATAACCTTAACCCATATGGTAGTATTTGGATTAGACGTGACCTAGTTTTAACTAGGGATATTGAAGCATTGAAGAGAACACTTGACACAATTAAAAACTCCACCTACGTGATCAGGTCATGGAACTCATGAAAATAAATACAAACTATGTATTACACTATAACAAGATATTCAAAAATTATTATGTTTTTTCTCTGCAGAAAGATTAAAATTTTTAGTTATTTTTTTTTATTCAACTCTAGGGTATGTTTGTGTAAAGTAGGTTTGTATCTATATACAGTGGGTATTATTATTATATTATTAGAGACACTTTGTATTTCGATACTAATTTGCACATTTCAAAAATGCTATTCTCCTAAACAACATTTATTATTGTGAGCCTTTAAAGGTAATAAAATATGGTATTTTATTACATTTAATCATAAAATATTTTCGCCATCATAATCATAAGTAATGAACTTACCGAAAATAGTGAAACTTAATTTTTAATCTAAATTACACTTTTGGCGTCCCTTTGAAAATAATTAAGGTAAGGTACGCTTGTCATAATCACGATAACTAGTTATGAAAGCTTGTAAATAAATATTCATTAATTTTATTAACAAAAAACTCATTCTGAAATATTCAGCGGAATTCCATTTTTGTTTAATTGTTTAAAAATAATCCTCTGGATTATTTTATGGGATAAATGTAATTTTGTAAACATAAAAAAAGAGAGCTTTAAGTATTTTTTGATTACAATATTATCAAAATCAATAAAACCTTACCTTACCGTAAACATGCTCTCCATGACGACAAAAAGTGTAAGTTCGAACAATGAGAATTTCACTATATTACGCGGTAAGTTCCGTTTTATGTAACCGTGATGGCTAAAATAAAATGTTATTAAATGTGGGTTCAACCTACTATAAATCAATAACTTTTTTAAAAAAATGTTGTTTAAGAGAATAAGGTTTTTGTAATATGCAAAACTCTATGTACTGTCAAAAATATTATTGATTACAGTGGAACCTCTCATAACCAGCATAATTCGTTTCAGACTCTTACTCGTTACGCTAAACACTCGTTAAGGGAAACAATTTTTCCCATACTCGTTACGAGAAGTGCGAATTACTCGTTATGAGAGGTATATCATGTATATTCTTGAGGAACATCATATCATTGTATATTGTTGAGCAACATCATAAGAAGTGCGAGCCCGGGTAAGACCCTGGCCTGCGGGCCAGTTTCCCCAAGGAGTGAACCTTCGGACGCTCCTGGGCGGTTTGCGCACTGTGGGGCAACTCGCCCGTAAGAAGCCAACCCCTTACCGAAATATACTGGGATGTGCACTCAGCGGGCTGACCACGCTCCCTTACTACCAGTTATGTTCGCGATCTGTTCTTGTACGACTCAGCATTTTTTTACCCTAAAGCAAAACTGACTTGGGATTTTTTTCAGAATGTTTTTTCTTAATGAAGTTTAGACGATTCATGTAACATTAATAGCGGTATTCAGGTCTCATTCATCCATCAGCTTAAGTCCATCCGAATTGACGCGAAATCTAAGACTTATCTGTTTAGCACTGTTGTAGTCTCTTTTTATCGTGTATCCTCTCGAATTATCTTATTATTAAAAAAAACGGACATTAATCTCTCTTAGGGCACTCGATAAAAAAAGGTTTCAGAGGCAGCTGTGCTCCAGGTGCTCGTTCGGGTAGCACAAGCACCGCTGGGTTTACCTACACTTAATCTCTTCGAGATAAATGTACGGGACTTTACGCGACCCGTGTGAAAAGGTAACAGCGTTAAATGGTCCCTTGAAAGGTGATTTAAGGTGTGAAAATGGCCGCAAAAGCTTAAAACCCAACACTCGCTTAACACCTTCCTTATCTGGATTTGAATTAAGGCGTAAATATTCTGACGGGTAGGATTAGGGTGAATTGTGGCTGTAAGAAACAACATTATTTTGTAACTCCGCATTTGTCGCGAGCATAATTTTATGTAGTACACTCAGTAATCCAATTGTATCGTATTGTTAGTAAAATAATAAAAAAAACACTTATAAGAACCAAATCGAACTTTTATACAAATGGAGCTGTTAAAGTCAGCAAAACTGCAATACTCGGAGATCACGGAAACAAAATTTCGTTATTCATCGAGTGCAAACAACATTTGCACAACGACAAGCTTTTTTCATTGGTCCCAAATTATATAATGACATAGAGGAAAAATGGAAACACCTAAAGAACAACCAAGAGTTAAAGGCAATATTAATAAATGGTTATTTGAATTAGGGAGGTCTAAATCTGAAAACTTGGTTTGTAAAGCAAGTTTGTATATACAAACTTGGTTTGTATATATTACGGTTAGTTTAAATTATTATGCATTATATTAATAGTATATCATATCGTATTTTTTTAAATATTATTTCATATTTTTTAGCACTGCTTTTATAATTGTATTTATATATTTTATTAAACTATAAATATTTTTATATCATATAGCATTTATTATTTATTGAAATCGTATTTACGTATATAATGTGTATTTACATATTGTATTACCTACATTGTATTATTCTTACAAATTTAGTATTTTGATTTGTATTATAGTGTTATTTATTGAATATTATATATTATTCAATCTCAATTAAGTACATTCGTTGAATACAAAAATAAAAGTTTTTTACGTTAATTAGGCTAATTGTTACATAAGTTGTATTACTTATTTTAATTACTTACTCTGACCCGCCTAGATACGGGACAGTTTAGTCCTAGTTAGGTGGCCACTGAGCATTAGCTGCATTTCGGTGTTCAATTTTTCCGAGTTACTTGCTGGTAATAATGGGGCTAAATGTATAAAAAATAATGAATAAAGTATTAAATAAATAGAAGTCACCGTCCCATGCCATAATTACATTTCTGTGACGGCGGACTCCAAACTAACGACCGGCTGGACAGCTGTTTTGCTACATGTGAGCGTACAGCTTACCACCCATTCACTTCCTTTTCGAAGCCATAGAATTTGAGATAAACGAAGCTGCCATATTATTCACCGACCGGCCAGACCTGGTCAGGCCTATCATAATAACATAATTACATTTCTGTGAACGGTGGATTCCGGAATAACGACTGGCTGTGTTAGGTTTAGGACAGCTGTCTAGCCACATGTGAGCGTACGTACACCTTACGAGCTATTCACTTCCCCTTTTAGAACTTGAGATGCGGAAATCATGGTTTTAGCCATTTTTTCTATGAAGAAGCTGATTATATTCCTCGAGATCAAGATCTTTAAAGAGGCGTAACAGATTTAGCTGGCAAGCCACGAGCGACAACTTCCACCGTGTGATGGCGAACGGTGAAGCCGTTCAGGGCGATGGCATTTGCGAGATAATAGTATTTATTTAATTTCTACTCGTGGTCTTCTGGGAAAATTAATTCCTATGGAATAGTTTATTCTATAATAAGGGCCATCTTCTGAGATTAAATAGGGAGTTAAGAGTTATATCTAGACGGAAAGCTGTGCATCCAAGGCTTTCAGGGAATTAATAATGCTTAGAGACCAAATCGACCTCCAGAATCCAATCTGAAGCTTTCTCGAATACTGAAAAAGGTTTTGCAGTGGAATGGTTTTTTCCTTTAGAGTCATCCCGCACAAACTATGTTGGTGTTCGGAAGGTACTGTCGGACCCCCTGTTTGCACGAGTCACTGAGAGGCTAATTACCTCGCGAATAACAGCAAGGACTTTTGATCTGAGGTCGCCTTGCAGCCAGATAAAATATGTCTAGCTGTGGACTACAAAGGGGATATGAACTTTGAATAGCTCCAGAGGGCGAGGCTACTGGCCTGGCTTCTGGAAGTGTATGCTGAAAGGTAATTGATTAAAAATTCAGCATCTCCGGCGTTCAGCCAGTCATCATCTTCCATTGCATTGAAGGAGGTTTGCATAGTATCGAACTGTTGTTTAGTCAATCTGGCATGGAAAGCCAATAGCAAGAGCCATACTGTTGCTGTTGTAATCTTCTCGCAAGAGGTAGCTTAGTCAGGTCCACATCGCTCATGGTTGTACTGCCATACCCCAGTCCAGTGCCATTCTGGCTGGTTCCAGCACGAAACCTTTACTGGAAGTCTACGCGGGCGTGTAAATGACCACAGTGAGAATATTGTATTTTAAAAGTTTTGTCATACTTTACACATCTACTCAAAAAACTGACGTTATATTTATTTTTCCTCTCGGATTTTGGCTTCACATAATATGTACACACTAGAAAAAAACTTACGTGGCCTTCGGGGTCATCTTACTCCGAAGTTCCGTTTTTAGATACTGGTACTGATGATTCTTTCGGAAGATGACCCGGCTTAGCAGCCGTATTGTCTTATTGTAT
Source organism: Micropterix aruncella (assembly GCA_944548615.1). Taxonomy (NCBI): domain Eukaryota; kingdom Metazoa; phylum Arthropoda; class Insecta; order Lepidoptera; family Micropterigidae; genus Micropterix; species Micropterix aruncella. The sequence goes on from OX155963.1 coordinate 16,482,483, forward strand.
AGTCATGTATTTCAAAAAAAATATCTAGGAGTAATGAATTTGAAGAATCTCCTAGAATTAAATATTTTTGTTACGAGTATTCTTCGGTGCATTTTGTTACAACGTTGGCGTTAAAAAAATATATTTCCTGACATTAAAAGTACCTACAGTTTGTAACTTCATGTATCTAACATCCAGTATTAGTAGTAGCCAGTACAGTAATAACCAGTATTTGGACTTAGATCCATGGACAACCTTAATAGTAGGTACCTACCATGATTGATCAGCCGTCACATATTTTGATTTCAAATCCAAACAACCTAATACAGCGCTATCTTTGACATCCGTTCACATTTCAACATATATTTACATTACCTTGAAACCTTAAAATATCCATCAAAACGAAAACGTCGGCTTCACTTTTTCATAATGTTTATTTTACGATTTCGATTTCCGTTGCCCTTAATAAATGGAACGCTTAAATAAAACATGACACTATATATACGTTTTCTATTTCCATATATATATGTATACGTATTATACGTTCCATATATATGTCTACATAACTATCTACATAATCCACAACCAGACTGTCGGTGTGAGCATATAAAAAAAATCGAAACTGAAAGGTACCTTGGACTAACGATTGATAAAAAAATCAACTGGGAAGTGACAAATAAGTATAAAAATCTACCACTTAAAATATATCCTCAAATACAATCAGCTGAGAAGTCTGTATTTTGCCCTGGTCGAATCTATTATTGCTTATGGAATTACAACCTGCCGCAACATATTTGAATCTTATATATCGCGCATCACATCTCTACAACCCGTATTTTAAAAATAATAGTACCAAACAAGATTCGAAATAAATTCAGAAACGACCAGATAGGACTTTTCAATTATTGTGACATATTGCCAGCTAATGTACTACTTATTTATAGATTGACAGTTCAATATTTCGAGACTGACGAATTCCGAATTTATGTCCAACAGTACCTTGGAAATAATAATTAAATTGCGCACAGCAGTAGAGAAAGTTCATTTTAAAAATTGATGTTGATCAAAAACTGGCTTAGAGCCTCCATGCTAGAAGACAGGCCCAATGTTTTGGCCATTAAACGTGACATTTTAGGACAACTAAGTTATGAAAAAATTATAAGTAGCTTCATTATTGTGAACTCGCGGTAGGCGCAACCCGCGGTAAGCCGTTGGTCTCTTACGGGCGAGTGGCGTAACTAGACAGTGGACTGTGTTCTTCTCAAGTCTTCGACGCTCACCTCACGAACGATTTAATATCGTTAAAACTTCCTGAGGTGACGAGTTCACCCGTTGTAGTTAACAGCTCTAGTTATAGGCGCAACCCAATTAAGTCTGATTATTTGAGAAAGTACTGTATATGAACTAGGTGAATATAAGCAAAATCTGCTTGTTGGGTGCATTTCTTTTTTGTCCTGCATTTGTCTTACATGTTTACTTATTGTTTTTAAAATGGAAATAGGTAGTTACTGTTTTTTGCATATTTAAAAAAATTGACAAGGAATCTCAAATTTGTATTCATTTTAAATATATTTGTTCAAAGCAATGGTAATAAATCATGTTGAATACCTTAATGCTTTTCAAATCTTTCCATTTTTATTATTTGAACCTGTCATTAACTTATAAATACTGTATATGATAGTAAAATTTTGTGTATTTGATAAAAACAAGTTTAAATGTATCTTGTTAGGTTTATAGTTAGAAATTTGCCATAAATGCATTTTTTCAAATTGGTTTATTTTTTAAAAAAATCTCCAGTAAGGCCAGCACAACAGGTTCAGCTTCTAAGGGCTACAGATCCTAAATACGACCCTAGAATATTAGAATCATAATACTTATTACAATTTTGTTGTCTGCAGCTCAGACCAAAGACGTGGTGGATTTCTAGAACCAATCTCATAGATTCTGGAGGCGAGGATGTTCTTTTTGGCCTGGGACCTCTTCTTGCGACAATTTTGCCTCGAATAATTCTTTCAGGGCGGTGCAAGGATATGAATGGGCAAAGTGTTCTAGTTTGAAAATATATAATGCCCTCGTTACTTTTGCGTTCTTGGTCAAATACGCGTTAAGATATCTTTATTATTAACTCTTTTTACACGACTGCCCAACTTAAAAGGAGTGTAATGAGTTCAGGGTTCATCTAAGTATGTTTTCCATTTCTTTATTCCACCATAACTTCTAAACGTTTGAACCGATTTAGAAGTCTGTAGTATTGTTAGAATGGTTGAATCATCCTAAGTGTCATAGGGTACCTTAACTTTCAAAATATCAAGTAGGCAGTTGTCTAAATACCCAAATCTCAAAATATCAATAAATTAACATAAATATATCGCATTTAGTGTCAAATGAAAGGTCTGATTGAGTATTGAATTACAAATATTACAAATATCAAGTAATTAGTTGTTTAAATTTACAAATGTCAATAAATTAACATAAATATGTATATACCGTATTTAGTGTGAAATGAAAGGTCTGATTGAGTACATTCCCGAAATATACAACTATCAATATGGATAAATAGATAAATCACTAATATTTCATTAGCAAAAACAGTTTACTTTTTGTAATGGCAGTCATGTTTTCTATTCTTTTTAATATATTTACTTGTTAATCTAGTTTATATAGATTATCGTTCTCTTAGAAGTCTGAGTCATGAGTATATGTTAGATCTTTAACAGAAATTAGTATTTTAAAACAAATGTCATGGGCAGAATCCTGGACATGACCTTTTATTTATTTATATGTTTAACTTTTGAAGAGCGTGGACCTCACCTCTTTGACGTTATCGTTGAGGGTCGGAGTGGCCTTGACGCCGGCCAGCTCCTTCCAGCGAAGGACTCCCATCACGGCACTGCGGACCCAGGAACTCCTCCTGCCTGCGGTGCCCACCACGCCGCAGATCACCGTCTCTACCTTCGCAGCATCACCGACGACCACCACGCCAGCACCACCACTGCCCACGCACTCTCTCATACGGGACCCAGCTTTTCACAACCGGCGTCTCCTCAAAATATGGGCATCCAAATCCAACGCACCCACGCGCAAATTCAATATCAGCCAAATCGACTTTCGCTACCGTTTCGTCTCAATGGAATACTTTCACTCGTCACCAAAATCCGCAGCCGGCTTTATCGATAAAAAATGTAGTCAAGTAATAAACTGGTTAAAAGCACATACATCCACACTTCACGTTGAGTTTTCAAATTGGGCACTTTTGAAAATGGAAAATCAAAACATCGCGACCGGTATTTTCGTAACGTGGGAACAGGCAGCGTACGGAGCGACCATCCGCACCTCGCCGCGGTCGAAACTGTTGTGAACTTACTTTGAATGGGAGGCGCCTCACTGCGCGATTTCCCGAAAGTAAATAATCGTACGTTGTAGAGTTATCGCATTTACCTACTGATGCGACTATTGCATTATATATTTATTTATTTTTTCAAAAATTAATTTCTATGAAACATTGATTTTGCTGGTATGTATTAGGTATTGCTACATTCTTGATTTTTTAACGTCTCCCGACTATATTTACCACGCTGATTCCGAAACTGTGGGACTCAATACACAAGAAAGATATAAGCATTTAAAGAAGTGTCAAACACCTACATTTCGGTAGGTAAGATTCGTTTTTTTTTTAAATTCATAAACACCTATATGTTAGTAGGTTAGGTTAGGTTAGAAATTTATAATTATTATTTTTTTATATAAAAATATATTAAATAATTAATTTATATTAAATTTATAATTAGTTATATATATATATATATATATATATATATATATATATATATATATATATATATATATATATATATATATATATATATATATATATATATATATATATATATATATATATATATATATATATAGATAAGACTTGCCCTCTCGTCTCAAAAGAATTCATCGATGTTAGTACCACCTCAACACAGGTTCATACCTAGTGAGGTGGTAAACCGTCATGTCAAAAGATGAATTTCCTTTCTAAGCTAGGTATAATATATACACTTATTATAAACTGTTTTTTTTGTTAGAATAAGGATTTTCTTTGTAATTTGTATCTTGAATTATGGAAATAAATAAATAAAAATAAATAAATATATATATACATATATATATATATATATATATATGTATATATATATAACTAATTATAATTTTTTTTAAATCATCATAAAAACATTTTTTTTAATAATAAAAAAAAATAACCGACACGATTTTCTATAAGATTCAGCATTAAAATAGGGAAATAAAAAAAAGGATTACCATCAAAAATGCGAGGTAGCAATACTTAAAATATATTCCATTTTCATTACAAAAAGAACAGGACACGAATGGCAAAAGTTTAACCTCATGTTTATTCTACATATTCTGTAGCCCAACTGGGACCAACCCGTTCTAGGGTGTGGACAGACAAACTATTGAAAATTTGGGAGAAATAGGTACATCTAAAAAAATGTGGTTGATACACGGAAGCATATACTTTCCCAATTTTCGTCTTGATGAAGCGACATACAATGCGTTTGTTTTATTACCTTTTATTTTTTTATTTTTTTTAATATGTATAATAATGACAATTTCATGTTATTATTATTATATTAAATAGTTGCTGCTACAAAACTTTACAAACTGTTTACAAATCCATTGTTTAATTGATTACTTGTCAAGTAATTTCTTGTATCTGTCTGTGCAGTCATAGGTTTAGTTCAGCGAGATTTTTTTATATTATTATTTGTTGAGTGGGGTTTTCTAAGGTCTTTATGAGCCTTGTATCATTGCTGATCTATTGTGCTCGCCACCTACTATAGTTCTGCGCTAAGCCTCGTGTCATTTAAGAACCGCAGCAGGCTTTTGGCGCCAGATTGTTTTACCTCCTCAGGTTGGAGGTAGTGACCACCCAGGTGGTTGTATCTTTTACGCATCAGCGGGCCACACTCGCACATGAGGTGCTGGGGAGTTTCCTCTGCCCCTTAGCAGAACCTGCACATTTTTGTGTCTTTGAGCTTGAGGTTGAACATGTGTTTGTTCAGGCCACAATGCCCCGTGAGCGCCCTTACCAGTATGCGTAGATTGTTCCTATTTAGCGATAGGGCCTCACGGGCCGTCTTACGGTCGTAAGGCTTAATAAGCGCTTTGGAATGATTCAACCCTGGCGTGTTGTTCCAGTGGTTGACGGATTGTTCTAAACACATTTGTTTGAGCATTAGGTTTGCGAGGCTTTTTGGTACGCCACAGCAAGGTTCAGGGCCGTATAACGTTCCCTTTGCTCCCGTCCTAGCAAGTTCGTCGGCTTTTTCATTTCCCTCGATTCCTGCATGGCCGGGAACCCATGAGATTTTTTTTTTATAACAAAAGAATTAAAAACTTTGCACTTTTTTATTGCACATGTAATATTTTACACCCATTTAACGACGAACTCCATCACATGCAATTTGTAAAATTTCGTTTTGATGAACTTACAAACAATGCATAGCTGTCCTGGTTTATCAGCTGTAATTATCGCGATTTCCAGGTTCGACTTTCAAATTCTTAATATTTTACTTATAATTTTAAATTTTAAATGATTAAAATCACCACTACATATATTACGAAATGACTTAAACAGAGTTATAGGCATTATTCTCCCTAAGACAATTTGGTTGTCAATTCTATCATTAATAATAACTAGTTATAAAGTAGGTACTAATGATAAGTATTCAATCTTCAAAATATAACCTTTTTAATTCAAAACCCGCTGGAGAATTGTAGGCAATGTTGTCACTGTTCTAAGTTATATTTATATATTTTGTAGGACAAGTAATAAAGGATCTTTGATATTTTTTTTAATTTTGAAAAAGCTGCTATTTAGAAAAAAATCGACGAATCGACTTTTGCTAGGTCTGAGCCACGCATCGTCGGCGCTTTAATGACAAATTTTGCTAGGTCTGGGGACAAAGTTAGAAGTGTAGTGATGCTAGGAATATTAGTAAAAATTGTACTGGGCTTGGATTGGTTTATAAATGGCAGCTCTAATCAGATCGAATAAATAGGACGACGAATATAACCAGTTGGCGACAGAATTCTTTACTGTCGGATAGTTCGTTTAAAGTTACGGTCCGTTTAGGCCATACAGCTTTAAAATTCGTAACTCAAGAACGCGATGTCGGATTTTGAAAATTCTTTCGTAAGTCTGTATTATTCATCAATGACAAAAGATGATTAGATTTTGGGGTCCGTCCATAAAACAAAACAAGGAGCTGCTGCCTTTGAAATGGACGACCCAAAAATCACAATTTTATCTGCACCACCACGATTTTTTATTACAGACAGATATTTTATTCGTTTTAATGTTTCTAAATTTTCCAGTAAAGAAATTTCATGTTGAGCAATATCTATTTTTTTTTTGGTAAACGCAAGACGATTTGCACCAACCTTGTGGGCGCGTTAAACTGGCGCTAGTGTTATTGTATGTATATATTTTCCCTTTGAATCTAGAAGGGTTTGATTACCTTTATGCTTGTTCAATATATATCAAATTTCTTAGATGTGTGTGATCTACATAATATTTCATTTAGGTTCAACTCATAGAAAATTTATAGATTGACCACTATTATCAAATATTAAAAAATTAATAACCGCTTCACAATTTAAAAAATAGCATGTGTTTATGTTCAGGAATAAGTTGTGTACTTATACTATTATTATTATATTGCCTTTCAGTATTTTTATCCATAAATGAATGTCGTATATGTATAACAAACTTAATGCTTACTATATAACGACATAAACAACCAGTAAAAAACTATAACAATCCTCTCCTTGCCTTAATCTCTTACTGTTATTTTATCTAGAAAAGCAAAGTAGCTAGGTTTGACGATAAACAAATAACGATCGTATAAAGTCACTATCGCATTTAACCCGAATCTACTCTTGAATGGGCGGACGACTTTGCGGCGTGCAACACACGGCTGCATTATGCCATTTCACTCGCTCTTCGCTTTTTGTAAAGCGTGTGAAAGAGACGGATGCGGATATGTGCCTTTGAATTTCAAAAACGCACATGGCGCCCGTCAATAGGGACAGGTGAGCGGATCTAAACCGTCCAAAAAAATTGCAGATGTAAAAAAATCCAGATACGCCTGGGAGGACCGGAAACACGTAGCACGTCCTAAGGTCCGTTCGGCGACGCCAATCGGTTGTGCACTCTGACTAATTGCTGGAGGAGTCTGGAGACTATATATCGATGGGTAATATACTGTCTCCTAAGCAGTGAGGGTGGATGTTGACCTGTTGTTATGCCTCTCTTGAAATGACCTTGGGCCACTCAATCCCTTGTGGCACTACGGACAAAGAACGCCCAGGTCCACGATAAATTCAAATCGAATTACCACTGTAATACAACAGGTAGAGGCCGCGTAAGCGCCTTCGGACCCATAACCATTCGGGATGATGGAGGTAGCCTGAAGGTTAACTCCAGACGGAGATATCCTACCGAAAATGTTAGGGGGTGAGGCTGCCCGCTGGGTACCTTTCCCGGTGCCTTGCCGTAAGGCGTTGAACTCTAACGGGCTGTTGGCGAGCTAGACAGTAGATTGTTTTGTCTCTAAGTCTTCTACGCTCATCTCACGGCTGAAAGAACGATTACATATCGTTATACCAGCCTGGGGGTGACGGGCCCATGATGAGTTGGTCACGATGACCCATGTGTTCAGGGTCGGTCACACTCACGGGTTAACACCCATCCGACGGCCTCCCCGCATGGGGTGCGAATCCTGGGTAGGACACTGGGTCAACCAGTCTCCCCTGGGAATCAAACCTCTGGCGCCCCTGGACGGTCTGCACACCGTGCGGCGCAAGCCAATCGATTGTGCTCTCCGACTAACAGTCGGGGGAGTCTGGGAACTGTATTGTTTCCTATAGAGCGGGGGTGGTTGCGTACCTTATGGCGACTGCTCTTGAATTGACCATTGGCCATCCGATCCCGGGTAAGAGGCGGGCAAAGGACGCCTTGGTCCGCGATATATTCGGTGCACTCCGTTTCACCGCTTCATAAGGGAGAGGACCGCGCAAGCGACCTCGAACTCGGAACCAATCGAGAGACCGGAGAAATCTGGTCACAATTGGAAGTGAGGGCGCGAGTATCTCGAGCCCGCCGGGTTTATTCCTGGCTCACTCGCGGTAAGGCGTTGGACTCTCACGGGTTGTGACGTAGCTGGACGTAGGATTGTACTGTCCAAAGTCTTCTACGTTCACTGCAGGGCGACAGAACGACTAATCGTTAAAACGTCCTATGGTGACGGGCTCGCCCGTTGTAGTCGACACCGCAAGATGGGGTGACGGGTTCGCCCATTGTAGTCGACACCGCCCTACTATGTGCTAATGTGTGGTGGTTCCGTTTCCATATTCCACTATAACTTCTTAACGCTCGAAGCGATTTAGAACTATGTAGTATTGTTAGAACCGTAATGTCATCTCGAGTGTCATAGGATATCTTAACAGGGCAACATATCAAGTAAATGATTGTCTAAATGTCCAATTCTCCAAATGTCAATAAATGAACATAAATATATTGTGTTCAGTGTCAAAAGAAAGGTCTGATTGGATGTAATCCGGAAATATACATGTATCTATAAGGATAAATTATGTATTTATCACTAATATTTCCGCAAATATTTCATAAAAACCCGTAATAAAAATAATTATAAAAAGAGTAATTCACTTTATGTAACTGCAGTCGTGTTTTTAATTCTTTTTACATGACGGACCAACAAAAAATAGGGGAACGTGTTCAGGGTTCATCTATGCATGTTTTGCGCTTTTTCATTCTACCATAACTTATAAACGCTTGAACCGATTTAGAAGTATGTATTATTGTTAGAAATGTTATATATTTAATTGTCTAAATATCAAGTAAGTAGTTGTCAATAAATTAACATATATCGTGTTTAGTGTCAAATGAGAGGTCTGATTAATTACATTCCGGAAATATACACGTATCAATATGAATATTATATACGTGCAATACCAACATCGGGTCGAATAGACCTCTTACCAGAATGTGTCGCGTTTTTGATAAATCATGTAAAGGATTAGATATATTTTATGATTCCATTAATTTAATAAAAGACTCATAAAAGCTAGGCTAGGTATGATTTTTAAAAGAGATAGGCTAGGTATGATTTTTTAAAAATCATACCTAGCCTATCTCCTACTTCTTAAGATTTCACTAACTGCCTTCCTAATGAACTTTATTATATGATTATTATATTATAACATAATATTGTATTATATCATATTATGTATAATAAATATTATTATCCAATTACTCATACTTCTATTTTGCTATATCCAAATAACCATATTTACAACTTATTTAATTATTACTTTTCTTACCCTTATATTATTATTAGCTTTATTATTTTTTTTCTACTATCAACATGTTCATGTTATTTCTGTTAATTTGTACTGCAAGCATTGCAAACTATTCATAGGATAGTAAATTTGTTTCGTTTGAATATGTTTTTAAAACACTAGTATCATATATTTACTATCTGTAAGTTTGCTATAAAATAAAAATAAAATAAATAAATAAACCACAACTGTTTCATTAAAAAACCGTAATAAAGATAATTATAAATATAATAGTTCACTGTCTGTAACGGCAGTCATGTTTTTTATTCTTTCTAGTATATTTATTTTATTTATTTATTTAGGAATGAATTTCTATAAATCATTGCTTTTGCTTCAAAACTAACAGGAACCGAATGGCAAAACCTTAACCTTTTGCTTACTTGATTCTGTTAACCCAACTGGGACTAGCCCGTTCTTGAGTGGACAGGACTCTAATATTACAAAAAAGTATGTACGCGTTTTAGTAAAATGCTATTTAAACTAAATTGCCCTAAAATGTGGTCCTCAAAAAAAATATATAATTAATGAAATACAATTCTATTATATAATCGGCATTAAATGGATTATAACATTCGATTAAATAGAGAATGACAGAGTAGTCGTAAAACTAAAATAAAGAAAAAATAAACTTATATGTAAGAAAAGAAATAAAAAGTCATTAATATTTAATATATGTTAAGTAATAAAAAAAATAATATAAAAATACCCAGTATTTACTTTGCAAATAGGTCATTTGTTTACATCTTGTCGTAGCGTGTTGGTGATAATGAAAAAAACGAAATTTCGCGCAGTAATTATATACTCCCCCCCCCCCCCCCTTCTCGCGGTAAATAAACCTAAAGTTAAAAAGTTAACCATCATACTCATTATCGCTTTCTATCGAACGCCGTAGTATGTACTAAAGAAGCAAATAAAGATGTATTAGAGAATGAGAAACAGCTCCAGCGTGACGTCTAAGTAGGCAGTAGATCTAGTTCCAAGGTGGCTATTGCAGCGAACAAAGACCAAGGTTCAATAATAATTTGATTGATGACGAAGCTAACGCTGCTTTAATGTCTTAGATATTCACAGTGGCGGTACTCGTTAACAACCTGTCCACCACTTTTAATGCATCGCTTGCTCCCCTTATTCCGTGGGAATTTTTAATTTGTACGCAGGGCCGGTGCCTATAATTATCTTCCGCATAGACAGGGAAAGGCAACATTTTACACGTGTCTTGACTATACGCTGCGGTTTCTAAATGCTCTATCAAATTAAATCAAATCAATCGAAACAAAACAAAACAAAATACGTCTACCGTTACAGAAAGTGAACAAGTATTTATAATATTTTTATTTAGTTTTTTTAATTAAATATTTGTAGTGTAAGTATGTAGTGTATCCTTTTTTATACATGTATATTTCCGGGAAGTACTCAACACGTTATATTTATGTTAATTTGTTCACATTTAGACATTTAGGCAACTACTTACTTGATATTTAGAGAGTTAAGGCACTCTATGACACTCGGGATGACGTAACGATTCTAACAATACCACACACTTCTAAATCGGTTTTAAGCGTTTAGAAGTTACGGTGGAATAAAGAAACGGAAAACAGAAATAGATAAAACCTGAACACACTACACTCCTCTTTTGTTAGTCGGTCGTGTAAAATGATAATGATTAAGTGGCCATACATAAAAGTAAGGCAAAATATCATATTAAATAAACCTATTTATATCTAAATACAATATTCTTGTGTATTTATTATACTATTAAGGTGAGAAAAAATAAAAGGAAGAAAAAAACGAGAAGATAATCAGAGAAGTCGAAATTACATCTACATACCAGAAAATATCTAGAATAGAAATTATACAAGTCAAAATTAAACTATAAAACATATAGGTATATGCACAATAAAGAAAAAAAAGCATGTGATAATCGTTTGTTAAATTAAAACTTAATGAGAAACTATAATACAAAATAATATTATACCACACTGAAATAATCTAAAAATAAAAGTTACATAGTACCTATAATTAAAGATTACAGAAAACAAAACATACAACTAAAATTAAGGTAAAACTCACTTAAATTTCATGAACATGTTGACAGCAAATATTGTTGATGGTTAGTCCGTTTGCTAAATTCAATATAATTATCGATATTTTTTATACTTTTTGTATACGTGGTGACTTATTGTAATCATTTACAGTCTAGATATACATCGATTAGGCGATAGACGGTTACTCATTTTATAAGTTCAATTGATTAACATCTAAAATCTGGTTTTCGAATGGTAGATATCAGTTAGGTGAACTTCCGCCGATGGAGTCAGTCCCGTGATCAGTTTTTATAGCATTGTCGGTTGATGCGTTTTTTTTTGAACTAGTAAGAATTACTGTGGTGTAAAAAGACGGTTGTAGCTTTTTGGTGTTCTTTACTTGGCTATTTTTCTATATATATATATTATGAACAATAAGTCAAAATATTTCGACGGTGTCATTAGCAGCAGAATTTTACAAAAATAAAGACTATTTTCCGAATCGGTTTCGTCCACCGACCGAGAGAAATTCGCTAATCGATTGTATTTGTGAAGTTAATATTCAGATGAGATCAGTCCTTGGATACTTGCCGGGAAAGTCGGGGTGATACAACCGATTTTTAAAAATTAGATTAAGGAACGTTATACAGGATCAGTTTTTAATTAGTGAAATTCTTGAAGTGGGTTAATGGGTAATGTATATAGAGCGGAACGGAAGATTTTTGCCTTCTCCCTATACTAAACAGGATTTGGGTTTAGCCACTACTTTAACATGCATATCAAAAATGTATATCTAACACAATGGCAATAAACATAAATAAATATAATTACGCAAATAATTCGAAGAAGCAAGCCCTAAAATGTGGGTAACCCCTGCATCAGCTCTCGATTACCTCTCGAAGCCCCACTCGCCCGTTCCGGTCCGGATGTTCACACGGGTGCGGGGGCGCAACGGACAGCAGCGCGGGCTTCCTTGCAGCCCTGTGTGATCGCGCCCTTAAAAAGGCCTTCAACCGCCACTCCAGGCCTTTCGGTTCCTTCACACAGGATAGATACGACTCGACATCCGACACCCTCATGTCGACAAGTCGCAAAATCGGCAGGATGCAAAAGGGTGTGGCGATTTTTACTCTTTAGGAGGGTTGACATGCACTTCTAGCGAGGTACTGCATATAACTAGGTATATAACTTCAGATAATTGTGTGGGATGAATTTTACACTCCTAATTTTAAGTATTAAGTAATGTTTAATATAGTGTTTGCATTTAAATTCTTTGGTTGTAAATATTGTAATTTTCCGATTTAATACTACTTAGTAAATTCATCGACAAAAGCAAATATGACATTTGCAATATTAACACATTAATGACCTTTAATGACCACATTAATGACCACATTAATAACACACATTAATGACCAAGTCCATACAAAATTAAAGATTTACCTTAGAACATGTCCCGGCCCCGGCCTAGTTATGTGACTATGCAATGTATTCATTTTCTGTTATTGATTCAATATTATCTAATTTATGAAATTGTTTACTTTTATTACACGCTTGCCCAACAAAAAAAGAGTGTAATGTGTTCAGTGTTTATCTATGTATTTTTTCCGTTTTTTTTATTCCACCATAACTTCTCAACACTTGAACCGATTCAGAATTGTGTTGTATTGTTAGAATAGTTATGTCATTCCGAGTGTCATAGGGTAACTTAACTGTCCAAATATCCAATAAATATCTGTATAAATGTCCAAATGTCAATTAATTAACATAAATTGTAATTGTGTCAAATGTAAGGTCTCAGTGAGTACATTCCGGAAATATACATCTTGCTATATGGATTAATACATAAACCACAAATATTTTATTAAACATCGTAATAAAAATAATAATACAAACAATAGTTCACTTTCTATAACGGCAGTCGTGTTTCTGATTCTTTTTAATATATCTACTTGTTAATATATAGTTTGCATTTAAATTCTTTGGTTCATAAACAATGAAACGATTATTTTAATTTTTCAAAATTCTTCGACGTAAGTAAATTCATCAACGAAAGGATATATTATGCCATTTATATAAACACAGTTTTGACTAAGCACATTTTGAACAGGTCACCGCCTAGTTGTGTGAAGTTACGACTGATTCAATGTTAAAATATTTTTGTGGATAGTTCCTAATTTATGAAAATGTTTACTTTTATATTATATTTGCAATACTAAATAGATAAATAAAAAACAAATAAATAAATCGTTGAGCACATTGTGCAACATATATATGGTGCATTATGTAGATATGTGCGATTTCGAATTGTGAGCCATTGCTTGTTATTCCGAGCGCTTGACACATGTCTGAACTTCATATTTTGTAGGCTACTAGATATTTTGCAGGCGCTCTAGTTTATTACAAATTCCTTCATTTGTATCGAGGTATGGAACATCGGAATAATTCCGAATAGGTAGTAACAGTGACGCAATTAATGCCTGTTTGACATTATTTAGTAGAAATTCTTGCAATTGTCACAGGCTGTAAACGCCTGAGTAAATACGATTACTGACTGACATTAATGTTGCCTGCTATAAAAGAGTTTGGTCGATAGGTAAGCCCATTTTGTTTATTTTTGTAGCTCTTGAATAATTTATGACAGTGTGGTCGATTACAACTGAGGGAAAAAAGTAGGTGAGAAACAAATCCTACTTCACCAGATCATAACTTCAGTAGGTCAGTCGGTAAGATCTAATAATAATTGGAAAAATTAAATAATATATTAAATATTTGAATATAATAAATTATTTAAATTTTTCCCGTCCTAATAAATTATTATAGTATGTAGGTATTGAAATGCAAAGTAATTGTAATAATGAACACTCACTGTAAGTATATTCTTATAAAAGATATACTGGGAATTTTGAACTTTGGAACTTTGGAACGAAAAAATTTTTTAAAAAAATATTTTAAAATATTTTTTATTTTTTATTATTTAAGTTTTTGTCTATCAAGCATTTTGGCTATCTTTGAAATGAAAACACGTAAATGTAATGGCCAACAAAAATGTGGCCCCATGGCATAGTTGTTAGGTCGCCTGAACTTACGTACATGGTACGGTCCCGGGTTCGATTCCCAGCTGGGTCACCATTTTCCGTTGGGATCAAATTAACGGATTCGCATTTTCAATTCTGTCGATCGAATGCAATAACAACACACACACTTACACATGTTATACGCAACACATACATATAAACACGTCACAGCAGGGTTGGTTGTAAGAGATTGTCATATGAAAATAAACCCACCCATTGTAAAATTTCACAATAAATAGTAGAGCAGAAACAATAATTACATGTGTGTTAATAAAAATATGTTAATAAACAATAATGTGTTATAATAATGTTATAATAATAGTTTATAATATTGTTATAATAGTGTTATAATGGTGTTATAATAGTGTTATAATAGTGCTATAATAATAGTTAATAATAATGTGTTAATAAACAATAAATACATACCTCTTCATTCCAGATTTCAAAGAAATAATATAAAAGCAGTTACTTTTACTAAGGGATTCAAAAGTAGTTTTTATAACATATCAATCCCATTTATCTGCGATTTTTACAATAGGAGATAACCTTCTTCGCAAGTGATGATAAAATAAAAGTAAAAAAGGATTTTCAAAAACAAGCTTTAATTTCCACCGGAAAGTTTCAGTGGCAATCTTCCGGCTCCAACTACAGACCCTCGTCATCATGTGTAATAAAAAGTACTCAAAACAACCAAAACAAACGAGCCTAAACTCGACTATCTTAGCACTTGTTTTTTCCGAGCGTTGCCGAATTTATTTTGCCAAATTTATATTCCAAAAAAATGTATTCGTTACTGGCCCTACAGGTTTTATTCCTGGCGGCCGCGAAGAATAAGAAAACAAATATGACTGTCATAATAACCAAACAGGGTAAGAAAATAGAGAACGGGAGTGCGAAGGCGGGCTGTGAGGGAATGCGTTCACCGAATAGAAAGAGATAGGGGCATATGAGACTCCCTCTATCCTTGTCTAGTTGCGCATGCGCGTTTATCCATAGCATAGCCGACTTATGGCGTCGAAGCGTTGACATAGTGATATAAACGCGTTACCATAGTGATATATGTAGGTACGTTTCTCCGTGAATGCACGACTAGACAAGGTTGGAGGGGGTACTATATGCTGCTGTATCTTTTTATTCGGCTGGCGCATTCTCAGGCTGGTCACGGGGTCTAGTAGTTATATGTCAACGGTCATAACACAACAAACACGTAACATGGCGAATTATATGAAAGACGCTGCTTTCTCCTCATATAAGCGCAAAGGATCGTCGCACGTACCCTGTGAGGGACCACCCCTCACAAGACTCCAAATTATTCGATGTGAGGTGGTGGTGTCAACTTACGAGTTATCTCCGTGTTTAAAGGCGGTTTTGATGAAGCAGAAGATATTTATTGATTGAATCGATTGAATATTGCCAGTTATAACGCTTGCCGAATTAACGAGTGCCCGGATTACTTTATCGAGACGCGAGGGTTGCGCGACGGCGGTTATGTAGGAAAGTGGATGAGGATTGTATGTGTGCTCCTAGTATCTTGTAGTGATGGGTGTGATCACGAATAGCAATAACAATAACGTGTGATATTTGCAATCACGAAGAACGCGTTACGAGAATTTGAAAGAACATGCTATTTGAATCACGGCTACGAACAGCACCGCGTTGCCATCACTCGGCGCCGCTACGACGCGACCGATCACGCGTGATTATATGATCAGTGATTGGCCGTTCTCACTGAACGCCGTCGAACGACCGCGCGGCGCGCCACTGAACGATGATCGGTGAATTGAACCGTTCATTTGGTTTCGTTCATTCTTGATGTGATCGGCGATCAGTGGATCAGTGATTTGCCGTTCGTTCTGGGCGAACGCCCGCGCCGGCTGGACGATGACTGATGAGTGGCGCGTTCATTTCGTACGTAACGTGAATTTGGACACTGTTGTCGCATGAATTTGGACACTGTTATCGCTCGTGTCGTAATCGTTCGTGTAATAACGTTTGCTCATGATTTGTTAAAGCAATAAAATAACATTATTTCAGAAAGACGAACTCGGCTTAGCACCAAAAGAGCAAGAGAGATAATCTTTCTGAACGCTAATTCTTCTAATTACTAATAAATATTAAGCAAATATAATGCGCGTTTCTGATATCAGTTATCACATTGACGAAACTTTGTTACTTAACGTTTCACAGTACATTTCAGTACAATCACGAAAATCACGAGTAGCAGTTATTATCACGCGTGAAAAAATACCAGTAACGTGATTGTTGCGTGATTTAAAATTGAGAATCACGCCCATCACTAGTATCTTGTACTGGGCACGGCTTGAGTCTGTGGGATTACAGACTGATGCTTCGAGACTCGGGGAAAATGAGGAAAGGAAACCAAGGAGCCGGATCCGTTGAGCGACCTCGTAGAGAGGTACCGGATATGCCGTCGCAACCTTGGGGGAAGGTGATCAATCGGGGACTGATAATTTGGTTGCTTTTTGGCCGGTTTATATAGGCCGTGCAATGATGCAATTTGAAATATTCTGAGTAAAAGTATTGTTTCATCGTGCTGATTCATAGCTGCACGAGTCAAAATAATAGCTGAATTGTGTCAGTGGATTTCACTGGAAATCGATGCATTTGTTGATCGTATGTAGTGGACTTAAGGTCCGTTACAACCCTATGACATTCGTTAGGCCATAGCGATTCTAAAATTACCACACACTTCTAAATTAGTTCAAGCATTTAGAAGTTATGGTGGAATAACGAAACGGAACCCACACATACATGAACCCTAAACACATTACACTTCTTTTTGTAGGCAGTCTTTAAAAAATGGCGAGCTTTCAGACGCTCCCGCTTAGAAAAAGCTCTGTTTGAAGCTTCGTGTGTAAGTGTCCGTGCCATATCGATCGATAAGCTGTAATTACGCGCTAGACAGCCAGCATACACTAAAAATTCGTCTCACGCATATGACCGATAACGGAATTGGCTACAGCAGGGCGATATATTAGCCAATTTCCCACAAAAACTGCCGGTGATTTATGATTTCACGGACCTTGGCATCGGCAGATCAAGTGAGAGCAATAGTTTTGATGATTCAGAAGTGGAATTCAGTAATAAATGAAATCAAAATAAAATTAAATCCTATTGTCGATAAACTGATTCTGAAACTGGTATTTCACAAAATTTCGGTGATATGGTATAAATGTAAGAAATATTCCCTATGGACATTTCAATGGGGTGTGATATCTTAGTGAACTATTTAGCACATTAAACGAAAAAACATAATTAAATTTAAAATTTTCAAAAAAACCAATACGGAATATTTCACAAAATTTGGGCGCTATGGTAACTATAATATTATATTGAGCGAGTTCCTAATATGTGAACATAAATGTAAGAAATATTTTTTATGGACATTTTAATGGGACGTGATTTATCATTTATTTTATTTTAGCAAACTACATAGTTATTACAGAAAACATAATTAAATTTAGAAATTTTGAATTTTTAATATTTGTGTATGATTTACTCCCAATTTTGATCTAATAAATAGGTAGTAATCTGCAACAAAGTTATAAACATATTC
Source organism: Micropterix aruncella (assembly GCA_944548615.1). NCBI lineage: Eukaryota > Metazoa > Arthropoda > Insecta > Lepidoptera > Micropterigidae > Micropterix > Micropterix aruncella. The sequence continues at coordinate 16,500,569 of OX155963.1, forward strand.
TAATGTAATGTACCCATAAACTGGAAAAATCTGATAGTTTACTAGATTTACTTCTAGATCTAATAGTTTACTTAACTGTATTGTAACTCGCTACCAGATGGCGCTGGAGCCAACTTTTGTACCGTTCGTCTGGAAACGCCGTGAAAATTGGTATATATTTTAACACGGATAATATTTTCGCAATATCCACGTTGTTGTAACTTGCCACCAGATGGCGCTGCAGCAGGTCAACTTCTATACCGTTCAACCGATCGGCGATTAATATAGGCTACTTGGGGGGGGGGGGGGAGAGGAGAAAAAGAAGTGGGAGAGGGAAGGAAACGGATACCCGAGCATCGCCGAGTAACATTCCGATAGTCTAATATATTAATATTAAGAATATGACAACTAAGACATGTTTGTCATCAGTTTTATATGTGAATATTTTTGTTATACCTTTAAGCTTGAAAATGAACAAACTCGTTGTTAACCCACAATCACGTACTTTTTGCTAGCAACGATAAGAATGAATCCACTGAATAATTTCACGCAATATTTAACCACCGAATGGCAAAGGCAAATTGCTGTAAAATTCGGTCAAGTTTTGAAATTTTCATGCCGGATATTGTACAACATTGATAAAAAATCGTTGTTTTTAAACGTGTAATATTACTTTTCTCATCATAAATAGATTAGCCCCTTCCGATTTTTAAACCCTTTTAAATGCGTTAAGTACGTACGTCCTTGATGCGGTGTTCCTTGAGTTAAGGAATCCGCATTAAGCTTAACAACTACTACCTAGTAGGACTGCTCATATGCACACACTAGGGATAGTAGGGCGGTGTCGACTACAACGGGCGAACCCGTCACCCCAGGCTGGTATAACGATATATGATCATTCTTTCAGCCGTGGGATGAGCGTAGAAGACTTGAGACAAGACAAATCTACTGTCTAGCTAGCCAGCAACCTGTTAGACACCGACGCCTTACGGCGAGGCACCGAGAAAGGTAAACCAGCGGGCAGCCTCTCCCCCTAACTACCAGTTTTGGTAGGATATCTCCGTCTGGAGATATCTCTGTTTGGTGGTGAACGGTTTTGTGCAGCTAGGGCCACAAGATTCACTTTATTCTCGGATCGGCTTAACTCCCGATTCAGCTCATATTCAGAAGCCTCCTCGTATGGAAGGCTATACACCCCGGGTAAGACTCTCGGTCTCAGGCTTCAAAAGCTGGTGGACCGGTTTCTCCCGGCGGGATTGCATCCTGGCGCCACCGGTCGGTTTGCGAACCGGTCGGCGAAGCCAATCGGTTGTGCATTCTGACTAATTGCTGAAGGGGTCTGGAGACTATTCAAATACACTATCTTCTAAGAAGCGGGGTTTGGACGTTGACCTTTTGTCATGCCACTCTTGAAATGACCTTGGCCACTCGATCCCGTGTGGCACTACGGGCAAAGAACGCCCAGGTCTGCGATAAATTCTAACTGAATCACCGCTGTAATACAAAAGGTAGAGGTCGCGTAAGTGATTTCGGACCCGTAACCAGTCGGGAGGACGGATGCGGCGCTTCTTGGGTTAAGGAATCCGCATTAAGCTTAACAAGTACTACCTAGTAGAACTGCTCATATGCACATACTAGGGATAGTCGATGAAAGAAACATGACTCAACTGAACATATAATGGCCCAATTGTGGTTGTAAGAAAACATAAAATAATGGGTAGAGGATTCCACGTCAGTAATGGATTCTGAGACAAGTCTCCGAAATGATCTGGTTGCTGAACCAATAATATCATATCACCGAAAAATATCAATGGCTATGGGTTCAATTTGTTTTTCCTACCTGATTTATAATAATGTTTCCGAATATCGTAGCCTTTCTGCTGTAGATTTTATTGTTCGTAATAAATAAAATATGGACTGTTTGTCAATAGTAACCTAAACAACGAAGTGAAGTGCACGAAGTCGTGTGATCGAGTATCCCCCCATACCATCATTATTACACTACTGCCTGACCAACAAGGAGTGTGATGTGTTCAGGATTCATCTCTTCGTAAGTATGTTTTCCGTTTCTTTATTCTACGATAACTTCTAAACGCTTGAACCGATTTAGAAGTGTGTTGCATTTTTAGAATCGCTATGTTATCCCGAGTATCATAGGGTACTATCCAAATATCAAGTAAGTGGTTGTCTAAATATCCAAATGTCTAAATAGTAGTAAATTAACATAAATATACCGTGTTTAGTTTCAAATAAAAGGTCTGATTGAGTATATTCTAGATAAATAAATAAACCACAATTTATAAAAAAAACCGTAATAAAAATAATTATAAATACAATACTTTTTTTTATTCTTTTTAATATATTTACTTGTCTATATCATCATACAACCTCAGATTAGCTGAAAAGACCTGAGGATCTCTAAACGGTCAAAAGTATTTCGGAGTATATAATCGCTGTATAAAGACTAATCCGAATATATCATGATTATAGACAATATTTCACTGAAATGTCAAAACCAGATAAAACATTGTAAATAAACACGAATGTTGGGTGATTTAGAATTTGGCACATTTTCAATTATTCCTACATTATGCTATTAAATTCGCGGATATGTTGAAATCTTGCCAATATTTAATTTTTCAGTAGAAGTCATGCCGCATCGGAATCGGCGTTTCCGTGTAAAATATTTTAAAAAATGGAGTAGGCCAAATCGACCAAAACAGATATTCTATCCAGGGCGAAAGTTAGAATATAGCCAGTACTCTAGAACGATCTTGAATTTTGTATTTGTAGGACCGTATTATTTTCTATTTCACGACAACTTAATTGAACATTCTCACATCAAAATGTACTAAAGTAAGTTAATATTTTAATATATTCTTTACTATAATGTAATACACGGAAATAAGCATGTTTCAACAAGGATTACGTATATGCCGCGGACTGTCGTCCATACGTATGAATTAACATGACGCGTTGAATTAAAACGGTAGTTACCGTATCGTAATATTAAAACATAACGTTATTTTATTACGTCGCGACGTTGGTATCTCGCTTCTAACGTGACAGAATGTAGCAATATACGTACGGTTATAGTCGCACACATGAACCATGTTAAAATACAGTATACTGTTATTTCCGTATTAACCGTAAGGAAAATGTTGATACATATAATCGAATAATGGAGTTTCAACAAAATTCCTTGTAATTCAACAAAATTACGATTGAAACACCGTAATAACAAAATGGTAACGTAAGTAGCAATTCAATATTTTTCTCAGTCCATCGAATCGTCAGACAAACGGCCAAGATAAATATGTCAAAACAACAAACAAACAATGAAACGATGCCTGCGGTGAAAAATCATCCAGTGTTTCAATGCTAATCGAATACTTCACATATTTTTAACTATCCAATTAATCAATTTCCCTAAACTCGTAAATTATCTTTGAATGCGCTACGGAAACTCGTAAAAAAGTTGAGAAACGAGTAAAAAACACGTTAACGGCCAATTTTATGGGCATTTATTGCTAACGGATGACACTATAGTTTGACGCGATCGGAAAATAACTATGTCAATTCAGGTGAAATTAAAACATATGGACGTATTGACCTCGTTGAAAAGCAGACTTCCTTTGTGAATTTCACAATTTGTTTATCTATCGTATTACAAAAGTTACTATACCTGTGCGCGTTTCAGGGTAACGTTACAATCGATCATTGCAGGATACAATTGTAAGCCTCAAGCTAGAGGTGATCCAAGTAACAAAAATATCTCAGATCATGCTCCATATATAGGGGGTGTGGGGGAGGGAAGGAGGGCTAAGGGGGAGGGGGATGGGAAGGGGTGAAGGGGGAGGAAAGGAGAAGGGGGAAGGGGGAAGGGGGAGGGGGGGAGCGACAGGGAAGATTAATACGATTGTTGCTTGATGATTTAAAATAAACGAAATGAGATTTTACCCTACAATTGAAGACATCGGTACTGAGTATTTAACCCAGTTTTAATCATTGTTTTAATATACTAAAATAATTAGTCTGAATTTCTGAGAAGTTTAATTATAGACAAAACAAGAGGACTTGAGCAATCGTATTAATGTGCCGCATCCTTGCCGGAGTCTATAGGTTACACTCCACGGGGTAAATTGATACTGGGATCCAGAAAGGAGGCTAAGTGACCAAGAACGAAATGCCGGGAACGAAATCAACGCAATGCCGAACGCACCTCTTCTAAACTGGATAAGAAAGTTATAATGAACATATTATATCAATTCTGTGAAATAACGATAAAAAAGAGAATATATTATTTTATAAAATCAATAAATGTAGTGTCAAAAATAGGAAAAAAAAGTCAGTATTGTCAAAAAATAAAATAAAATGTCTTATGTGATTACATTGCAAATAAAAATAGTTAATATGTTATTAATATGTACCTAATAATAGAAATAGACAATAAATTTTAGTCAAATAGAAAATCGATTAGTTACTGTCTGATTGAGAACATTCCGATAAAATATATGTATCTATATGCATAATCTACAAATATTTAAAAAAAACTGTAATGTAAATAATTATAAACAATAATACAGTAGTTCACTTTTTGTGATTGTAGTCGTGTGATTTTGTGATTTTGTGATTCTATTAGTATTTACTTGTTATCTCCCTTATTTCTTCTTTTTCAATAACAAGTGAGACTTCCTATAACACAAAATCTTCCGTATGATTAGACCTTGTGGAATATTCGTCAATCGTAAAGATCCCGCAAAAGATAAAGCTTAATTCTCTCGCAATGCAGGCTTGTTTGTGTGGTAAGGTGATTTAAACTTTTAATCCGACTGTATTGTAATACAAAGGCGTGAGAAATTCTCAGGCTTATCCGGGCGTTTCGCTCCTGCGAAGGCGTATCCCTTCACGCCACGATTTGACTGTAAATAATGAGATTAAACAAAGTGTACTTCGGCTCAGTTAGAGATAAGAGAAGACAGACTGTATCTCTGACTGACAGACAGAATACATACACTTTTTAAGTTGAACGCACCATGCGTTGAGATCTTTAAAACGAATCCAGGAAGAGAATAAATATACATTATATGTGTGTGTGCCCATTTTGATTTAGATCACTACCAAGAATGACAATTGAGGAGCTGGCATTCAAAACCCAATTTGTCCATCCTTGGGCAAAAATCACTTTTTCATCGTTTCGAGGATAATCGGTACCAGAGAATCGATTGGAGCATTTATTTTCTCTTAAAAGAGACTACTTCAACTTTTAAATATACTCTAAACATCGACTTTTCAAACAAAACCAGACTTATTTATTCCCAAAACAGTAAATTATTGCCAAGCTTTACGTTTCCATTCATTTGTCCCTAAAGAAACGGTCGAAATTTTAAATTTGTCATTCAAAACTTGACATGTGTATTTTTTCCAAAAATTATAATTTTCCCTTTCTCATTTCATTCGTTTGAGAAGTAAGTTTTTGCATAATAGCATTGATGATATAGATAGGGTATTAGATTACTCAATGCCATAGAACGTTTTTGCAACCCTTCTGCGCCGGCGACATGCAGGTGACACTGATAGCATTGTTTGTTTATACTCTTTCTGGTGAAATTTCACAATGGGCGGGTTTATTGTCATACGACAATATCTTCCAAGCAATCCTACTATGAAGTGTTTATATGTATGTGTGCGTGTAACATGTGTGTAAGTGTGTGTCTTGTTATTGCATTCAATCGACAGAATTAAAATGCAATTTCGTTAATTTTATCCCAACAGAAAATGGTGATCCAGCCAAAAAAAGAAACCGGAACCTTACAATGTAAGAACGGGTCACCTATCCACTATACCACCAGGCCGAGTAGTAGCAATTTATCAGGCCATCAATTATTAGTGCTATCTATGGAATTTTTATATAGGCTGATTATATCACAGAAATAATACAAAGAGATCTAGAATCTATTAGTCTATTTGAAGATCATATTTATTATGGATTAAAACCAGTAGGTATACCAAATTAAAAATTGACATCGTTATTTAAATAATATTAAAATTATAAGACCTATGACCTAAACGTTTGTTTATTATTATTTTATTTTGAGATAGGATACAGTAATGGCATGTTTAGTAAGCCATCAATTGAGCTACTGAACATAAGAAAAGATCAATCAATGTTTGGAACTATGAGTGCCCATCTATACGTTGCGTTTCGTAATAAAATCCTAGCTGCCAATAAGTAGTATGGCACTGAGCAATTTAATACCCTATGTTATCAATGATAATAGCAACACCGTTAAGTTGTCAATACAGATCCGTTTCCCAAAAAAAGTCTAAATATTTTTCAATGTACAAAGGCTGTAGCAGTGATTCGCTTACCCTGTAAAATTTTGCTTCGTGGACAAAGTGGGTTTTGAATCACAGTTCCCCAATTATTGTTCGGTATCTACAATGAAGAAATGTGTACACATAACTATAGAATGAAAGTTTACCTATTCACAAACAGTGACTATATCTCGACCGTACTAAATGTAAAATACGGTTAAAAGTTAGAAATTTGTTCCACCAAATTCAATACTATTTGTAGAAAGACGATCGCAGCCGCTCCGGCAAAGTATAATTTCTTCCACGCCTGTATTTCTTTTTTGGTGCGGTCTTTGCATTTCATCATCATTATTTTGTATAGAAACCTAACGGAAGCGGGTGCATTTTGATAGTCCTCGTGTCTAAATACAAAAGACAGCGGAAATAAACCTTAAAGAGTATCTCTACCGAAGCGGAACAATTAATTTAATTTTTCAAGGCGGGAAAAAAACAAACCACCGGCGCCACCTAGCGTAATCATTTCAAACCGTGTCCCACAACAGAGCCGAGACGCAAACCGCATCGCGAAGCGACACGCTTTTATGTTATTTGAGTTATTGCCCGCTAGAGCGCGTCGGTGATACGCCTACTAGCCGACAGAGCGCGATTCAAAGCAACGTATTATAATTCAATTTCATTATGACTAGCTGACCCGACAGACGTTGTCCTGTCCAAATTGCAATAAATTTTATGAATGTTTGAAAATCTATTGTTTTCAATTGAATACATTCGTTTGAAATATTTCCATCACGAGAGCATAGCGATGAAAACAAAAAAGAACCTATTGTCGTTGCTATTCATAAATGGACGGATATCCACTTTTCGAATAGTAAGTAGAAAAAAGCGCTTTCAGTTTGTCTCGAATTTTCCAATTTTCCTTTCCGTTAGGACTTTATTTGTACTATTACGGACATTTTTTAAAAAATGCCAAATCGGTTCAGCCTTTCAACCTAATATGCGATTAACAACGAACAGCATTTCATTTTCATTTAAATAGATTCAATCAGGTGATTCAATGCGTAAGTTGCAGCCGTAGTCAGTGGGCGATATCATTAACAAAAGCGTAGGCGTACAATAGCATTAGATTTCCTATTAAATTTTAATTATAATATATATTTGTGGGCGCTATTTATGGCAACGGCAGAAAAAGGTTGCTTATGATTTAAATATTTAAAGATCCAGTACGGCGGTGTCGACTACAGCGGGCGAACCAGTCACCCCAGGCTGGTATAACGTCATGTGATCATTCTTTCAGCCGTGGGATTAACGGAGAAGACTTAGAGATCTACCGTCTAGCTCATCTACCGTCTAGCTCTCTACCGTCTAGCGTCAGCAAGACAATCTACCGTCTAGCTCCGCCAACAAGCCCGTTAGAGGCCAACGCCTTACGGCGAGGCACCGGGAAAGGTGCCCAGCGGGCAGCCTCGCCGCCGCACTACCAGTTTTGGTAGGATATCTTCGTTTATAGTTAACCTTCAGGTTAACCTCCCGGCAGGCTACAGGTCCGAAGTCGCTTACGCGGCCTCTACCTGCTGTATTACAGCGGTAATTCAGTTTGAATTTATCGCGGACCTGGGCGTCCTTTGCCCGTAAAGCCACACGGGATCGGGTGGCTCAATCCACCCCCGCTGCTTAGGAGACAGTATATTTTCATAGTCCCCAGACTCTTTCAGCAATTAGTCAGAGTGCACAACCGACTGGCGTCGCTTAACAGTGCGCAAACCGTCCAGTAGCGCCGGGATGCAATCCTACCAGGAGATACCGATCCACCAGCTTATAAGGCCTGAGACGCGAAAGTCATACCCGGGCTAGCCTTCCGCACGAGGAGGCTTCTGAATAGGAGCTGAATCGTGAGTTGAGCCGATCCGAGAATAAAATGAATCTTGTGGCCCAAGCTCCAAATATTTAAAGATCCAAATAAATCATATGATATAATCTGATAGAGATTACTACAATGTAGCAAAAGAGAAAAGAGGAAGATGTATGAATCGGTTACCCGGCAACAGTGGTCACGCGAAATGATTAATTCAGATCACGGCCGAGGCGGGCGCGGCGATAGATCCATTACGGGTGGACAAGAGAACACTTTTCATTTCGCATGATCGCCAACAGGTGGCAGGGTTGTCGACGCAGGTAAGAATAGAATAGGTGGGGATTCGGCTCGCACGCTTGGGGTTCCGTACTTACCTTATTAAGAATACTCTAGATATGAAACTTTGTTGGTTGACTTGGGTTTTGGACAAAGAGGTTTCTACTACTTTAAATAAAACCTTCATTTAATGAAGGTTTTATTTAAAGTCATCACACATAAAATTCGCAGTAAAAAATTATGAAAAAAAATCAAGCAAAATGACGAATAGAGGCTTCAATAGATAGACGTATAGATCTTTATTGTATAACTATATGTTAAACATTAGGTACGACAAAGTTTGCCAGGGCGTATAATTTCAAGTACATGCTTATTACCACAGAAAACTCTCTGTGCTTATTACCTTTTTTTCGTTGTTGTATGTCCGCAAGACGTATAGAGTAGTAATTACACAACGATTATTATTTTTACTAATAGTATTAGTAATTTAAACTGGTATTTTTGAGATTTACTCACAGTTGTAGACGTTATGTCGAAAAAACAATTGAATTCGGCGTAAAATAATGTCAAAGTGTGAAAAAACAGGAATTACATAGGTAAGAACCCAATATTGTATAACAATTGACAATAAAAAACAGTACCTTAAATTACAATGGTCAGTTTGTAACGCTGTAGGGTTTCCCAATAATATAAAATAAACATTGTTATTTTTCTGGCTCAGGCTTGTTTCTGATTCTTACAATCCTCTTTTATTATTTTTCAAAATTATTTCAGGATCTTGCCAGCCCTGTTAAATCATCTACATCCTTCACAACACATCCCACGTCCTATATCTTTCACTTTCGCGTACCCGCCATTGTCCCACCTACGACCAGGTAGCGAAGTAAAGAGCGGTGGCAAAGTTTCATATATCCTCATGTCGAAACTTAATATGGTATCAGAAACATGATCAAAGATACTTTTCGTATTACCTGGCACGTGACAAGCTTATCTTAAAATCATTCTTAAGCCGGAAAATGAGAATTAAGGCGAATGGACACAGTGGAGTGGGGGGCAATGAAGAAACGGGTAGACTTGCAAGACAGCAGATACCGCCCCATCTATAATACACTATTAAACTGAGAATCAACAAAATGTAAATAAAATACAGGTGGAGAAAAATAAACCCGAGGCAAGCAAAAACTGAAATCAGGATTACACTGACTAATAATTTAGGCTAGGTATCTCTTATTTTGTAATGGATTATACCCAGTTACTTGTCACCATGATCAGTGGTACTATAACTCATTTAACGTCTTGTGGCTCCGACAAAAGTCTTCTTTCATTCGACCCTATCCTGGGTTTTGGTTTTCCGGTTTTTCAATCGAGTTTTTCAATTGGTCGTCCGACTTTACGAAGCTCTTCACCCCTTCTTCATCCCTCCAGACAATTCCTTTCGACGGATATTTATATTCCTTCCTTACCACATGCCCTCTGCCCTAGCCACCTGAGCCATACGATTTTCAGGAATCTCAACATATACATATCATTTATGAGATTATACAATTATTTGTCTGTCCGTCTTCTTCACATGCCAACCTCTTGCACGGAAGAGAAGACCCTGGGGAATATTTTGCGTTGATAGACATCTGGTGCATTTTAGCTGGTTTGAGAAGAGACTATGTTTCTGAATCGAAAGTTGAGACTGGTCTGATGAGTGTCTAGTAGAGGGTTGCCTTTGTCCTCCGGAATATCAGACGGGATTGCGTTTGAGACTGGAGTCAGAAGTAATACTTATTTGTATATAGCCATTAAGAGTACAGTATTCTGAGCACAGCATAGCGTACAGACATTCATCGGGTTTATGACAATCCTGTGTTATTAAAAAAATAGTCCCCTTTGTCAAGATACTGTTCAGGTAAAACGTATTTTTACCTCTTCACTGGCATTGTCGCTGGAATTAATGAGCCGAGATTAAAGAATTTAATAAATTCAAAGGTATATGGACCGGCAACAACAGATAGAGCTGGCTTCACTTTTTCAATGTGGACAGCCATGTATTTTGTTCTCTCCTGATTTATCTTCAGGCCCATAGTTTGCTACTCCATCCAATGCTAAGATGGCTTCTTTGGGGGCTCGTGGAGAGAGCTTTTACTTTGGATTTATTTCTTTTGTTTTGCCTACATTGTTACGTAATCAATAGATTATTGTTTCCTTCTCATTTTTAGACATTTATAGTCGTTTATATTTCTTTTTAACCAACTCTGTGATGACAAAGTAAATTTCATTTATTAGCTGTGATTACCTCATTATATTTTTGATGTTTTGTTATTTATTTTGATAATATATTTTAGTGCCAGAGTTCTAATATGTCTTTGTATATTTTAATGTGAACATACTTACACTACGAATTAGGTAAAAGTATATTTAATTACGCACACTATTGTAAACCTTATTGGTAAACTGTAATGTAGTACCCATCGTAATGTAGTACCCATCGATTTTGTACAACTTACTTAGAGTTCGTAGTAGTTAATGTAGCAATAAAAAAAATATTGTTAAAAAATAATAATATTAATCGTTAACACTCGCATATCTGGTGTTGGGTTTTAAAAATATAAACTTAGTTTTTCGTGTAATTTGCTAATGCTACTTTTTCGGCCAACTAAACGAATTCGTTCTCTGTATTTGTAACAGTTACGACTTACAAAATACCATAACCATAAAAGCAACTCTATTAGCCACACTCCATAACGATCTGTTTTGTCTCGACTAGGATTGTTATCATTTTAGGTCGTAGGAGTCGACAGCGTCCAAGTGAAACGTTTTAAGGAATTAAACGATTCGATGCGGTATTTAAACGACGAATAATATCGATGAAGTTGTGAATGCGTGAGTGTACGTAAATTATTATGATAACCGCCAAAATAGGCCAAGATACGTTTCGTTTAAGTCGATTGCATAATGATTTGATAGGTATCGCTTTGTGATGTAAGCCAGAAATGAATCACCCAGTAATTGAAAGGGATCAAAGGGTTACGTGGAAGAACGATCAATGTCAATTTTATTTGTCAAGATGAGATACTTTATTTTAAAGGTATTAATTTAAGTTAAAATGTACTTTTTTTAGAATCTTAACTATATTTGGTTTACAGACAATGTTTTCCTCAATCAACGAACACTCGCTAAAAGGTCATAATTTAAGTTAGTAAATATTGATAAAGGAATTACCACATTTTTTTTAAAAGTTGACATTGATCGTTCTTAACCGTAACGCTTCAATTCTTTGAGGTATCATGGATGTTTCTTCTCGAGGCTGTCGTACGCGATCCTTGTTTGGGGGAATGCCACCGACAGTAACCGAGAATTCGTCCTCCAAAAGCAGGCGAGAAGGACGATAGCCGGTGTACAGAGAGAGATATATTGCGCGTCTCTTTCCAAGAAATTCAAAGTACTTACTATGGCATCGGCGTATAATCTCACTTCTTTAGTGTATGCTAAAAACCTCATGGCCCGGGGGCATAGTGGTTATGTCGCATGATCTTACATTGTAAGTTTCCGGGTTCGATTCCCGGTTAGGTCACAATTTTCCGTTGCGATAAAATGTTAATTTTCGAATCAGCTTGCATTTCAAGTATGTCTATCAAATCCAATAACAAAACACAAAAGTACACACATGTTATACGCACTCATATATATAACCACTTCATAGTAGGGTTGATTAAAAGAGATGGTCGTATGATAATAAATCAGCGCACTTTGAAATTTCCCAACGAAGAGTAGAAACAAACATACAAACATGATTGCGACACTCGAAGCAAAACCCGTTTGACTATAATCCAAAAGTCATTTGTGTATTTGGCCCTTAAGCTCTTTATCTATATATTATATGCTATAATTTCAAATTTAATTTTAAAAGCTATAATTTTGTTGCCTACTCTTCTTTTCACACCAGCATGTTGGTTGACTGGAAGATATTGTTGTAGTGTAGCAATAAGTCGCCATTGTACCTTATTTTTATTGTGCAATAAAGAGATTTTCATTCATTCATTCATTTATCAACCTTCCAAAGTCGAAACGAGATTTTAAAGAAAAGAAGAGATTAAACGAGATTCTATTCTATTCTATTCTATTCTATTCTAAAACCATATTCGAATATAGAGTTAAAGACTGGCTCATTACCCATGCTATTTATAAAGTAGAGGACCTCGAAATTATTACAATATCTTTAATATACATATATATTACGAAAAATAATATCATATTTCTAAGATACCTCTATAATTAAGTATAAGGGTACAAATATATATAAAAGTATAAATAAGAAAGCCTTCGAAACAGACTATTCTTATGTTAAAACATACGAGGTAAACCTCGTAGGAATAATTTGATAATGTTTGATTATTCATTATAACTATTGTCGTTTTACGTATGTGATTATTAAGCATTACTCTTTTATTTTGTCTTACTTTAGCTATTATAAGTATCATTTTTATTGATTATTCGGTGCATTACTTTTAGGCCATTCATATTTTTGATTATTTGTGTATAAAGGTTTACTATTATGACATATCCAACTGTATTTGCCATTCAGATGAATGAAGGACTATTTATTGACTATAATAAATTAATAAAAGCATTTGAAAAGTAGTTTTGAGCAATAAAAACTGCGAGCTTGTACGAGCCAATTACACGGAGATGACGAAATAACATTTCTCCAATTCTCCAAAAATAAAGGAAGGCTGGGCTTACCTGTGTGAAGTATGGTGGGAGCACACATCGTTGGTCGTCCAGCCTCGAGCATTGTACGCGTTCAAGCAGCTCAAACAACTCATGCTGAGCGCGAACTCCGCCAGCAGCGTTTCCGCCGCCTCCGCCGGCCCAAGGCGCTGACACGTGCTGCCGTCTGCAACAAACAAACAAATAAATAAGCTAGGAGTGCGACAACATTTTGAGCATCAGATGCCATTCACTTATTTATGCCTTTCGCTTCCCAACTCGCAACATCTTATCGCCTCACTCAAAAGATTGCCGACGCATTGCATATCAAATGGCTCGAGACAATTAAAAAAAAAACGTATTCATAGATGTAGTTAACTGTGGCACACCCCTGGGAGGACGGTAATTAGAGAGCTAATAGGCCCTGTTGCAGTTTGACCACTAAGACCAATGTGTAGGGTCGACCAAACGCACGGGTCAACACCCATTCGGCGGCCTCCACGCAGTGTGCGAGCCCGGGTAGAACTAGGAGTTAACCTTCAGGCGCGCCTGGACGGTTTGCGCACCGTGCGGCGTCAGCCAATCGATTATGCATTCCGACCGACAGCCGGGGTAGTCTGGAAACAGTATAGTTTCCTATAGAGTACAGTATAGTTTCCTATTCGGCTACCCGATACCAGGTGAACAGCCGGGCAAAGGATGACGTGATCCGCGATAGATTCGGTTGACACCGATCATCATCGCTGCGTAAGAAAAAGGACCGCGCAAGCGACCTCGAACCTGTAACCAGCCGGGAGACCGGAGTAACCTAGTTATCTCCCGGTATCTCGCGGTAAGGCGTTGGTCTCTTACGGGCGAGTGGCGTAACTAGACAGTGGATTGTTTTCGTCCCAAGTACGCTCACCTCACGGGAGATAGAACGATTTAATATCGTTAAAACTTCCTGAGGTGACGGCTTCGCCCGTTATTGTTGACAGCTCTAGTTGTGGCACACGCCTCCTATTAATAGTGTACCATAGTGTGGACACAGTTAGTCAAAATCCTTACTTTTGTTAAGTTTATTTCCTCGAAGACCATTAGTAAATTAAACATTTATTAAAAGGTAATATGTAGTCAATTAATCTATGTCTTGACCATTGCAGAAAAAAAATATTTAGAATGAAAACTTACGCGCTATAATGGCTAAAAATTTAGGTGGTTAACTGTTAACCAGGTTACCCTATCGCAAGTTATACGTATCCCATATTATGTAAATATCCAACAACACTTATCGAAGACAAAAGACACAAATGTACTACCAGCCGAGTACAAATAAAAGTGAGCAATATATAAATTATGACATATTTCAAATTCTTTATTAACCAGTTGGTAGCCCTGACCAATTCATTTGACTTCCACTTGAAGACCGCGCACAGGTCAAAAAGACCAGTGGCGCAACCGCACCAATGGGAAATGTGAATAAAGTATTCATTAATCGGCATTCAAGAATGATTCATGAAGGAAGCGATGAATTGCTTAATCGACCTTTGTGTATGCGCAAACGCCGACTGCACTGCACTCAGTACTTAGATCGATTTCATTGCAATCTCAATAGCACATATGTGAAGAAAAAAAAAACGCAGAAGCCAGGGTTAGGGCAACCATGCCATACTTTGCCTAACCCAAAGATTTTTGAAAAAGATGCCTAAGATTGAGAAGATGAAGAAGGCTGCCCAGCTAAATATTGAATTAGGTATGATTATCTTACTTAATGATTACTTATGATTATTTAAATACTAGTTATTTGTACATCATTTGTATTTAGTATGGTTATGGTATAGTATGGTCATGGTATTTAGTATGGTCATAGTGTGGAAGTCAGATGTCGCATCGAACGAGCTAGAGCTGCGTTTATCAAAATGAGTCAACTCTTCTGCAACCGTAGTCTCCAACTCTCTATTAGATACCGCCTGGTGCGGTGTTACATATTTTCAGTCCTCCTGTACGGAGTACAAACGTGGACACTAACCCAGTCTTTGTGTAAAAGGTTAGAAGCTTTCGAAATGTGGGTTTACAGAAGAATACTGAAAATATCTTGGACGAATAGAGTCACAAATGAAACGGTGCTGCAAAGAATGCACAAAGGATTGGAATTACTGAAGACCATAAAGAGAAGGAAATTACAATACATGGGCCACATAATGCGTGGTACCAAATACCACCTTCTCCAATTAATCCTGCAAGGAAAGATGAAAGGCCTCCGAAGACCTGGCCGAAGAAGAACCCACTGGCTACAAAACCTCGTTGAATGGTTCAATTCAAGCACCACCGAGTTGTTCCGCGCCGCAACATCACGGGCCTAAGTGACCATAATGACCGCCTACATCGGATAGGAGAGAAGACGAAGATAGTTATGATTTACAATTTTATATTTTCAATTTGACTGATTGTCCAGCTTATAAGAAATAATAATAAGAAATAGTGTATGGAATTCTTTCAATTTCATTATGTTCTTTTCATCACTTAGATTTTTTTTATATTGGTTCATTCATATGTTTACAACAATTAAAATGTCCATCTTAAACAGGCTATAGCTTAGTTAGGTGACAGGAAAATAGGATCACTGACAACAGTTTCTGTCACATCATGTTATTTATATATATATATATATATATATATATATATATATATATATATATATATATATATATATATATATATATATATATATATATATATATATATATATATATATATATATATATATATATATATATATATATATATATATATATATATATATATATATATATATATATATATATATATATATATATATATATATATATATATATATATATATACTTTATAGAATTGATTAGAGGGATGATTATGAAGAAAATAATAATAAAAGCCACTTACATACATAGTACATAGTGGAGAAAGGGGTCCCTTGTTTGAATTAGGGATTGCTTCATATTTAAACGAGATTGGTTGGTTGTCTTTGACTTGAGAACAGAGATGTAGGTTTACAAGGCCCTTTTAATCTAGAAACACTCACCCTTCAAACAACCAATCTCTAAACTAAGCAACCATCCTTCCTAAATAATAAAATCACTCGATTAGATCTGAACTCGAGCAAAAAAACAATGAAATACTTGTTTTTGGTCGGCTTATGCAGTCTTCTTAAAAACTAGATGACAGGTGACAGGTGGAAAAATTTAAAATTTCGAATTTTCTTTTTTTTTTTCAAAAAGTGGTTATAAAGAAGCTGCGATCAAAAGTAGTCAGCCAAACCTTAAAATTAATAGCGTGATATGCCCTTATCTATAATATGAAGGGAAGCACTCAGCTCTTTCCAATTATTTGGAAATGATGTATTTACAGTGAATAAAAAGTAAAATATGTAAAAAGTAAATATTTTAAAAATATTTGATAGTTTTTTGGTGTATATTCTTTATAGAATTGATTAGAGGGATGATTATGAAGAAAATAATAATAAAAGCCACTTACATACATAGTACATAGTGGAGAAAGGGGTCCCTTGTTTGAATTAGGGATTGCTTCATATTTAAACGAGATTGGTTGGTTGTCTTTGACTTGAGAACAGAGATGTAGGTTTACAAGGCCTTTTTAATCTAGAAACACTCACCCTTCAAACAACCAATCTCTAAACTAAGCAACCATCCTTCCTAAATAATAAAATCACTCGATTAGATCTGAACTCGAGCAAAAAAACAATGAAATACTTGTTTTTGGTCGGCTTATGCCGTCTTCTTAAAAACTAGATGACAGGTGACAGGTGGAAAAATTTAAAATTTCGAATTTTCTTTTTTATTTTCAAAAAGTGGTTATAAAGAAGCTGCGATCAAAAGTAGTCAGCCAAACCTTAAACCTTATATATATATATATATATATATATATATATATATATATATATATATATATATATATATATATATATATATATATATATATATATATATATATATATATATATATATATATATATATATATATATATATATATATATATATATATATATATATATATATATATATATATATATATATATATATATATATATATATATATATATATATATATATATATATATATATATATATATATATATATATATATATATATATATATATATATATATATATATATATATATATATATATATATATATATATATATATATATATATATATATATATATATATATATATATATATATATATATATATATATATATATATATATATATATATATATATATATATATATATATATATATATATATATATATATATATATATATATATATATTTGCTACTGGATTTTCTTCTATGACATTTTAATTGTGTGTCCATTTTACTGTAGATTAGTGTAGATAATTGTGAATTATCAATTAAATTTTATTTAAATTTTATTAAAATCCTAAGATTTCTGATGATGGAATCTCTAAGAATGTAATGCTGTTTTTTAAACTCCAGTTTTGCGTAACAATTCATTTAGTAATTAAATTTTGTGTTAAACGTCAACATTAAAGTCAACATTTTCGCAATCAAATGCTTACCAATGTTTACTGTAAATAAATTTAACGTTTCTCTTATGACACACTAATTAAGGAGTGTATCGATAGTCGGATGTCCTGCTAAACAGGCAATATAGTTTTGGCAACAGCTGAAAGAGACATATGGCTATCCTATCGCTAAAAAAAGCATTAACCCAATTAATGAAGTGAAATAAATACCAAATTCAAGGGCACTGTCAACCGGGTCTGACAGATGGTTTATTTTTTGCACGACTTGCACTAATTAGCGCCTGGCATGTGGCTTATCTCGACACATTATATTTGTAAAAATCGTTGGAATTGGTCGTAGTTAGTAATGAGTTCGCTAGGCGGGAATCAGTTTAGAGCGTAAAATAAATGTAGTTATAACTTTATAGATTGTTTTGAGCATTTTATGAAGAAATATACAAAGTAACGACAAACGTATTCAGCGGATTGAAAATGCCTGCACGAGATTTTGTTTCCGTTATCATCCATCATTGTATCAGTTTTCCATCATTGTTATCACCATTCATAATGTTATTTGTCATTGTTTCTCTCACTGCCACAGATTTTGCTTACCCGTCACCATGTGGGTCCGATTGCGTTTCTTTGTGAACTAAAACTAAAATTAGTCCAAGCGAACGAGACAGAGCAATACGTTAGTAGAGCGTAATATGAAACGAACGGTCGTCGATAAATACTGCCTGCCGAACGTATATTCGTCCGAACAAATTCGAGCATATTTCGTGCGGTGTAAGATTTGATCTTGGCGGGCAGTTTTAATGCGAAAAAGTGACAACCGATCATCTCACACTGCCCTCTAGCATATTGCCCTGTCTCATTCACACGGACTAATTTCCGATTTTAGTTCACGAAGAAACGCAATCGAGCCCTGTGTCTCCTTTCCTATACAAATCCTCCATCCTGAATATTGCCAACGCAGGCAGATTTGCATGCAAATTTGTGAGGAACACCCCAGTCCATGTCTTCCAAGCTAAAGTGGTCCCAGCGCGGTAGTCATCTTCCCGAAACATAAGACTATCAAATATAGGTAGCTTCGCATATGCAGCTACAGCAATGCGGAATAATCTAGGAGGTATGCGAGATCGAAGTCTATTGGAAATTTCAGTACCCAAAAATATTACTTAAACAGCAAAACAACAAATTCGAAGCCGAGTTTTAAAATCAGTATCAACACTGATGACGTCCCTTGTAGATATTTTAGGTCGAGTTTTAAAATCAGTATCAACACTGATGACGTCCCTTGTAGATATTTTAGGTCGTCTTTTTAAGTTATGCTTCGCCTGCACCCGACACTGTTGAATTTTCAAAATTGTGTTTGTATTATATTTAATGTTATGTAATAAGTTTGTATTATATTTAATGTTATATAAATGTAATTGAGATATTAATTAATTTAAAATACTTTAGACTATTTTACACTAGTTCTTTAATTTTACTTTCATCTTAAATCGATTTTTCTAAATGATATTTCATGATTTTTTATATATTTATAATTACATAACTTGATTTCTTTTGTTTTTTCTTCAAAATGTAACCACACGTGGGCACGAATAAACCTATTTTCTGGTACACCTGTCTAGTTAGGTTGCGTTGATGTAGTGATCAAGATGCTGCAGTGTGATTTCTTTTTTGCTACTGATCCAAGAACGAATACATTGTAATGCCGCAGTAATATGTATCTCGTGCATCACTTTAAATAAATAAATAGATAAAAAGATAAATAAAATGTTTAATTGAAAACGGGATTGAAAACGGATTGAAAAAGTAACTTAATTTTTGCAATTTTCTGTTCTTGGTTTCATGTAGCGAGGAATCTATAAATATATTGTAAATATATTTATCGACTAGGTAAACATTTAATTTCATCAGATGATACCAGCATATTTTCATATATCCCTTGCATACTTGCAGTTATTTTATCAGGATGCTAATGCTGCATCGACACGCTTGCCAGGTCTTGGCCAACCTTTGCAAATTGAAGCGTGTGGATCTGGCGTTTGGCTTGTTTTGTGTAGGGTTGCAAGCTCTTGCCGCAAATCCGATCGAGTGTCAGTTCTGTGCGCAAATCAAAGGAAGCTTGTGGCAAACGCATCTACTGCATCCGCCGCTCCGCCCTGAACTGGACAATAGGATATCGTAAAGTAGGAATACCAATATCCTTTTAACAGATATTTATCTACTCCCATCGTTTGACATTTCAAATTTCAAAATATGTTTTTCTCAACATCTACGAAAAACCCCATTAGTAAAAGCTTGTGATGAAATAAATGCCATTACATAATGTTAAGGCCAATAACGTACATACTGCTAAAATCTCGCACAGCTTATGGCCTTGCTATCGCTAGCATTATGTAAAATGAAGGGTGAGTAACTGCAAGTGAACTCTTACATGCACTATTAATTAAACATTAACACAATTTCTGCTCAGTACAATAACATTAATCATCATTGCTCTACTAATACACTCAAATTCGCATTACAAATCAGCGGATATCTTTATATATGCATTCGAAATCTAAGTGTTGATTGGCGGACAATGTTAAGCGCAAATCATTGCCGTTAATTCCCGTAATTACATAATTGAAATCTGATATGAATCGGCTCGTGAACGGGTTTGGCAAATTAATGCGTGCGCCAGTGAAACTAGTCGCTTTCCGAGAGAAGGGGAATGGGATTATTGAAAACGAGTTTTAGCTGCATAATATGTAGGCGATAGTAATATTATTGACCCATCAGGATGCAAACTCGCAGAGACATACATAAATCAAAATTTTATAAAATCTCGTAAAATTTAGCTGTTCCAAATTGAACAAAACATGTCAAGTCGTCGTTGTGGGAAAGAAGTACTCAACTGACATTTTTAGCAAAAATGAGTTAAAAATATCAAAGTATCTATTTTTTTCTCTATCGATCGATAAAGACTCAAACTAAAACTGACCAATATTTTATTAGATAATAAAGGTGGAAAGATACTTAACTAACTGCTATCCAACAACTTTAAAGTACTTTTTAGTCGGACCAATCACTTTGTTACTTTTCAACTCAGCACTTATGTAGATACTTTTACTGTCAGCACTCAGAGAAGATGTTTACGTTTCCAAATGCATGCAGTGGACAAAACAGAAACTATTGATTTATATGAATCCAAACATATAAATGAGTGTATTCAATGTAGCAAGCATTCAAATTTGAAAAAAAAACTAACATAGAGTTGGAAATGGGTAGCACTCATAGCACCAATTTATATTTTTTGCGCGATCGTAGATTTTCCTCTGTTTACTAAATTTACGATTATAATTATGTTTAATATTTGGTTGATATTATAGGTAATCAATAAACGTTCAAAAAAACTATATTTTTTTCCATAAAAATGCGTTTACATATCCTAATTAATTTAGATTTTAAAGCTAAAGTTAGCTTCTTATGATAAAATAATTTTCCTTGTTTCTGTAATAATTGATTCCTACATATGAATAAGTCTTTGATTTATGTAAAGTAGTAGCATTCTTTAGTAGCTAGGCTTGTTCTGACATATCATCTTTCTGAATTATTTTTTCACTTCTATCATTCTTTATTACACATTTCTGTCACTATGCGAAAAATACCTAATTTGGTTTCCAATTTTTTAATATAAAATTGACTGTAAAAATCTAAATTTGTTTAAATAGTGGTTCGAACATAAATTCATCTCAGTTTAATTGCTTTAACTTACTGCTATGCGTTATTTGAATGAAAAGAAGAAAATTAGAGAAAACACTTTTATCTATTTTTTGATCTAGACAACCCTCTACGTATATAGCTATCATAATATTGCGGATATAAATTTAAAAAGTTTTTTAAATCTTTCATGAAAAAAAAGATGGTCCTAGACAGCGCATCACATCAAATAATGTTGACAATTTCCTGAACTCCATAGCCGTTGGTCGTCTCCCTATCTAGAATAAATTTAATTCCAGTGATAGTCTGTCTCAGTTACGATGCAACCACAATGTCCATAGACATAGGCGTAGGCACAGACGATGCATTTGAAGCAATTGCGCGTCATCACCACAACTAATTGGCGTGCCCGAGCCCGCCATAACCGCTGCGGACGCTTTGTCTATGCTGGCTTGGATTATGTAATTCGTGCGAAATGTCCCGGCTTTGTACGAGTATATTGTGAATTTTAAACCTTTATTTACCGGTCATCTAGAATTATCTCTATTAAATCACAGAAAAAGTTCATTCAAAATTTCCCAATAAAACAACATCTACACAGTCAGCTAGTCTTAAAATTTCACAATTGGCATGCATATTGCAAGTTTAGATTATTAGTTAGTAAAAATACGCTTTCTTAGAAATTTAAAATTCGTGTTTCTTGCTTGTCATTATGCCGATTAATTATTATTTAAGAAGATATTATACATAATCGCAGACACGTTTTGCAAGAGATATTAAAGTCGTCGATTCGTTTGATAGTTTGCAGCTGATTTGTTCGTAAAGTAGAGAAAATACGCTAAACACAAATAGAGAAACGGTTCGAGGTGGTTTTGTCGACCGCACCAATTTGTAAGGAGAAATAGATTTCAATTTTGTTTAACAACGAAAATTGCTTCGCTGACGGAGAGGCGGATTAAATGAAGAGAAAAGTTTCAAATCCCATTGTGCTATCCAAAGAACAGTTTTACTTTCCTCGCATGATCCGAAAAGCCATTGAAATAAGAAGAACCCAGAATTTCAATAAATTTGTTTATCCTATTTATAATGGCAAACAACCGCGATAGTCTTCGATTTCGTATGAAGAGAAAAGGTTTCGGAGAAACTCTGGACACTGCTGGACGATTTAATTTTTTTGTAAGCAACAAAAGACAGCTTTTTTGAGATCTAGCAGAACATGCTCACAAGAAAGATAAAAAAGGAGGCATTAGAGCACGCCATCGTATGAAATCAGTAATGTCCGGATTTAAGAGATAAATGACAGCAATGCCTGGATTTAAGAGATAAATAACGGCAATGCCTGGATTTAAGAGATAAATAACAGCAATGCCTGGATTTAAGAGATAAATAACAGCAATGCCTGGATTTAAGACATAAATAACAGCAATGCCTGGATTTAAGAGGTTTAATACTAAAACAGGAAAAATATCGAACAAGAGAAACACCTAATCACCTACTCTCAAACTAAAATGTATCTAATCAAAGTAGATCATGTTTGCATCATCAGCGGCTGACCTTAAAAGAAGCTTTCATTGAGGAATACGTAGATATATTGCTAACTCGCTCGAGGAGCAATGAAGACTATAATTAAGAAATGCCAGTTTTATTGGCAATACCAAAATTTATAGCTGCTATATTTCACAGTTATGAAACAGTAATTTGCCAAACTGAGACGCCTAGTTTTGCTATGAATTCGTATTAGTAGGAATTTACCAGATGGTCAATGATTTAGAGTAATTAATTAATGAGGTTGTGAGAAATGCTGTTAGAATGAAAAAAAAAACATATCGATTTTTAGGCCTGATAGGTATAGTAGACGAAATATAAGCTCGCGTATTTGGCATTAGGACTCGGGATCTTTTTCACATTTATCGCAAAAAGTCTAATCACACGATATGGTTGGACTAAAACGCCTTGATGTGCATCGAATCATATCAAAATTGTGTGTCATCAAATTTCAATATAAAACAAACATTAAGTAATGAGTAATATCATTGATTTTATAGGTAATATGTATCATTTGTAATAGAACCCATATATACGTATTATTTATAAATTTAGTTACTATATTTCAACTTTTAATATATGTACCAGCGTCAACAAAATAGTGATAATACACCTACGGGTTTAGCCACTAATTATTGCTACTAGGCAATAGGTACGGATAGGATAGGTAGGGATAAACCTACGAGTATTTGTATACTTTGGTGTACAATACAAGTAAAAAAAAAAAATTTTAAAAAATCTTTTTATTTTGCTGTAGTCATGCTCGATTACCTAATAATAAATATTTTTATTCAATAAATATTATGGTTTTATTTATTTCAAAATCGTCGGATCAAAGAGTATGGTCATGTCTCACTCTTGACTGTTTCAGATCTACCTTTAAGGGAGACCTGAGCTAAATACCATGTTTTTTAACAATGAACCGTCAGTTTTAGGATTGATACTACACAAAAATATAATTATAACTCTAGAAAAACAGCTATTTTAAATGATGTCTAATGACGAGTTAGTTTTTAAAATAGCTAACCGTAAAGTGATTTAAGTATCCCGTCTTACCACTACTCCGCCCCGGAATGAGCATCAAAGCAGATCAGATATAACTTTCAACTACAATCTGCTTAAAAATAGATGGATGTGCAAATTATGAACATCAAGGTCAACAAGTCGCGATTTGATAATGTTATCAGTACCACTAACTACACCGGATGGAGTTTCCAGAGCGGCTCTCCATTTAAATTTGTATGTGGGAGGTCATCGTTACGACTTACGAGCATCTGTAAATTACGCATACGTCATTCATCTCGCGGTCATGAATGAATGAGATTTATAGTAGGAAGATCGGAGTTTGACCGTAAAATGGGGCAGTTAAGATTGTCTTTCGTTCCAGCAACAAAACCAGAGAGGAAATACCTTCTACCTACTTTTATTTAAAGTGACTTCGTTTTGAATAAGGATTTCATTCCAGTTTTTTTTTAATTCAGAGGAAATGAGAATATATAATAATCAATGACTCTTAACGCCTATACTTGACTACGGTGATGTTCGTTATATGCCAGTGAGGTTATTTTGAATAAGCTGGAGCGTCTGCAAAATATCTTACTCAGGTATGTTTTTAATTTGCGAAAGTTCGACCACGTTAGCTGCTTTCGTGAGCAACTTCATTGGCTTCCTAGTCGCGATCGAAGAAATTTGCATACGTTGTTGCTACTCTACAACATACTCAATACCCCACTTTACCCTCCTATCTCAAGGAGAATTTCCACCCTTTGGGAGGCCACGGTCTTCCACTTCGATCAAGCCGGGATAACACACTCGCCACTCCGATACATCATTCTTCTGTTTACACGCACTCTTTTACCGTCCATTCTGCTCGTTTATGTAATCAGCTCCCGCGCTCTATCAGGCATGCACCTTCGCTGCATACTTTCAAAAAGTTGTTGAAGAAACATTTATTTTTACACAGCCACTAACCAAATACCTCACCTTGTCCTCTCCTTTATCCTTCCCTGGGCAACCTTAGCATAAGTTACTGACATATATCTGTATAAGTATTTTAAATTTAACTTTACTACTTCTTTGTGTATTGTACGGTGAAAATTAGGAATTATTTTATCAAATGGTTGACTGTAAGATATCGCTAAAGCGATAAGTCCGCCATTTGTGCATAAATTGTCTTTTTTATAAAACCAGCGTAATATTCATTAGGTTATGTTTTTATAGCACAATAAAGTTATTCTATTCTACTCTACTCTAACAAAAGAACTGGACACTAGTTGATAAAATCAAGATACATTAAACTGAACAAAAACTACAACCAAAGCTGGTAAATATTACCTAAAACGGTAAATAAACCAACAAAAGTTTAAAGAGTTGTATTCAATAGCGCCTAATCTAAAAATTATATCGGGATATCCATTGAATCGCATACAAAGTAAAGACTGGTGCTTGAAATTGCAACGGATTGAAAAGCTATATCCTAACAGAAACAATGTAGCAGCATCAGTATATCTTTATAACGTTAAAATATTTGTTGGATCTCTGACAGTACTGATAAAAGAAATAGCATAGCTCGGTCTTTGTATTTGAATGTATGATGATGTTATAGTCGATCCCGCATAACACGCTGTTATTACAGTCAATTGCTTTCAACAGATTTCTTACAAGATATTAGTATAAATTCTCTTCGTTACTATTATATAACTGCTTGTATTGTTTTTTATAGAAATCTTATTATATAATAATTACCAACTGCTATTTCCGGCTTCGCAGGAGAAGAGTTTTAAATGTAAAATCGAAGACTATCGCGGTTGTTTGACATTATAAATAGGATAGAAAACGAATTTACCGCGTGAAATTTGTAGGACCCGACGTTTCGGTGACGTTGCAGCCGCCGTTGTCTAGGGTAGACTGAAGAGCTGTCAGTCCGTTGTTTTGCGGGTAGGCCGCAAACCGCTGCCGCCACTGCGTAGGATATAACGGTGGTGGGGGGCCGGGCTCGGAGCGCGGGAATTTTTAAATTATATCCACGGGAATTATAGCCACGCGAATGACAGAACACATCAAAGCTGTTAAAAACGTTCAGCGAGAAAAATCGGCGATCTGCGAACATATATTGGATAGCGGAAGTAACCACTGGATGCAGTTTCAAAATCCCATTGTTCTATCCAAGGAACAATTCTACTTTCCTCGCATGATCCGGGAAGCCATTGAAATAAGAAGAACTCCGAACTTCAATAGAGATGACGGCTACAAACTCTCTTCTACGTGGAACCCTCTTCTTAAAATGTTCCCGCCGCCGAACGCCGAACGCAAAGACGTAAAACAGGATACAGTGAGTGTTGTGTGCAAGACGGATTTTAAAAATTCCCGCGCTCCGAGCCCGGCCCCCCACCACCGTTATAACCTACGCAGTGGCGGCAGCGGTTTGCGGCCTACCCGCAAAACAACGGACTGACAGCTCTTCAGTCTACCCTAGACAACGGCGGCTGCAACGTCACCGAAACGTCGGGTCCTACAAATTTCACGCGGTAAATTCGTTTTCTATCCTAGTTTTAAATGTATTGTTTGAAATGAGGTTTCAATGTCGAATAAAATGTTGTCCTAATTGCTGGCCAATACTTTGCATACTTTTATTAATTAATAAGAGCGAATTTATTGGTAACTTTAAATTTTAATTTGAAAACAGTAATACTATCAATTAATAAGTCCACGCAATAGATAAAATGCAATAATAAATAGCAAACAATAGTCAACTGTCAATTAAGCCTTTCTCATTGCCATCTTTTCATTAATATTCGTATTGTATGATTACAAAATTGTAATCATACAATAAGATAACTGTCCCGATTAGTAGCATTTGCTGGGGTTGCTTGTCCCATCAATGATGGGATGGGTTTGCATGTGAAATGTGAATGAACTCTTTATTGTGAAATTTCACAATCTCTTCCAACCAACCCTACTATGAAGTGTTTATATGTATGTAATAGTACAAAATGAGTTAGGTTATGTACCAAAAAGTTAAATTGGGTAGGTATAAAAAATATTTTACTAATATAATTAAAAGTTTACGGGAAAATAAACAACAGTAAGTAAATATTACCTCAGAAAAAATGTTGTTACACAAAAAATAAAATACTTTAAACATAGTAAATAATGAAAAGAATCAATAATAAATTGTCATAATAAAACACGGTAAATAAAACAAAATAAAATGTCTTTAAAATCAAATTACCTACTTTAAATATGAAAATCTAAATATATTATGTGAATTAAAATTAGAATATCAAATAAATAACTAAACAAGCTAATATAAATTTGTTATAACATGTAAAACCTATAATCAGAAGGTTTATGCATTCGGCTGATTGATAACATGTTTACCATCACTGATATTTACTTTGTAATGTCTAATGTTTTATTATACAAGTATAATAATTTATATTCTACAATTTGCATTGGTTTATTAAACAAAATATTTGATTGAATGATTAATTAATATGTAGGTATATGAATATAAAATCCTCGCAGACAAGAAAATACAGTATTTTATGCCCGATGTATAGCGATTGGCATTGGGATAGCAAAGTAAGATTATAAATTAGCATATTATACTCTAACTACACCATTAGATACTACGTATATGTACCTTGACTACCTATGATAACGACCAATTTGTCAATTTTCTAAGGTATTAAAATTTGGAAGGTACCATCTTATTTATTTCCCTAGTGACTGTTACAGTGGTTCGGTTTCCATGGCCGGGATGTCTGTCGCTGGATGGTAAGATGGTGGGATGGTGCAAGCATCTGGCGAGCGAATGATTTGCATACTGGATAAGTGCATGTTTCGGGAATGTACACGTGCCACTTTGCACAAGCTCGCCTAATTGCTCGCCAGGAGCGACCGCGAGCGGCAATTTGGATCCATGATTGTTTTTTCAACTCGCGCTTCTCGCTAACAGAAGTATCGTGCAGCCTTTGAATTATGGGTACGACGGGTAGCAAGTGAAAGAAAAAGAAGTTTAGGCGTAGGATGAGTTGACAAAGAGGGTAGTTTTGTTTACAAAATATAAAATATGCTACACAATTTATCTGTGGTCAAATTTTCACAATTGTAAGATTCCCTTTTAGAGCAAAATGACGTAATTACCCTTTTCCCTACACTTTCATCAAAATTATCAATCCAGGTTAGTTAGTTAGTTAGTTAGTTAGTTAGTCTGGGCTTTTTCCCGCACTTGGCCTCTTGATTGGGCCGTTGTGCGTGGCTCATGTTTCTATTTATGTTACTCCAGCCAACCCAGGCTGTCCCAGAAGGTTAGAAGCCTGTTTGGGTTGCTACAGGCCTCCGGGACAGATGCTGAAGATTGTAGTATTCTTGCCCGTTGCTCTGCCACGCTCCTGCATTCCATGAGCACATGCTGTGGCGTTTCTTCTTCCTCCATGCATCCTCTGCATAGAGGGCTGTCTGTCACACCTATGGTCCAGGTGTGTATCAATCCAGGTATCCGCAACTGTTCTTATTACCTGTTTTCTTTCTGAATATTATCCCAGATCCAGATATCCCCATTTTCGAATTCTACTTTCCGAATTTTACACAAATGGCTTATTCCAAACACGGCTGTATTTACGTAATATTTTGTATTTGGATTTATTTTATAATTATATAAGAATTATATGTAATTATAATGTATTTATTTGAACCTCGGAAAACATACAGCGCTCGATTAATTATAATTTATTATCATATTACAAAGAACTAGTCGAAGTTTTATTATTTAATGATTTTAATAATTATTTGTTTCTTTTTATATTTAACAATAATAATTTCGCCATAATTTTGATTTTATGGAGCCAATAGATTAGAAAACACCTTTTTCATAAAATATATTTTTTTTAAATTACGTTTCATATAAAATTGTGTATTCCTTGGAACTGGCGCTATCTAGTTAAAAGTGACGCAGAGTTATTGTGTTTAAATAGTTATAACATTTTCTTGAATATAAATATATAAATAAATAAAATAAAAATTAACTCTATATCGCTAATTTACCAGTAATGTTATTAAAGGTTGATCATAATAATATTATGAATATCCTACAGACACCTTACTGCATCGCTCGGCGCGGATATGCGGCAACCTCAGATTAATGGACATCTAAAGTTATCGACTGCTTCCATTTCATAGCAAATGAAATACGGGTTCGCGACTCAGTTCAGTTTGTTTAGAGTATAGGTGTAGGGGTAAAGGATACGATCAACCAGGTGTTCAAGAATCTCCTATTTCTATCAGGACCTTCCATAGTTTGGTCTCACACTATCTCACGCAGTCAAAAGCATATGCAAAAGCATTGCGTTGAACTTGTTACTCGTCGATTATCAAGCGGACTTAAAGGAAAAATGCTTCCACGTGCTCATCGATATTAACATTGATTATATACCATATTAGATTGCTCAACGCCGTACCACGATTTAGCAGCTAGGATTTTACAATGAAACGCATCGTGTAGATAGCACTCATAAATGCAAACATTCATTAATCTTCTCTAATGTTCAATATAACGGCGATCGTTGAATCGCAGTATGGCGGCGCACTATAGATGGCGCTGTAAACACGCCTATACGGTATCCTATCTTGAAATAAAATAATAATATTATAACAAACGGTTTTTTGAATCATAGCTCTTAATATTTTATTGTTATTTACACAGTCCATTTTAAATTGGTATACAGGTTTCAATAAGTAATAATTACACACTTTAGGTTGACTAATAGATGGTATTCTATCTCTCCGTATTATTTCTGTGATTTTATCAGCCTATACATACATGCGATAGATGGTACTAATAATAAATGTTATTATTGTTATCATTGTTTAAATTATTGGGTTTTTATAATCCTTTATAAAAACACATTCATTATTACTGTTGTTACAGATGCCCAAATATATTGCTACTAGTTTGGCCGCCAACACTATCAGCGCCACCTGTATTTCGCCATGTCGGAAGGGATGCGAAATCGTTTTATAGAGTTGCGCAAACTAATACCAGGGTGTTATTACAGCACGGGCTTTTTTTTCTGTGGGTGAATCAGTACAACGTAGTAAGCAACTTTTGATACAATTTTTTGAAAAAACTAAAAAATTTTTTTTTTTTTTTTTTTTAAATATTCTTTTTTTTTAAATTTGTCTTTTTTATTTTATTTTTAAATATTATGAAAAGCTATGATCACGATGCGCTATCTAGCGGTTGGTAAAATGTCGCTGATATTGTTTATTTACGACTTATTACCAACCGCTAGATGGCGCAACACGCTCAAACGCTTCTCAAACCTTTATTTAACAGTCAACTTCTTCAAATTTTTAAATTAAAAAAAAAAAACAAAAAAAATTAAAAAAAATAAATTTTTTTTTTGTTTTTTTTCCTAATTTTTTTATGATACGAGTCCTGGAGTATTGATTGCACAATACGCCTCGCCGCATCTGCGAGAATAGTACCTCTGCATGCTTTATTTAATTTCTGTTGTATTTTAGATGGTCAAATAAATTGCTATTAGTTTCGCCGGACGATGATATTAGCGCCACCTGCAAGTCGCCGGCGCATAAGGGTTACAAAATGTACTATAGCATCGAGTTATCTAATACCATATATGAACAATGATATTACATATATTACTATTCAATCATTTTGCATGTTATCCCCACATTCCCCTTCAATATAATTAAGCCACCATCCAAATTGACTAACCCACAGATCAAAGGCGGCTCGCTCCGCCAAGTTTCTGTTTGTTTTCACAGGCGGCCTTTGGCAAAAAGTGGACCATACTGATATAGGGGTCTTTCCTCGCCCGAAGCACGCGCGTAGAAAAGAAAACAAGACACGCATGGGTTTAGTTAGGGAATTAACTCGTAATACAAAGCTGCGGTTGTTTGTTTTAAATTTGGCTTGGCGCGGCATAATAAACAGGCTGCTAAATGCGGTGCCGAGCCGAAACTGGGTGAAGAGTAAATTTATCGGTCGAAGTGAATGAAACATCTGCTACTGCAAATAGTTCAGTAGCTGGTGGAAAGAGACTGTTTATGAACTAAAATAAAATAACTTAAAAGTAGTTTTATTTCTAAACTAGCTTTACTTTCTATCAGGGAGTTCCAGTGGCAATCGTCCGTCTCCTTCTTCAGACCATTGTCATAATGTGTAACTGAAAGTACTCATGACAACAAGTAAATATAATAAAAAGTATAGAAAAACACGACTGCCGTTATAGAAGCCGCGTAAGCGACTTCGGACCCGTAACCAGTCGGGAGGACGGAGGTATACTGAAGGTTAACTCCAGACGTTGGTATGTGAAAGCCTGGTTACATTCCGCGCATAGGAAATATTGCAGAGTATAAAAATACAAGATACTAACTAGAATTAAAATAAAATACAAAAAAGCTACAAATTACAATTTGAATGTGAAATAAAAATCTAACAATAAATATATATATTAAAAAAACAATTCAGCTATAAATTATTCATTCATTATTATATGAGACTAAATGAAGGTATACGATCATTTTAGCAAGCCAAATTAAACAATATACAACACGAAAATCCGAGACATTAAAAGACAGTGGCATATTTGCTAAAACACTCCTTTTATCGTTTTACTCGATATGTAGGTAGTCAGAAAACAACTACCAGCTAATCGTCCCGATTATTAAACAAAGGTCTAGCAATCCGATCTTAATACCGTTAGCAATGCTGTCTTCTGTCTCATTAATGCAAGCATTGTTGTGCAATAATACTTTATCAAGGCGTTCGGTGCCTACTTTAATACTTCGCGCACGATAAGGGCTATGCAATTATGAAATAGTTGTTTCTCGTACCGTTTTGCTCCCGTATTAGCCAGATCTCGGGTGTTTAGATCATCCGGGTCCGGTTCGGTTCCGATCCGGCTTACCGGCTAGTGATAAAATGACGAAGCCATAAAAATAATTAAAGAATTAACCGTACCGCCAATAGAGTCTGTAGACTATTGTATAGGCAGTGCATATTTTGTGTTGGTACTCATATTATAAATAAGATAATAACGAATTTACCGTGTGAAGTTTGTAACACCCGACGTTTCGGTAGACTAAAGAGCTGTCAATACGTTGCTCCGCGGGTTGACAGCTCTTCAGTCTACACTAGACAACGGCGGTTGCAACATCGCCGAAACGTCGGGTGTTACAAACTCCACGCGGTAAATTCGTTTTTATCTTATTTATAATATCAAACAACCGCGATAGCCTTCATTGTACTCATATTTGATACTCGATTTCATGGTACTCATATTTGTTAAATATATTACAGTTCGTAACAAAGTGGCGAAATTGCGGTAGTCTATGCGTCTCCTGTCATCTACAGCTAGACGTGACACTGACATTAGTGTCAATTATTATTAACATTAGTATCATGCCTAAATACAACCTTTATAATCTATTTATTGACATATAGTAAGATAGTAAATAACAGCGACAAATTGGCAACCCTACATGATAGAATGCACATTCCACATCTAACTAGGTATGACTAAACATGTGCCTATTTATTAGAAACTATAATAAACTTACTGTTTCCTCTTGAGTTGATGGGCCCTTGCTGAGTTGGCCACGAAGACCCATTCTGTTCAGGGTTGGTCACACTCACGGGTCAACACCTATCCGATTGCCTTGACGCATGAAGTGCGAGCCTGGGTAGGACTCTGGCCTTATGGTTAGTTTCCCATGGGAATCAACCTTCTGGCGCTCCTGGACGGTCTGCGCACCGTGCGGCATAAGCCAATCGATTGCGCACTCTGACTAACGGTCGGGGGAGTCTGGAAGCAGTACTGTTTCCTACAGAGCGGGGGTGGTTGCGGACCTTACGGCGACTGCTCTTGAAACGACATTCGGCTACCCGATCCTGGGTGAACAGCCGGGCAAATGATGCCGTGGTCCGCGATAGATTCGGTATGCACCGTTTCACCGCTTCGTAAGGGAGAAGACCGCGCAAGCGACCTAGAACTCGCAACCCAACGAGAGACTGGAGTAATCTGTTCACAATTGGAAGTAAGGGCGTGAGTGTAAGCACGCTGGGTAACACTCCTGGCTATCTCGCGGTTAAGGCGTTGGCCTCTTACGGGTTTGTGGCGGAGCTAGACGGTGGACTGTTTTTGTCCTTAGTCTTCTGCGCTCACTCCAGGGAGATTGAACGACTAATCGTTAAAACTTCCTGAGGTGACGGGCTCGCCCGCTGTAGTCGACAACTCTAGTTGTATAATAATAGCTATATAAAATATAATATGAAGGATTATTAAATAATGAACAACAAATAATTTGTTCTTAATTGCAAGATAATAAATGAAATATTATAAGAGATATAGAAAGTTATAAACATATTAATAAAAGATTAATCAATTTATCGTAGTATCAGTGCCATCTACATATTGTGTGTTCGTAGTAAAATCCAGGTTGCCAAATCGTAGCACAATGTTGAGCAATCTAATACGTTAAGTATGCAGGGTGAGTTTTTAATTAGTAACATATTTGAAGTGGGTATATCAGTACGAGCAAATATGCAACTTTTAAAAAATGGAAAAAAACAGAAAAAATATTGAAAAAATACTTTTTGGTAAATTTGAAAAACTGATAAATAAAAGTTTGACAAGCGTTGAGCGCGCTGCGCCATCTAGTAATAGGTAAAATATCGCGAATAACAAATAATCCCGAGACTTTACCTACCGCTAGATGGCGCAATGTGCTCAAATCTTTTAATACTATTTTTCAATTTATTAAATTTTTAGAATTTTCATAAAAATGTTTTGTGTTTTTTCCAAAAAAAAAAATATGAAAGTTGCTTATTTGCTCGTACTGATTTATTCACTTCAAGGATGTCACTAATTAAAAACTTACCCTGTATAATCAATGGTAGTAGGTACTTACCTAAATTAAAAATCAGAACCTGGGTACGCCTCTTTGCGTAAAATAATATAAATCGACGTGGCATAGTTTAATCGTAGAATGTAAAAGCGCGCCATTCCGATCGGAATCCAGAGTATGAAATAATCGACGACGCTAACGCCATATGTGGGATTGGCGGCGCGGTGGCTGCACAACTTCCGGCTGATGGCCTGCACCGGAGACAATGACGCACGAGGAATCTCTCTGCGTTTTGTTTGTCTGTCTGTCTGTCTGGTGGGATCCCGCCGCACCCCGCAGATGGCGTTTTACGGTGGGAAGCTGATGCTGGTCTTGCCATGTTCTCACGCGGATGCCATCCTCATGCTGCGTGGAAGCTAGTTGTTTTATTGTTGCGATGCGGAGTCTGGTATCGGAGCAATTCAAGCCAACGACGGCTTTACTAGAGTAGGACGTTTGTAGAGTCCCCTCAAACTAACGAGAATAAATTTTTTTGACATGAAAAGTTGTGCAAAATACATAATAAATTAATAGTTTAAAAAAACACTAAAAACACGCTTTTGGGCTATACACTTTTGGCTTATACGATATTCATATACACACGGCTATGATACGATATTCCATCATGAAATGCCAGTGCCTATCTTCCGGCTTCATCATCAGACCTTGAAACCTAATCGTGGTCAAAGTTCATTACAAGACCTTTCTAACAAGTCCAAACACGGCTATGATACGATATTCTATCATGGAATGCCAGTGCCTATCTTCCGGCTTCATCGTCAGACCTTGAAACCTAATCGTGGTCAAAGTTCATTCCAAGACTTTTCTAACAAGTCCAAACACACCTATGATACGATGTTCCATCATGAAGTTCCAGTTCATATCTTCCGACTCTATCATCAGATCAGTTCGACAGTACCATATCATTGTATTGTCATCAGAACTACATGTAGCTGCCAATTTTCATGACGCTACGATCCTTGGAAGATGGTTAAATTAGTTACCTTAGATTTCATTACATAGTTAGTTACATACAGACCGACCTAATAAAAGCGTGTTAAAAATACATAAAAATACATAAAAAAAGTCAGTGGAACAGACGACTAGGTAAAGTCAGTCTAATCAAAAAGAAAATTTCGTATTTAATATTTCAACAGTAGTAAAAATCAACTATTAATGAAATAACAGGCGTTTACTGAATAATAACGTAGGTCAATCAATATAGACTAATTAAAATATAGCTTTCCACATATTCTCTTAGATAAATTCGGAAGCAATGAATCCAGGTCACCAGCATAATATCTCGGAAACTAAGAATTCTAGCTTATTTAAAAAATATATTTTTATAGACTATTTATTGTAAAAATTTATGAAACTTCTCTACTAAGAATGTTATGAAATGGCGTGTTATGCGTTGGAATGGCGTATTACAATAAACTGCCTGAGAATATTAAAATTATATGTAGAAACGAAAAAATAGCCCAATTTAAATTGAAATTAAAAGGCTACCTTATTGCGAGAGAATTATATAATATTAACGAAAATTATAATTGGATGACTGACAATTTCCATTTCGATTTTATTTATTTAACTTGACATTTGTACCATTTTATTGATTATTATATTATTACTATTATTTCTAATTGTCTCCCATAATCAATTATATTTCTTATTTATAGGACCATTTAATTTTAATATTATAATGTCATGACTAACTGTAGTTATAAATATCTATAAAAAATATTATATAGGTACCTATAATATAACTCAATTGTGTGGTGAGTCTCTAATGATATATTTAGTATACATTTTAAAGTTATTTTAACATTAAGCGGCTATATAAAGTGTCTAAACAACTATGTAAAAGTTTTTGAAGACAATAAATGCGATTTGATTTGATTTGATTTGCTAGCTTATTCAAATGAATCTTCTCAACTAAGAATACTAGTTTATTCAGTATTTTATAGCTTATATATATTT
Source organism: Micropterix aruncella (assembly GCA_944548615.1). Lineage (NCBI taxonomy): Eukaryota > Metazoa > Arthropoda > Insecta > Lepidoptera > Micropterigidae > Micropterix > Micropterix aruncella. The sequence goes on from OX155963.1 coordinate 16,536,356, forward strand.
TATTTAAAGTAAAAACTAATTAAAGAATGCTAGGTTATTCAAATGAATCTTCGCAATTAAGAATTCAAGCTTATTCAAATAAAACGTATTTTATAGACCATTTAATATAATAATTAATGAAGCTTCTCGGTTCCTGTAAAGTAATGCCAGCAAAAAGACTAAAAACAAAAGAAATGACTTATGTTTGTTATCTCATAAAAAAAGAAACGTTCCTGGTATTCAATATTCATTATTAATATTGTAATTATATTACTTATACCCATTTCCAGTTTCCGAGATATTAAGGTTTATGTTGGTGACCCGGATTCATTGTTCCCGAGTGTAGATAGAAAGAAAACATTTTATGTGCATAATCTTTAAAATATCCATAATGGCGGATCTATCATAACATTGAGTCACTACTATTATTACGCAAACTTCAACCTAAGCTTACATTATATTTTGCAATCTTCAAAAGAGGCTAATTCAAATTTATTTAAAATAATAAAAGTAGTGTCATTTCATTAGGAGAGAAGGTAAAGGTGAAAATTGGGAAGAGATAAAAATGTATTTAGTGGTTCAGGTGATGCTCTTTCAATCACTTTTGAAAATGGGTAACGAACTAGCACTTCGAATACCTGACGGGAGCTGATTCATAATAAAGATAGATAGTATAAACAGATCTAGTGAAGATAGATATAGATTAAACAGATAGAGAGGATGCTGCATAAACCGTGAAAGATTAAGTTAAAAATTAAGTTTTTATGACATGGGATACCGAGAATGGTCTTCTGACTTGATCGTAATGTGATTCTAAGACTGCCAAGAAGGTTAAATTTCTCCCGTAGATAGAAAAACAAATTGGGATTATTATATGTGTCTTCGATCGCAGATTCTAGGTTACCAATTTACTTCGTGTTTTGTATAATTTTGATGTATTTCATAAAATACGTATTATTTCATAAAATACCGTAATGCCCCTGCCAGCGTCCAGCTGTCGTCCTTCCAGGTGGCGGTCCATGAATACTTCTCGGGTGTTTACCCAAAATCTACCCATGTCGACCCGGTTCACAGAGAAAACGCATTTAAGGCAAAGCTCCGTAGGCAAAAGCGGCTACTTCGTCGCCAGTTACGTGAAGCCAAGAAAGCCGGGGATAAAGCCCTCTGCCACAACTTCTCGCGCGCGTACCGCTCTATACTAAAACTCATACAGAGCGTAGCAACGCAAAACGACAAGCGCAAGGCAGCATTTCTCAAATCCAAAGAGGAAGCCCGGTTCGACAAAAACCGTTTTAACTACAGCAAAACGGTTTTGTCTGCCGCCAAGGGAAAAATCCAAATCCCGGAAGAAATGGCCACGGAATATTTTTCGACCACGTATGAGGACCCAATGCGGCTCCATAATTACAGCCCTCCGCCGGGCATTACACCTCCGCCCCTGCCTACGGTAGCTTTTGCTTCTCAACCTCCATCTCTAAATGAGATTCTTAATCAAGTAAAGAGGAAGCCATCGGGCTCTACTCCGGGTCCCGATGGTATTCCCTATTTAGTATACAAAAAATGCCCCTGCCTTCTGCAATATTTAGGATCCATCTTCCGAAATATATGGAATAGCGGTGTAGTCCCACAGAATTTTGGCCGAGCGACAGTCATCTTAATTCCGAAGGTCCCAGTTTGCACCGGACCAAAGGACGCTCGGCCCATTGCTCTCACAGACACTGTGGCCAAAATCTTTTTTAGCATAGTCCACACGAGGATGAGCGAATTCATGCACCGGAATGAGTACCTTGGAGTATCAGTTCAAAAAGGCTTCATGCGCGGCGTCTCGGGCTGCCTCGAGCACAACTCTCTCCTGGCTGCTGCCATCAAGGATGCGAGACAGCACGAACGCCAAATCAATGTATGCTGGCTCGACCTAGAGAATGCCTTTGGGTCAGTCCGACACAGTCTCCTCCACTTTGCACTCCGCTGGTACAACTTCCCACCAGTCGTGCGTTACATTGTAGCCTCCTACTACAACTGTCTGACTTTCCATGTTAAAACGCAAGAATGGACTACCCGCTCTATACCATATTCAATTGGACTATTTCAGGGCTGTTGCCTCTCCCCGACGATTTTTAATATAGTTTTTAATATACTTCTGGAAAGCCTGACCCAGTTTGACAGGAAGTGGGGCTACCGTTTTAAAACAGACGGCCAATACACCTCGTCGTGCCTCGCTTTTGCCGACGACCTAACTTTCATCACCAGAAGCCCCAAGCAGCTTTCCCTGCTATTACAGAAAGTGGAGCTTTTCTGCGACTGGTCAGGCTGTATAAAAGTGAAGCCCTCCAAATGTTTTTGCCTTGGACTCGCCCGCATGGGCACAAAATTTACATCCTATGACCCCAAATTGGTCTATAAGGGCTCTAATATCTCCCTTATAGACCCAAACAATCATTTCAAATTCCTCGGCAGAAAAATCACCCATCAGGGAAAAGACGTCTCGGGCGATCATGTTATAGAGCATTTCAAAAGTTGCCTGGCGAAAATAGATGCCTTGCTAATTTCTGGCCCTCGTAAGGCCTGGATCTATGACAATTATCTAACGTCACATTTGTCATGGCCCTTTCTTATTTACGATTTTACCAAAACCCAACTGTCCCGTCTAGATGCGCTGGTGACAGCTAGTTTAAAATCCTGGCTGTCCTTAGCCAAACCAGCTGACCCCTCGACTCTCTTCAGGTCCAAACAAAATTTTGGGCTAGCGCTTAAACTGCCCTCTCTGCTCTACGCCAACTCCAGAATAACCAAAAATTCGATTCTGTGCAATTCCAAAGATCCGGCAATATCGAAGCACGTAATAAGTGGCCGTAGTGATTCAAATGATCTACAAGCCCGCGTAGACTTCCACAAAAAGTTCCTTACTGGAATCAGCCAGAATGGCACTGGTCTGGGGTATGGCAGTACAACCACGAGCGACGTGGACTTGAAGAAGTCTCTTTTGCGGGGAGATTACGACAGCAAGAGTATGGCTCATGCTATTGGCCTTCAATGCCAGAATGATTGGACAACAATTGGGGACTTTTGCATTCCGCCTCCAATGCACTGGAAGGTAATGCTCTATGACTGGACGCCAGAGATGCTGAAATTTTATTTGAATGCCTTTCAGCATACACTTCCAGACCCCAGTAACCTCGCTCGTTGGAGCTTTGCCGAGGATAGTTCTTGTCCCCTCTGTAGCAATACCCCTTGCACAGCTAGACACATTCTAGCTGGCTGCAAGGTGGCCTTAGATCAAGGACGGTACACTTACCGCCATGACAAAGTTCTCGCTGTTATTCGCGAGGTAATTAGTCTCTCAGTGGCTCGTGCCAACAAGGGTTTGACAGTATCCTCCAAACCCCCAATACAGTTTGTGCGGGATGGCTCTAAAGGCAAAAAACATTTAACTACAAAACCTTTCTCAATAATCGAGAAAGCTACAGATTGGATTCTGGAGGTTGATTCGGTCTCTAAGCAGTATAAATTCCCTGAAAGTCTCGGATGCACAGCCCTCCGTCCAGATATAACTCTTTACTCTCTATCTCGGAAGGTGGCTCTTATTGTAGAATTAACTGTTCCATGGGAATCAAATATCCCAAAAGACCACGAGTACAAATTAAATAAATACCATGATCTTGCAAATGCCGTAACCCGGAACGGCTTCACTGTTCACCTTCACGCGGTGGAAGTTGGCGCTCGTGGCCTGCCAGCTAAATCTCTATTTCACCTCTTTAAAGATCTTGGCCTTTCCAGAAAAATACCACAGCCGGTTCGTAAGTCCGGAATCCACTGCTCACCCCCCAGAAGTGTAAAAAATAGTATTATGATGGGCCCGACTCCGGTCGGTGAATTCCATGGCAGCTCCGTTTGTATTTATTTATTGTTATAAAACATACAACTATAAAATGAAATCCACCAGGTGTCTAAAAGATGCGGTGTGTAAACTCGAATATGCTATCTGGACCAGTCGACATTACAAAAATTTGAAACTAGAATAATATTGGTTAAAACACATATTTATTTATTTTATATTTCAAATCTTTTATTTCAGGAAAAAAATATGACTTTTGAATTAAAATAAAGCGACAAATTAACTCATCCTAATCCAACGCCTCCCGAGGCACATCAGGCCTACGCGTAGGCGTAGGATGGTGCGATTTATGACTTATTTTAGATTGCGAGCTGACATATTAAAAACAAAGTATATTAGTAGAGATTATCAATAAAGCAATGTTATATAGAGATTTAAAAATTATACAAAATATATTTGCTAAGTACTATAGATTAAACACAAATAATAAAAATAACAATAGATATATTGACGCCTTTCACAGATATAATATTTTAAACCAATTAATCTACAATTGCCATTTATTTCTCCGTTCCAGAACGCCCCAACCCCACTAGCCAATAATAATTCTAGTTTTTACTTAACTGCCTAACAAAAAAGAAATGTAATGTGTTCAGGGATCATCTATGTATGTTTTCCGTTTCTTTATTCTACCGTAACTTCTAAACGCTCGAACCGATTTAAAAGTATGTATATTGCTAGAATTGTCATGTCATCACGAGTGTCATTGGGTACCTACCTTAACTGTCAATATATCAAGTAAATAGTTGTCTAAATATACAAATGTCAATAAATTAACATAAGTATATCGAGTTTAGTGTCAAATTAAAGGTCTGATTGAGTACATTTCGAAAATATATATATGTATCTAAATAGATAAATACATAAACCTATTTTATTAAATTCAATTTCGTTAAAAAAACGTAATAAAAATAATTATAGGTAAATACATTAGTTCACTTTTTGTAACGGCAGTCGTGTTATTTATTCCTTTTAATATATTTAATTGTGAAACTATCAATATTATCTAATATTTTAACAGGTTCTTAAAGTTAAAGCGAAGGATGTGCCCAATCAGAGGACGAGAAGAGGTAAGTAAGGTATAATTAAGAGGTGGTGGAATGTCGCTGGCTGTTGCGTGGAATTTCTCTCTATCTGCCGATAAAGACATCCGTCGTCTGTCCGGCCATTAGTGCGATAGTAACAGGAGGTAGCCCAACTCGTACTTCTAGTCCAAGAGACAGCGACAAGAAAGTGCAAAAGTTTTGTAAAACCTGATAATTTCGGAACAGACAGTATATTGTGTAATAATCTTTATTTTCACAATGCGCGCATGTACCACTGTGTTTAGGTTAGTTGTAAGACATTGCCATGTGGCAATAAGCTCGCCTTTTTGTATACTAATTAAGTGCAAATAAAGAGTTTATTATTATTATTATTATTATTCCTATATTTTTTATTTATTTTATTAATTTACAATAACTTCATATAATATGTCATATAAACACCATTTACATAATATGGTTGAGTTGGGAGAGATTGAGCACATCCTATGGTGAAAATGTTTATCCGCATTCCTAACTAGGTCAGAGACCCGTATCTAGGGATGCTGATTTTTGTTTAATTTTGGCCATAGAATGCCGTGGTAGAGTCAGCAGGCCAGACTCTGGGACACCTGGTGCTGGCGTACTAACAAAGGTGTAATTTTAATTAGTAACCTCAAAGTATTTTGGAAAGGCTAAAAATTGATCAATAGACAGTGGATGCAATACAGAACTCGAAACAAATGCTCAGACTGGTTAAAAAACATAATGCGTGGCGTCAGCATTACTCCATACAAGTCACAAAAATGAAGTCCATTATATTGCGCGGCACATTAGACCGATGCGTAATAGTTACGACAAATACGTACCGGCGTATTTGCAGAGACGTCATTTTTGTGTCATATATGGAGTAACGCTGAGTAACGCTTAAGCAGTCTGACCAATTATTTCAAGTTCTTTATTGCATCCACTGACTACTGATGAATTTTCATATTTTCCGAAACCCTTTGGCGTACTAATTAAAATAACACCTTTCCTAGTACGGCAGCGTCAGGTGTCCCGGAGTCTGGCCTGCTCACTCTACCCCAGCATTCTATGGCCAAAATTCTGTCTGTTCTGAAAGTATCAGCTTTTACAAAACTCTTGCACCTTTTCGTCGCTGGCTCCCCGACTATTCGCACCGCGCATCGCCGTGATCGCAACGGCAGATAGCTTTGCTGGGACGTAGGACACATCGTGATTGTCCATAGAAGGAGCAATTATGAAACTCTTAATTTATGCAAGCTTGCTGAAGATAGTCTAAATAGGTATGTGTACAAATGTGACTGAAACAACAATACATTCCATTACTGTTTTTGAACGATTAAAGATTCCATGCCATTCCTTAAAACATCTTAAAACCTCTCTAATGGAAATCTCGTTTTATTACGTTTGTCCTCGTCCGATCTAGCTCAAAGTATCCCGCAGGATTGTCTGAATTATTGGCTTTTCAGGCTATTTCGCTACTGAAAATGTGGGTCCTTCTAGTATAAAATTGCATTTAAATTAATTGAGTTACGCGTATTTAAATAATCTATTTTTTTTTAATCCCATAAAACACTTGTTATGTTGCGGTTAGTAAATATATAGTAGAGACCCCGGTAACATGTATTGTTCTGATGGCCGTAAGCTTGGACACGCTGAGTTAGTGTTCGAGTTGTGGCAGATAGCCATTACATGTCTTTACAGTCCACCCAAGCAAATAGCGTAAGAAGTAAATATATTAAAAGAATAATAAATACAACTGCCGTTACAGAAAATGAACTATAGTATTTATAATATTATTTTTAAAGGTTTTTTATGAAATATTTGTGGTATATGTATTTAACCGTTTAGGCACTTGTATAATTTTAAACTAAACATGATATATTTATGTTAATTTATTGACGTTTCGACATTTAGACAACTATTTACTTGATATTTGGACAATTAAGGTACTCTATGACACTCGGGATGACATAACGATTCTAACATTACCACACACTTCTAAATCGACTCAAACTTTTAGAAGTTATGATGGAATAAAGAAACAGAAAACATATATAGATGAGCCCTGGACACAATACACTTCTTTTTATCGGGCAGTCGTGTAAAAACTATAAGGTAACATTTATTTTTAATCATTCTGGTATAATATTTAGATTATTGGCGTAATGTGTTTTATAACTACACATACTTTTACGCGAATCGTGCTTTAGTTGCTTTGTAGTTGCTTTGTCGAACGCAGTAAAATAGGATTTATTAGTTACATTATTTAATTTTGAAATTTGAGGATAACGTTTTAAAATTCATACGGTAAATAGTTAGTGAATAAATATAAAATATATTGCAACATACTTTATAAAATACTCCATCAAAATTCGACTGCCTAACAACACAAACAGGTAACCCCCCTCTCTTCATAGATTAAGCGTTTGGCAACGGCAACATTTTAACCCATCTATGTAGGAGTGCGGCGCGGCGTTGTAAAAAAGCGCCGGCAGTGAATCCACTTCATTTAATTTTATTTTTTAAAATATGCACTCGTAAATCAGAATGTTTGTGTACGCACACGACCCCTCTGCGCTCGAAACGCTACCGTACACAATGGCTAATTATTTATGTCCGACGTTTCGGACTTCCTGCGAGGCCCCTCTATACGTTTTATTAATCTCGGAAACCAGGCGAGAGTGGCGCGGCAGGGTGGGTAGCTGTTAATTTGGTGCAATTGAAACGTTTGCCGGACGCATCCGGCGCGGGGTCCTCTTAATTATTTATTCTTACGTCGCGTGACATCGCTTAATTGTACAGTGTGAAATTGTGAGCGTGTAAGGATGACTTCCATACATCGCACCATTAATCAACGGACGGACAGGGGCAATTTTTGACGTTTATGGTCGTTTGGAGTTGCCAGTTTAAAAGCCGAAATTACCGCCCTTTTCTGCATTAAATTTTTAATGTAGTCATTGATTTCCAAACATCTCGCAGGATTTTTAACATGCTTTTATTAGGTCGACCTGTATGTAATAGCGATTTCGGTCTCGGTGAGGTTTCTGGTCCCGGGACCAGTCTCGCATTTTAAAACCTAGTCTCGGAACTCTCGAGCGATTCGAGACTAGCTATGTTTTTTAATTAAATTTCCAAATAATCAATTTAAATGAAAATACAAGTATTTGGGACATACTTTATTAAAAATCAGTGGTAAAATAGTAGTAGTGCTGTCGAAACATTATTTTTGCTTGCGCAAGTAATGTGTTCGAAGAACACTTAGTGCACAAATCATCTCATCAGACAAGCGTGACCGGAGGCGGCTACAAAATAAGCCTGCAGACGAAAAAGCTCTTTCGGCCTCTACGCTTGTTGGTGTTACAGTCAGCAAGTATTTGTGTATACGTGATAGGTATTTGCCTTTAAGGCCCCCATTTTTATACAATGCTTTTTCTATATTGATGGTCAGGTCCAAATCAGTGTTATCCACAGTACGCGCTTTGGGGCAACTGAGTGCCTCCCTCAACTCACGTTCCAGCTCTTCTTGTGGTGTTTCTTCTTTAACATCCTCTGGCTGTGTAACTGAGGTTTGTGGGGACTGTTGAGTAACTGGATAATAACTGTCACCTAATCTTTGGTAAAGCTTTATTATGGATTCATTCATTGTAGCGCTGGAAGCCTTTGGAAAAGCCTCTTCATCTTGTGAGTCGTCAAAGTAACCCTTAGAGTTGTGCAAATATTGAAGAATACTAGATTCCGTTAGACGAAACTGTTGTATCCTATTATTTAATGCTTCGGCGAGTGAATTAGCGTATATGTAACTATGTAATAGAATCTAAGGTAACTAATTTAACCATCTTCCAAGGACCGTAGCGTCATGAAAATTAGCAGCTGTATGTACATAGTTCTGATGACAATACAATAATATGGTACTGTCGAACTGATCTGATGATGGAGTCGGAAGATATGAACTGGAACTTCATGATGGAAAATCGTATCATAGCTGTATCATCGTATCATAAGTTTCATCGAAAATCGTATCATAAGTTTCAAGGTCTGATGATGAAGCCGGAAGACAGGAACTGGCATTCCATGATGGAATATCGTATCATAGTCGTGTTTGCACTTTTGAGAAAGGTCACGTAATGGACTTTAAACACGATCAGGTTTCAAGGTTATAACAAACTTTTTTTGGTTTTACGTGCATTTATAAAAGCGTGTTTTTAGGGTTTTTTTTATCTATTAATTTATTTAAAATGAAAATTGTACTATTTTTACACGATTGCCCAACAAAAAAAGTAATGTGTTCAGATTCCATCTATGTATGTTTTCCGTTTCTGTATTCCACCATAACTTCGAAACGTTCGAAACCGATTTAGATCGTTAGTAATGTTGAAATCGTGATGTCATCCCGAGTGTCATGGGGCACCTTAACTGTCCAAATATCAAGTAAGTAGTTGTCAAAATGTCGAAATATGAGAAAAAATACATAAATTTTAACTGGTTTAGTGTAAAATTAAAGGTCTGATTGAGTACATTCCGGAAACCTATATGTATCTATATGGATAAATACATAAACCACAAATATTTCATAAAAACCGTAATAAAAATAATCATAAATAGTTTACTTTCTGTAAATGGCAGTCGTGTTTTTTATCCTTTTTAATGCATTAACTTTTTAAGTGTCAACATATTTTAAAATTTTCTCACCTCTAAATTATAATTAAATAATAAATTTATAAGAATATAGTGCAATTCTACAGTCTGGATTCACTCGCGGTAAACACGGGACGCGTCCCGAAGGATCTTATCGGTCTGAGCTGTTCACTTTAAATATTTGACCAGCGTGTCTATGGACAAAGTCGACCATCGAAAACAAGCGAGCTGTCGTTACTGGCTTGGGGCAGATCGACTTTGCTGATGATACATCGGACTACTTACTGAAGGTGGTGGTGGATTTGATTGACCAGCCGACCTGTCGAAGACTATATGCAAAGACTCTCAGAAAGAGGTTACCGCAAGGTAAAACGGACGATCAATTGTGCGCTGGAAGCTTAGAAGGAGGACGAGACTCTTGCGGAGGCGATAGTGGTGGACCTCTGCAAGTGACGATAGCTGACAACCAATTCCTCTTCAACATAATCGCCGTTACCAGTATTGGAAAGAGCCCTTGTGGAAGTGCCAAGGGACCTGGCATATACACTGTCGTGAAGAGTTATGTGAAATAAATGGCGTTTTAGGAGAATGTCTACCGCCGGAAAATTGTCCAAAAACGGGGATTTGCCAAAAGGGAAACTATCACAATTTTGTACAATGTCGGAACAAGAGACTGTATGCTGTATTCAATACAGCCCCATGAGCAACAACACGAGATCATCAGAAAACCAGGATAAATCCAATAATTCTACATCACCAATAAGTCACCGGTCATCTCTATAATAGCTCCAAAAACCTCAAACATCGCCACAAGCCATAACTACTAATTTCATGAATGACAGTGTGGAAAAACGAACTAAATCCGAAAAAAAATAGCTCTGCAATATTGAGTACAAATTAAACAATGACAGCCATTGCTGTGTTGGCGATTAATTAATTGATTTTATTTTATCTGCATCCAAACTTTTCTCTGGTCGTAACGGTCTCCGTTCCATCGGGTTCAGAAGAGGGAGGAAGAGAGAGTGCACCCGTGGTCGCGCGCCCACCTGTGCACTATAATATAGCCTGCGCACTTGACTGCTTCCGAACAATGGACTCTGAGAAGACTAAAGAAGTCACTAGAATCTACAATGCAGTCGCTATGGCCGAACACGCGGCTAGAAGGATATATAACTTTTTAAATTATTTTGTAATTTTGTGGCTTATTCGCTAATAATAAATAAAATTTAACGAAGTGTAATCATGCTGTCACAGAAAACTCACAAAAAAAATATCTTTATTTGTCTTATAAATAGATTATCGCGGTTACATAGTGGGCTCGATTGCGTTTCTTCGTGAACTTATATCGGAAAACAGTACATGCGAACAAGACAGAACAGTGCGTTAGAGCGGAGTGTAAAATGAACGATCTTATTTTCCCAAACAAAATCTACCTGCCGAACATAAAACCATCTGAATTAGTTGGAAAATAATTCAATCGGACTTAGATTACGCCGCTTTAGATTTGTTTGGTAGATTTATTCTGGAAAAATGACAAACATTAATTTCATATTCCGCTCTAACGTATTGGCCTGTCTTGCTCGCATGAACTGATTCCGATTTTTATTCACGAAGCAACATTACTGCACTGAATTGCATTACTGCAGAACCAAAAAAATTTTAAAAAAGACTAAATTATTAAATCGGTCGACAGTAAGTCACCATTATTTATAAACAGGGTGAGTTTTTAATCAGTGGCGTCCTTGAAGTGGGATAATCAGTACAATCAAAAAGCAATTTTTTATGATTTTTTTGTCGGAAAAACACAGAAAAAAATGTGTTTATTTTTGGAATTTCGAAATATTAATTTTTTGAAAAAAAAAGTATAAAAAGAGGCGATAACGTTGCACCATCTAGCGGTAGGTAAAATATTGGCTATTCACGTTATTTTAGCTATTGCTAGATGACTCAGCGGGCTCAAACGCTCGCCAAACTTTTATTTATCAGTCAGATTGTTTAAATTTATATATAAAAAAAAGATAATAGATTTTTTATTTTTTTCGTATACAAAATTTATTTTTGCTCGTACTGATTCTCCCACTTTAAAGATGTCACTAATTGAAAACTCATATTGTATACATGTAGGTATATTTTACTGATCGGATGATATTGGTTATTAAAACGGACAACTTCGAGGATACGTCTCCATCGCATCGTCAAATGTGATGAAGACATCTCGATGACATGCCTGACATCTCGATGACTTCCGCATCCAAACGTGTAGCTTTTCGTGTATACCGCATAATGAATAACTTTGCCTAAACTGTGAAGAATATAATGATGATAGCTTGAAGTAGCTTTTCGTCTGACGTACCAGCCAACTACAAGCACTTCCAAGTCAACAGGAAATGGTTATGCCACATATTATGGTAAACTCCGGTAAGAAAAAGGAAATATAATAAATTAACCCAAATCATTTCAATGAAAAATCGCATTTCATTTTAATTTATTTTATTATATTTGGTACTCAAACCAAATATTGCTAATACATTTTTAATATGAGAGCTACCGTCTTTAAAAATTTGTACAGTAACTTAAAACATGGAGGCGTTTTTTTAATGTTACAAATTTAAAAGCCGCTAGTCGTTCCTCGTAGTCAGTTAGTCGATTCTTAAGCCCGCATTTGTATGACAGCGTTTGAAGGAACATCTATTGAACGGATTCAACTCCATCAAAATAATATTTAACATAAAAACATAGGTATAAATAGGCATAAAAAGAAATAATAATTTTAAATAAACGAATATCGTAGTGACTATGTATTATAATATTATGCCCGTGTCTTTTTGAATGTTTTTTTTCTTCTATTATTTTATAATGTTATTACATTGATTATATTCAGGACTATTCTTGACAATCTTTAAAATAATCATTTTATTCTTGTAAGTATATTTTGACTATTATTGATGTTTCTTTTAATTTATATTATATTTTATATTACTTGCAATAGTTTATTGTAAACATTTTGATATTATCTGACGATTTGTTTTGAATAATATATAGGTAATTAGGGTAATTTTATTACAATTAAGCACGATAACGTTTAACCGATATCTCTACATGACAACGATAAAATAAATTGTATACCTTAGAACAGGCGGCCGTTTAGTTAAGTTTCGATTATTTCAAATTTGAAAATGAATAAATAAATTTGAAATTTGAAACTTTTTATATTCAATTTCATTATACAATAACACTTCTAACCTTTAACTTATTGCCGAATAGAAGTAAGTATGTAGGTTCTATTAGTTTCTAAAGTATTTCTATTACTTTCTATTCTTCGATAATTAGATATAATTAAGATTCCTCTCTGTCAGCTAGTCTAAAAGCAAACATTTTAAACGTCCGGTTCGCTCATGGAAACGACTTCCTCAGAATATTGTTCTGGTTGAGTGACGTCATTTTTAGTGTTAAAATTTGCATCAGCAGGTAATAATAGTATTTGCTTAATATCCAGGCTTATCTTCGACGTTTTATATCATTGATTAAAGATTTTAAATCAGCACGATAAAATACCCCAATTTAATATTATTGATTACATATTGTTTTCAACATAATTATGAGTATAATATATCATTAAAATAGCTTTTGAGACACATACTACTATTTATTAGAGCTATTAGATTTATTTTATTTATTTTTAATTTTTCTCAGTTAGGTATAATACTTTAGATACGTGTGCGTGTGACAACACAAAACTTACAAGTAACCTAGTCGAATCCACCTTGGTACGGGCGTCAGCCTAGTTAGACAGACTTTATAAATTACCATTTTAAGAATTACTTTCTGAAATAAATTTATTCCTATTCTTATTCTTATTCTTATATGGTATTAGATTGCTATATCAACCATTTCTGATGGCAAAATGCTAGTGACGCTGGTTGACGGCGAAAGTAATAGCAATTTATTTGGCCCTCTGTAGTAACATTTGAATGGACCATTCATTATGAAATACCATAGGTAATGAATGGTTTTTTATAAAGTACCAATTGATTATAAAAAACCAATAATTTAACCAGCGATAACAATAATAACATTTAATTATTTTATCATTTAACATTTAACATTTAGTCTTATCTATCGCAATTTTTATATAGAATAGAACGCCATTAATAGTTGGCATTCTATCGAGATAGACTAATAAGTCTATTTGAACTACTAAGTAGATTAAAACCTGCATACCAATTTTAAAATTAACATCTTTATGTAAGTCATATTAAAATAATAACACGTTATTATTTTATACCGTGTATGCGTATTTAGAGCGCCTTCTAAAGTGCGCCTCCATACTGTTATATCACGAAAGTTGTCATATTGAACAGATTAATTAATTTTATGAACTATGAGTGCCATCTACATGTTGCGTTTCGTAGTAAAATACTGGTTTCCATATAGTAGTAAGTCCTTAAACAATCTTATACACTATATCAGTAGTTTTCAAACGGTGGGTTGCGACCCCCTGGGGGGTCCGAACAGACGCCCGGGAGGTCGCAGGCTATCTAAAAATAAAAATTTAAAATAATACAAAAAATATTTATCTAATATGCCAACATTTACAGCTTCGGTAGGGAAACATATTTATTATGACTTTTGCTATTTTCTTAGAAAACTTTATGTTGATCCTAGATGGAAACAGTTAGGTACAACTTCGAAAGTGAAAAGCGGTTCAAATTAATGTGGTTTTTCACCATTGTTTAAAAAAAACTGTATTTAATGGATGCTTACAGTTACAGCTATGAAAGAGGCTAAAGGGGTCGAGAGAACTATCGTACAGTCTAAGGGGGGTCGTTTAAGAGTTTTTTTACTAAAAATGGGGGTCGCAATCTAAAAAAAGTTGAAAAATACTGCACTATATAATCAATGCTTTTATCTTCTATAGGGAAGTAAAAAACGGTTAGGTACGTTATCGATTTGACCGGTGCCGCCCATAGTGTTTTCGTCTGTTGTCTCCCGCTGCAAATAGAGAGATAACACATTAATCCGATTATTTTTCGAAATGTGAGTTGTTAGCAGTCACATTTGGCGTATCGCCGGCGATAGATTAGCATAATCTCATTGTAATGTCCCTTGCGTAAGCGAAGTTAACCGGTTAGGAGACATTCATTCGGGCACTCGCCATTTAATGGACTGAACGACTCGCACTACTTCGCGGCTGATCCGAACGGATCACTAGCCACTGTTCTGGTTACTCAACGTCCCGGATCTCAGAACTGATGAGTAAGATTCTCGGACTCAACTGATTAGTAGGATTATCTGTAGAGATTTCGGATTAAAAATCTGTAGTGATTTCGAAAAATTAAGTGGCGTGCAAGATTTTGGTCTGGACAAATGTGCAATGTACATTTGTGAATAACATCTCGGAATTACAAAAAAAATATTTTAATAAAAATTACGTAGTTTTATCCAAAATTGCATTATATAATAAATACTCGTACATATTCCCAGAAAATAATAACATTACTACCTATCAAGCCCCGCCTCTCCTCACCACTTTTAAAAGGGAGCGGAAGAAGATAGACATACTCGATCGATATTCGGCGTCAGGAGCAAGAGTTATTACCACGAGCTAGTCGACTCTTTGCAAGGTAAGATAATCTCTACCAGATTTTTTTCAAAAAGCGAAAGTGGTTGATATAGCTCAGAAGATAAGCAAATTGAAGAGGAAAAGGGCGGGCCATCTGCTCTGCTAGTATCTGTTTCTCTGTGGTGGCTGCTCTGCTAGTCTCTGTTTGACTGTGGTGTCTGCTCTGCTAGTTTCTGTTTTAAAAATCCCTCAAACGCATTTTGACAAAAGAACATTTTCTGGTTTTGTAGCACCAGATGATGGCCACCCTGTAGGGTTGCCGATAAAAATGTTGCATCTCTGATATCACTGCCGCCTGCCTGGTCCCAGCATAATTGAATACTTACAAAATGATTCTACGACTAAACTTCTAATTGCCACACAACTAATACACATTGTTGAATTAGTTAATCGTTCAAAGTAGATTATAATTTTTAAAAATCTGAATCTGCGGGTGTCTGTTACATACGTCTGCAGTCTAATGTGTATCTGCGTAGTGGTCTGAGAATTATAGCTCTAATTAAAATGTACACGATAACGCTATTTGCACTGATTATAACTGTTATGTCAGCCCTTACTGCTTCACTTTCCTCGAAGAATGAAAAGCCCACGCCTAGTCTTTAATGGTTTGTTGCAGATATATCGCCGCGCTTTGACTGCTTTCTCCATATTTATGGCCTACTTTTTTACTAGCTTGTGCACGTGTTCAACTCTCAAGCGACATTCAAACTTAATATTACAATCATCTTCAAAATTTGCGGGCTCGTCCGGGATACATTTGAGTTATACATTTAAACAGCTTTTCGTTCATCGTTCGCTTCTCGCCCTGATCCGGTTCAACAGGAACGAACGGAATACCCCAGTCGCCACTCTATAACATTTCCCGTCTCCGTTATGATTTATTATCTGGTCCTCGCATAAACGGGTCGCGAATCGACATTACAATCGCCAACAAAAATATTGTTTTGTATGAAAATTAAGAGGGCTCGGCCGCTATTGTCATGCATATTTCGTGCTTGCGGCATCATGAGTTATTTCAACAGTTGCGCAATGTTGCTTATAGAGTTTTGTATCGAATATCCATGTACCTAAATCTCATCGTCATCATCAAGTGCAGTCTCTTTAATAAAGTTGGTTCATCAGCTTCGCAATTCATTTCGAAAGTGACCTTCTTAAAGTGAGCTATTAATCTCTTCTTTCTTTATGAATATGATTCTTTTTAACGATTCTTTATTTAATATTATTTTCGTCATTGCTAGCAGTCTCATTCGGTGTTATACGAGCAGTTAAAATCTATGATCGAAGTTGCAGTTAAATTACGAAGAAGATATAATTCCGCATCATAGCCCAAATATAGGAGAGTAAACTTGTATGGCGGGGTACTAATAATTATTATTATGTGACAACACTAGTAAGACAGACATGATAATGCAATTCAATATCCTACCTGTATGGACATCGCCGGTATGTTCGTATGAATATTAACGCAATATTTTAGGAGAGGCGATGCCATGTGTGGGTCTCAAAGGTGTTGGCGCTCTCGTTTTCGCGGATACGTGTTGAAATCGCGAATTATCATCGATACTATATCCTTAAATTTCAAGCGTTGTGGGCGATCGAGTGCATTGTTCGATTCGTGAACATTCACTCGATTCTGCGGTGATATTTTATCACTTCGATTTTTTAGGAATGTCATTAGGTATTCATTCTGTAATTCATTATTTCATTTATAGTTTCTTTATAGTTCATATTTTTCTTCCTATAAAATAATTTGGTTGTTAGATGAGCTCTTCCATCAACTGACTCTTTTTGCAATGTAGCTGTTTTCTCGTTCTCTCTTATCAGTTGTTCTAATATAGTCAGACTTTTAGATTGCCTGTCCATCTACGAGTATTCGTCAAGTCATCCTGTCTTCATCTGCTTTAGTATAAGTTTTACTACAATAACCGTCACTTTATTTGTAATAGCTGTATCCAATGAAAGTTTTATAACTTTCATTCGAATTTGATTATCATACTTTTTATATTATTATGCATTTTGCATTAATTGTTTTGTCACAAAGTCAGTGGAAAACTACCTACACCTTAAATTCAGACTTAATTATCTGATAATTTTGAGTAGTCAACTACAAATATATCTTTCGATTTCTATCTATAAATCGATATACGAGTAATCGATTGAATGGATAAGATTGAATGAGTTTTTTTTTACATGTTTAATTACTGAAGGAAAAACTTGGATTCTCCTATGCGTTTATATTACAAGATAGAATAAAAGACCATTTTACATTTATAACTTCTAAACAAAGTGATAAAAAATGCAAATTAAAGATCGGTTCTTGAGACGACATGATTCGGAAACTGTTCCCGCAACAAATTCATTGTCTCACGAGCGGTGCGCCCCGTAAAACCATGTTGCTGAAACCATATGCCGCTGTTGTCCGCTCGCAAGAGTGTACAACAACAATAGTTAAATCATTCTCCAGTAGCGAATTCCATTGACCGTAACGCTTGTAACAGCACATTTCCGAAAAAATACGTGAGACAAAGTAATCTGACTATTTTCTTTTGCTCTGTAAAGATCTATTTTTTCATATTCTAATCACTGAAGAAAACAATAAAATGATATATGATAAAAAACAAAATAAGTTCAACAAATAGAAAAGTAGTAGGTATACTTATCACTCGACCACAGCTTATAATGATAATTATAAAAAGAAAGTCTTGGGAAACTCCCCAGATGACCTCTACATAGAGTATAATAAGAGGACAAGATAGACTCTACAAGAGATGACGTACCGCGGCTTTACGTGAAAGCGTAGCTCTGTCAGTATGAAACGAATTAAGATAACGTAACAAGAACCCAGTAAAGAATCTGCACGCGGCAATCTCAAGCTATTCATTTCGTCGTCCCTTGGATGCAGACCATTTTTGGGCAGAGGCATTTTGTGTACATAGCCCCCAGGAGATCCAAAATTTGTATAGCAATATTCAGGTTGTAATTCATCTTTATGTGACGTTATCTACATTATGGTGTAGTGATGAAGTTACTTCTCTAACCTTCACTCCGAAGATTATAGAAGATATAACGATGACATTAACCGTCAGTACTTAGTTCAAAGATCGCTATTTGCACGTGACATTTAAAGCGACGCGACCGCAACGTCCGCCAAAGGAGGCTCGCTGCTCCAATACGAGGGACACACTGAATGATTCCGGTATGAATATGAAAAAAAACGTTTTGTCACCCGAAAACATTCCAGAACTAGAAAATCCCCCCCGCGCCAACTTAATCTTCCCCCACACGCCAATTCGCAGTATTTTTCGTAGTATTAAAATGGTATTTTTGTATAAAAAATGTAGTATTTTATTTAATATGGCAATTTAATTTAATTGCCATTATTTAATATGGCAATCCTTTAAGTCCAATATTTTGAGATTGAAGTATGACTAGCGCGCCCTCTGGTGGATCGATTTCAACCACAATCCTTTCAACTGTTGCTATGACCGAATGTTTTATAATCGATGATATACATTATTCCAAAATTATGGATATCAAAGAATGATAAGAATGGAATCAATGATCTAAGTGTTATGAAATTTAGTATAAATTCTATTAGTCCAACTAGAGTTTCACTTTTGCGCATCATTTAAAATTTAATGGTTTTTTTACGATTCAAAAGTATTGCTTATGTTTTTAAAAACTCCCAATTAGATAATCCATGAACGTTTCATTTTAACTACTCAGTAAACGCTATATTTTCACTAACATCGTTATGCAAACGTTAAAATATTTTTCATCTAATAACTTTTGGGCGCTTCACAAAACCGCGGTCGCCAAATAGCGCGGTCCCCAAAATTCACGGTCCCCAAAGAATTGAGAAGTACTCGAGAATAGTCTGAAAAACACCCAAATGTTTGTGTAGGATGAATTGTACCTGCCTGGTGACTATTCATAAGGATGTTCGAATCTCATAGTAGGTCACATGACCGTCTGTTTTAATCATACGGTACACAGCAATTATATTTTTGCTGTTGACAGCGTTGGACTCTCGACCTCCTCGAAGTTTGTTGGTTTGTTTTTACCCTTTATTGTGAAATTTCATAATGGGCGGGTTTATTCTATCTATATAATCTCTTACGACCAACCCTTCTATAAAGTGTTTATATGTATGTACATGTGTGTAATTTGTGTGTAAGTGTGTGTCTTGTTATTGCACTCGATCGACAGAAATGAAATGCAATTCCGTTAATTTTATCCCAACGGAAAATGGTTACTCAACCGGGAATCGAACCCGGAACCTGACAACGTAAGATCAGGCGACTTAACCACTATGCCACCAGGCCCGTGTTTGTCAATGTAAATCATTGAGAATAAGAGGATTGCATTTGAATTGTGCGAACCAGCTGTAAATTGTCGTCTTGCTAGGGGTGCTTCATCGCGGGGCTCTGCTAAGCTGTCAAATTACGATTAAAATCGGAGAATTAATAAAAAGTTGGTGACCGTACGGATGAAAATGTGATTTTCTGTCGTGTACCCCAAAATCTAATAACATCTACTCATTGATAAATTAGACAAAGCTTTCTTGAGATATCGTTGCGCCAGACAGACCACAGATAGACGTACAGACAGATTTTTTTGTCTGGTTCCAAATGTTCTAAAAAGTGGAAATGACTTTTGGTATTTGGTCAGATGGACTTTAAGCAGTACAACGTCCTTTTCGTGACGCTTATTGCGACTATGTCGATTTGAATGAGTCTCGCAGTTCACCAGGTTCAGAGGTTGGCTTTCTCGAAGAAAGGTGCATAGTGTGTGTCTGCTCGCAACAAATGCCAAATGCATCATTTTGTAATTAAAGAAAACGCGGCGGTTATTGATATTCTTGTTTGCTTGACATTTTTCGATCGTAATTTGACAAATTACGGTTAAAATCGTAGAAAATTCGGAGAAATCTATTGTAATGAAGACACGCCATTTTTATAATGATGCCACATTGAAAAAATCAATGACAGATTAAACAAACTGTTTTCCACAACCCAAGAGTTCTATTTTAAAATGTTGTAAATATATTTTTTAAATTGTGTATGTGAGTCGCCAGTTTCGAAAACTTTCAGTGTGACCTACGTAGCAGGAGAGAAAAATGCCCCACCATTTACGTTTGGCGCCAAAGACGCTCGCGCCAAGGTGCATTGTTTTCATTCTTCAACCGCCCCGCGCCGCCTTTGTCATACGTACAGGTACATATATGTATTTAAATAAATGTTAGAGGTCGCATCGCTTGATCTTTTCTATGGCACGGTATTTTTTCGCCCGCTGTTTAGACAGCAGTTCAAGGGAAGTAAAGAAGTAGATGGTTTGTATCGTCCCTTCCGGGACGGCGGAATTTAATGTATTTCTATAGCACTATCATCATCGTTTATTTATTCCATAAACAATATTTTAGAACACGTCACAATCGTTTATGATTAGGTACTCAACACAGAGGAGACATAACATTCAACGCCACTTTCTAGAAAAGGATATGATCATAGTTTTACCAATATTATTTTTAGTTAGTTATGTTTAGTTATAACCTATTTGTAATGATTATGGTACTATACATGTTTTTTTTACTTGCCCAATATATGTAATATACCTACATAAAAAACTGAAGATCTCGCTGCCTTGGGGCAAATCCTAGCACTTGGTTGGACAGCAGCAATACGACCATGCTATCGCTTGTATCAGACGTGTTAATTTTTTTATGAATAAATGTAATAATTATTAATGGATACAATAATAATAATAATAATTAAACGCTTTATTTGCTTAAACAAAAAGGCGAGCTTATTGCCTCAAAGCAATATCTTACAGTTAACCTTATTTTAGAGACAAATGTGTTTATTAATTAAATAAATGAATAGTAACCCAGTCTATAAAGAGCATGCCAGGTCGAGTGCTTGTTCATTAATAACTTGAAATCATCAAATTCAAGCAATTTTGCGGATGCAGGCAACATACTGAAATAATTAAAACTACGTCAAGTATTTTGGATCCTACCGCAGAACAGCGAGCCGCCGTTTCCTTACGCATTTCGCTGTTCTGTTCATGTCTTCTCATGTTTTCGTGTTTAAATCCCCATGATAACCGATATGTTATTATCGATAGGTATGTCGAAATCGACATCAAAATTTTCCATCAATTTTCCTTTAACCCCTCAAGCCCCGATTGGCCGATATCGGCCACAAAACGATTCAGCGTGACGGCCCCGTTTTAATTTAATTTTAATTTAATTTGTTTTATTTTATTATGTTTTATTATGTTAATATGTTTCATTTTAATTATGGGTACAGTGGCTTGGCAGTAATTAATATTTTGGTGAGACAGTGTCGTAATTCAATTTTTTTACTAATTTTTACTAAAAATTTTTGGGACAGCAACTTGTCAATCGGCTGAGGGGCCGAGGCCTAAAGGGTTAAGCAAACATCAGTGAGCAAACTTGAGTGTATACTTGAGTATAATGCTGAAGCTAATGTGTTTTTCTGCCGATGAAACATTTCCAAATTCTTTTCTGTACTATAAAATATTGAAGTCGCCGAAAAACACAACCAACGTATATATTTTCATAAACAAAGGATATAATGCAATTCGCCAGTTAAAAGCCAAATAACAAATAAATGACAAATAAAAGAATTTTAAAAAAAAATGACGCAATAGAAATAAAGTATCATCGGCAGATAGTATCATCGGCATTCCAAAAACATCAAGTTTCTTCCATACATTTGTATTACTGGTGGTACGATTTCTTTTAGGATTTAGCGAGCCGACAGCTTGATTTTGATTTACAGCTTGGTCGCTCCGTGCAGCATGGCTTATAGCCGGCTCGACCCACGAATACCAGAGAGCCGTGCAGATAGATAGCAAGCTGCGGCCCTGGCGGAATGTTGCGAATGCTATGTGGACACGGGAACTGAAGCTGAGCCTGCGGCGCGGCGGAGCGCGCCGGGTCGCGCGAATACCTACTGCGGCCTGCATGCACACGAATCTCGCACGGCCCCTTCTACAACCGCGTGCACTCGACGGCCCAAATTACCGCAACCAACTTAACGACGCTTGCCACATTCTAAGTTGGATATGTTCCAAGAGGTGGTATTTATTGACTCTCAATTATATATGTGACAATTCTTTACGTGTGTGAACGCAAAGTAGTGGCATTTGATTTAAAGATTCGACGTTCGCGTCGGCGCGGCGTCTTTTTGAAAATGTCTATGTTTTTATGAAATGTCGAGTTTATAGGTTTATATTTAGATGTGTATAAGCCCTCCTGGACTATTGTATGTGCCTCCGATTGCGTATAGTTTGGTATTCAGTTCTGTGCTTACTACCAACTCCACTATCTTTGTGAGAACGACTATTTAGATATCACTTGTTTTACCGAGTGTATGTTTCTTGATTACGCCAGCAGTCTGTGCGATAGGTGTTTGTTTCTACTCTTTATTGTGAAATTTCACAATGAGCGGGTTTATTATCATACAACAATATTTTACAACAATCCCTACAATGACGTGTTTATATGTATGTGTGCGTGTAACATATGTATAAGTATGTGTCTTGTTATTGCATTCGATCGACAGCATTGAAAATGCAATTTTGAAATCTGTTAATTTTATCTCAACGGATAACGGTGACCCAACCGGGAATCGAACCAGAAACTTTACAATGTAAGCTCAGGCAGCCACTATGCCACCGGGGTCGTATGCTCTGTTTCTTCAAGGCAAAATCTGCACAGATCTATCTCTGATAGTCCCATCCGATATGGATACTATTTCACATGCTAGGAGCTCTGTAACTAGTTTTTTTTATTACTTTATTTTGTTTATTATTTTTTTTATAAATTATATACGTCATTGAATTCGTCTCAAACATACAAAATAAAGACAAGTTAGAATTGCTTGTATGAATTTGCGCTCTATTTTGAGTCCTCGGTCTCAGCAATACTCAACATTGTTGTTAATGCAACTGTACTGGAAATGATTTGTAATGTTAGAAAGAGGGAAGTATAGTTTTTATCGATATATTGTGATGGTTACCCTATGAAAAAGAAATGAGTAATTGCATGTAAGTATTGTATCTGTAATTAGTATTTTCAACCCAATCGCAAGCCATCGGAAGGGCAGGTTCACCGTTTGCGCTATCGCCATAATTGATCCGTCCACGTGCTCATAACCGTTGCTGTGCCGCTTTAACCTTTACTCAACGATAAGCTCGACTTGAATTAACATTCAGAATTAACCGGCACCACAGACTATTTATTAGTCGGCACGCGACTGACCCGACTTGACTTTAATTGACGGTGTCCGATGCGAATCATGAGAGATGCCTCATGCCTTCGCACGGTGCGGTTTGGCTCGAACGTGTGATGACCTACTTTGTCAATGTCAGGGTGGAGATGTTTCTAGCCATATTCGAAAAGCACACGCTATGTATTCTCAGTATTATTGTATGGGTGGAAAGCGCGCCGATTAGGGTTAGTTACTCTTGTCGATTTTTTATGCCTTTTTAGCGATAACCTTCCCGTTTGGTGCGATTGTATGAAAAATAAAATCTGTGTAAAATTTCAGCTCAATCCGATAAAGGGAAACGGTGCCTCAAAAGACTTAAAAATCGAAAAAAAAACATGAAGCCACACTTTTTTGTCTTGTCTTGTCTTAATTACATGCAAAAAAGTATTTTTAATGAGGGGAGGGGGGGGGGGGGGTAGTGCAAAGAAAATGCAAACTTCGAAAAATAGGGCCGATGCTTACAGACACGGTGCCACGATTCGTGGGTCTATCGCAAATGTCCCCAAACTTGAACACGTCGACAGATCATAGTACATCCTAAAACTGAAAGATACAACCGTAAGCATCTACTTATTCAAGGCCAAATAGATTGCAGACTAGGTTCGGAACGAAGAAGAACATCGTAGCTTCGGCAATTACTAGAGATATGTCAGTTATTCAAATTTAGAGATTCGGTCATGATTTGAAAAACGATTCGGTCATTTTGATTCGGTTGGTCACTTCAGTCATGACTGTCCGAAAGAACCAACGAAGACTGATTTGAAAAACGATTCAGTCATTTTGATTCGGTTGGTCATTTCAGTCATGACTGTCCGGAAGAACCAACGAAGACCGATCTTTCAGTCACTATTAACCTACAATGTAATGTTATTTTAGAAATATAATTTAGTTTAAATAGTGTACTTTGTGTATGATATAATATAGAAGAATAGAAATAGTTAATTCATTCATATAAAAAATAAATGCTTTCCAGTTCCCGACCCAACTACTATTTGCTTTTCTCGTTTCAACTCTTTCCCTGCATTTGTGTTTACAATGTTCCTAATAAAGGAAATAAATTAGCAATATTGAGTAGCCATTACTAAGGTATGACTTCCGGATTTATTTGCATAAATTATGAATGCATTCAGTCGCTTGAAGTTGCTTTTAAAATTATACAATGACAGTCAAATTGACTGGAGCCTCAGCTGTTTTTAATCAGACTGCTTGCACTAATTGGCAGTTAGAATGATCAAATGAATCGTATTCAAATCGACGATATAAATGACCGAATCATTCGTTAATTAACACTCATCCTGTATACAAATATCTCAGAAAATTACGTAGTATTTTCTCTATCACCACACGCAGTCCTTTCCGGTTTTTACAAAATAGAAAAACCCGGGTTTCGCATGTCATAAACCGATCGTATCTATCACGTGTGAAATCAGGATAGGTTGCGGCGATGAAGCAGATAATCGCCTACCATCGTAAGGACTGCTTCGCACGACGCTTTTGCCGGAACCGGAATGGCCGTAATTGAATTAGTACATTCAACGGCTGTTTACGAAGCGTGTGCTGCGCGACGCGTGCCACCACTTTTCGAGTCGAGCGAGTCCATTTCACGTTTTTTGCGCCGTTTCAATCGCGAAAGCATGAGAGCTGCAGGTTGACTGCGAAAAATGTCAGGGGGTTCGCCGTCTTTTTTTGTAGATATGTGTAGTTAATAATTCAGATATATCGCTAATAAAATTAGTGTTGCGCTAAAAGCCATAGAAAAAACTATTTTAGGTATAATGCTGGGTCATTTCCAAAAGTTGCTAAGGAAGAGCAATGTTCAAAGTTTCAGTGTGTCTTTCATTTCAGCAGAAATAGAAGCCAACCGTTAATATTCAATTCAATTCAATGCAATTAATTTATTTCGAAAACCTTTAAGATATAGACAATTAATTAAATTAGATCATCAAAAATAATATTAATAATAATAAAAATCGGTTGTGTCAACCCAAGACTTTCCCGGGAAATACACAGAAACCACGACCCCCCCCCCCCCCCCTCCCCCTCGCCAACCCACCCTCCCCCAAGCATTAATTAGTAGTAAATTCGTAGTATTTTCGTTGTATTGAAATTGTATTTTCCCAAAAATTGTGTAGTATTTTCATAAATATGGCGGCCTGTAAATATTATTTGCGTCGTTTGTATACGTGATATTCCAACTAAAATTTTACAACGTGATTTCGGTCCATGAAGGCATTTGTGTACCAAATTTCAAATCTCTAACTGCAATATTTCGAGATTGAAGTATGACTAGCGCGCACTGTGTTTGACCGATTTCAACTACAAATGATGCCTGCATGCCAAATTTTAGCTCAATCGGGTGAAGCGTTTGGGCGCTATTGTGGAGGAACACAGACACACCAACAGACACATACTTCAGTCTGGAAATGGTCTTAATCATCTTAAGGGGGGGGGGGAGGGAATGTATATAACCGTCTTCATCTTTAAAAAAAATCGCCTTCACAAGTTAAAAACAAAAATAAAACACTAATTCTAAAACATCAGCCATAAAAATTCTATAATAAAACATCATATTACAAACCAAAACTTTGGAGAAGATATGCATCCTAATTCTCATTGAGGTACAGAAGTCGTACAGAAATAAGCAACATTAAGGCCGCGACTCCAAATAGGGTTGCAAATTGTGTTAATGGATTCGCTATCTAGTCTAAGAAACATCTGCAAAAGGCTAGCGGAGGTGTGTGGTATGAAAAGATAAATTGTAACAACGCCAACAAAGTTGCATGTGTTTGGAGACATTAGCAAGCGAGAAAGCATGAA
Source organism: Micropterix aruncella (assembly GCA_944548615.1). NCBI lineage: Eukaryota > Metazoa > Arthropoda > Insecta > Lepidoptera > Micropterigidae > Micropterix > Micropterix aruncella. Next base: position 16,562,654 of record OX155963.1, read on the forward strand.
GTTGATTAAAATAAAAAGAAACTGAACACTAAAGAACTACAAATTAAAAATGATGATTTATTTCACAAAAATAAAATACGTGTGGCACTCGGGGACTGCCGTGGTAAAGCTATTGCATAGCATTTTTAACAACTTATGCAATTATAATTATTTATTTATTTTATTTATTTTATTTTTTCTGATATCAGATAACTGCGCTATATCGGAAAACGTTGAAATTATTCCGAATCATTTGCGGCTGCGAAAGCAAATGATTCGGAATAATTTAAACGTCTTCCGATAGAGCGCCGCGCACGAATTTTTTATTCGATAAAGCAAAAAACCGGATTATTCGAAAAAAAACGTAGATAAAAAGATAGATAATTAAATTATCTTTAAAATAGTGCAGGTTTCATAATAATATGCCAGATAGTATTTGCGTAGTAGTCGTTTTTGTGTTCGGTTAGACCTAATTTCACAAATTAATTACACTATGTAATATAAACAAAATCTAAAATATTCAAAGCTAAGAATATTAGGAAAATGTTCTTGTTTAACATATATTTTCTTTGAATCGTAAGCAGTACTTGTTTAGACGTAATTATCAGTTTAAAATCATTAATTTTCGTTAAGCAATTTCTTCATTCGGTCGCCGCGCTGGCCTAGGCCCGCGATAAAAGCTATGCAATAGCTTAAAAACTAAAGGCATCTTTTGAATATTGATCAGAAGCCAATTTTGTCAGCTGCTATTATTTTTTTTTTCAATCAAGCAAGGTGGATAGAATGGCAATGCATTCAAAATAACGATTTCTTTGTCAAGTGATAATATCGTATTATGTCAATGGCTGATGATATTAACAATCAACTGATATATATCGTGTGACCTCTATTTAGTTGGATGGAACAACTACTTCTTCTTGTAATGCCGTCTCCTAACAGGAGTTGGCAATCATCCTGCTGATTTCCGTCTTGGAGACCGTCACACGGAACGATTCGCAAATGCTAAGCTGGAACCACTGGCGTAGATTTTGCAGCCATGTTGTCATTGGCCGCCCAGGCCTCTTCTTGCTTTGAATTTTCGCCTGGGTTGTTACTTGCAGGAGTTCGTATTTGGGGTTGCGCATTATGTGGAAACAACTGCACGTAATTTTACTTCTATTTTAGTTTATTTTGTGTTACAATTTAGTTACTTATTTTAACTTTAGGTAGTTTTTTTAACTTTTAGGTTAGTTGTAAGACATTGCCATGTGGCAATAAGCTCGCCTTTTTGTATACGAGTTAAGTGCAAATAAAGAGTTTATTATTAACTTTAACTTTTATTGTATTTATTCTGATTAGGTAGTTATGTTAGCTCAATTTCTTGTATGCATCATTCGATGTCTCCATGACTACGCAAAAAGCGAAGATTTCTTGTTTTGTCATTCCTTAAAGGAAGAATATCATAGATGCCATATACGATACCATACATCATATTTGATGTCATACATGAATGTCAAGCAACTACTGCTGTTTGTACTGCTGTTTACCTCAATTGTTTACATATGTGGCAATTACAACAAAGTTGCTTAATTATACGCTTGGGGTCGCTGAAAAAAAACTTTTTATATTTGGCCCTAGTACACCAAACTTGCTTACACAGTCCATACAATTTATTCCTTTTTGAACTCAATCAACAAACACAAACGTTGAAATACAAAGATCTGGCGATATTAATATCAAAAGCTAGATAAACACAGAAAAAGAAGTAAAAGAAGTTATAATACAATCTCGAAAACAGAGTTGGACGACTTTGAGTATGGTTGATGGAAATCCACGGAAAGTCACAACATTCCATCCCCTGAGGAGCTTTTGGAGGCCAAAGGGAAGTTGAAAACGAGAAATATAAAAGTTTAGCGGAAGGCTTGTTCGCTGAAAGAAAAGCAACCGAAAACAAACAGAAAACTTAACTGAATCATAAGATCAATCATGAGCCTTAATTTAACTCTTCATTTATACTCTATTTCATAACTTATAGGCTGTAAAAAAATATAACACATTTAGTGCACTTACGTTTTTATACGACTCAACTAATAACCTACATAATAATATATACAGACGCCATAATGGTCGGAAACTATTGCAGTCGTAATAGCCTTAATTTGAAGTAAAAACTTATACAACATTGTTAACAATAATGTTTCCTACATTTGACAATAAAATCGATGAATTATGTAAATTACAGATAGTGGAATTGAAGATGGCTGCTTTGGAGTCGTCGATGAGTGCCAAAACCAGGGCAACGGCTAGCTAAAAACAGTCTTTATTTACTTTTTTTAATCTAGGACGTTTTCATGCATATTTGATGTAATAATACATTTTTGAAACCATCTTATGTATGCTCATAATATCTTATTGCGTCTCTACACTGAATTTCGCGTTCGCATTGACATTTTTTTTGTATACATACTTACTAGGTACATATTAAGTATGTATACTTTTAGCCGATCTATGACTCACGGTAGTTTGACATTATTATTGAGATAAAAACGAATTTACCGCGTGAAGTCTGTAACACCCGACGTTTCGGCGATAATGCAACCGACGTTGTCCAGGGAAGACTTCACAGGGCAGTTTACTCTGGACAACGGTGGTTGCAACATAGCCGAAACGTCGGGTGTTACAAACTTCACGCGGTAATTTTCTAAGTAGTTTAGCGGCCCAGTTTTTTAGTAATTTGTTAGATTTATTTAAAGGATGTTATAGCAGAAGCCATTTGCTATGTATATGATCATACCTAAATACACACTTTCATGATTTTCGAGTTACATATTTTTTGTTTTATTTCAAAATATTTTTTAAAAATTAACTTGGAAATCATAAACTTATAAATATTGAGATTTAACTTACAAATATGATGGTATCATAAATATTGGGGTAAATTTAATGTAATTATATATAAAATAGCCTGTGAAATTAAAATAAATTAGACGCAAAAAAGTGCCAAACTATAAAAAAGATAGCCATCATTTGTGGCCAGCGAGAGCGCAGGCCTACAGTTATATTCACAGTCGTTCACAAGAGTCGATCGCCTCTACCAGAGATATCTACCGCGGGTATCAGGAGATATCAGGGCGAAAGCCCTGCGGCAGATATCTCTCTGGTGGGGGAAAGCCAAAAGCCTGGTCAATGGGAAGCCGGCTCACACGAAGCCCCCTTTATAGGGCAATTGCTTAGGGAAAGTCACGGGCCTTAAACAAGGCTCGTCGACGAAATCACCAAAAGCCCGCAGACTCAATATAGAGCCGTTGTATCTCCGGAACTAGGACATTTGTAAAAAAAATAAAAACTCTTGAAAAACCAATAAACGACCTCCTTTTAACAATGTAAAAATGCCAATTTGTTAATACGTACAATAACTTCTTCATATATCGCCGTCTCGCTGTCAGCAGTGTGTAGGTCTCCTTTTGTGCACCGGGGGCAAAGTATTTCATTTTCCCCGGCGGCCTTTACTCGAGGTGACGCGCTATTTCTCTACCCAGCCTCAGAATCTCGAAAAGGCAAGGCGCGATCTCAACGTACGATATTTTTCCATCGGCCACCGTTTACCGTGAAGCCCCGCTGCAAATAGACCGAAGAAAAAGCATGTAGGAAACACAGAGAGAAGTCGCATGCAGATGACGATAAAATAGAAATAGAGGTAGAAAGTAGTACGATTACAGTACAAGAAGGAATCGTAAGCAAGATTAGATTAGATAATATCACCCCAGCCAGACACCCTGATCTGGTTTACCAGTATAACAGTCTGCCTCGCACACCGAGTGTGTGAGTGTATGTAACACTCACACACAAAATTATAAGACGAGTTTTTTAGCGAATTTTGCTCAATTCGACTTCGCTGCTAGAAGTTGAGATTTTCCATTTCATCGTCATTTCAGTCGCCACTTCATGCCATAACTATCTTCTGATTTATTTTCTTCTAGCTCATATCATTCTAAAGTTTTCGTGTAAAGTTTCAGATAATAATATTATAGAGTACTAGCTGACTAGGGCGGTAAAACTTTTTACCTGTGATGAATTTATGAGTGTGGTTCGGTTAGTACTGAGTGCTATGATTTATTTCCTGACTGCCAAAAGAAGGGTTATATTTTTACTGCATATGTATGTATGCATGCCAATTTGACTATAATACTGTTATTTGTGAGTGTCTTCTTGTGAGTGTCTTATTTGTGAGCGTATTATCTCATTAACTATTTATGCAGTAGAAGGGAAATTATAAGTAAAAGGGAAAAGTCTTTGGTTTTAAACACTTGAGACGATAAATTTACTTATTTTGATAAGAATTCATAATTGTTGATAATATGACCAATAAACATAACCTAACGATTTAAATTATTTTTCTAATATAAAATACTACTTTTTGTGACTTAAATATAAAAGTTCGACATATGCTGTCGCTGACTTTTTTGTAGGCATTATCAAGCTCTACAACTTTTCTCTAGAACTTAATCATATATCTCTCATCGTTAAGGCAGCGTTAGTTAGAAACGTTTTCGTTCGACCGCTTATTCTCCGACTTACTATGCAAATCAGACTACCACGAAAAAGTTTTTTCATTTTTCGGATTAATATATAGCCTATGACACTTATAAATAACGTGGCCTTCTATTGGTAAAAGAATTTACAAAATCGGTTCAGTAGATCCAGAGATTACTTCCTACAACGTCACAAACTTTACCTCTTTATCATATTAGTATAGAAGTATAGATAAAAAGATTTTAAGGAATCCAATAAAATGGTAAGACAGTGAGGTTTATATGTATATAATAACATAATGAAGAACTATAAATCTGAAATCCGAAATCAAGTACCCAGCAATTCAGGATGGCGTTAAACAGGTTTAAGACTGCTGTAAATTATAAACTGAAAAAGGATATTTCAGAAAATATAAGTCTGATAAGTCTGAAATATAAGTCTGAAAATATAAGTGGCAGCGCGTCGTGCGTTACTTGTCCCCAGCAATATGTTTCAAAATTGGTTTTCGTTATTATTTAATAATATTATTGTAATCAGTTAAATCTGATAATTTTATTTTATATTGTAAGAAATATTTATTTTTTTATGAATTACAATATTTTATATTGTACTTCTTGCAAGTATTTCTTTTTATAAAAAGGAAAAAAAGAGTTCTTCCGTGTATATCCCTATCTTTAGTTCTCTGTTTAAATAAAGCCATCGAATATTTCGAAAAATTGTAAGATTCCTTCAGCTGCTCTACGGCTTTGATTTTCCTAAATCTCATAATTTTGTCTTCTTTTTTTTAAAAGCAGTTACCTACTTAGATTCAATGATGTGGAATAATACATACAGACATTCTTGATTATCTCACCTTACAAAAGATAACATGCATCCTAATAACATGTCGAATATGCGAAAGTTAATTTTAAAAAATAATAAACTCAACGAAAAAAAACACAAACTATGTGCCGTGATGCCAAAATAAAAAAGCACCAGTTTTCACACGCTCAGAGCTCACGCAATTTTTAACCTTGAACAAACCAGAGTCATCGCCCCTAAGCCATAAAAAATATGGAATTTCAGCCGCTCAAATCTCAAATACCCTACGTCTAATGCCGTGAAGATTCCGAGCAGTTACGTAACGGTAGCGCATTTTAATGTGACTTTTAAATTGGTAAAATACCGCATGCCGCTCAAAAACGACGCACGCGCCAAGCGCCTTTTCATATCCACTGCGTCTGGTAATTTGAAAAACGGAACATTGAAAAGAGGCTCGACCGCGGGGGGTTCGGATTCCGCGTGCCTGCGATTTCGGTATTTACGATACCGGGCCGCGCGGGCGAGATTGGCGTGCCCGCGGGCAGAGGAATTCAGAGGCGATTCTCACTACTTATGAGCTCCTGATAATGCTCTTCAGTGTTTACATATATTATGTAGCGAATGGTTTCGTGCAGCTTGGGTCACAAGATATATTGTGTTCTCGGATCGGCTCAACACACGATTCAGCTCCTATTCAGAAGCCTCCAGGTGTGGAAAGCTACCCCGGGTAGGACTCTCGCGTCTCAGGCCTCAAAGCTGGTGGACAGGTTTCTCCCAGCGGGATTGCATCCCGGCGCTACTGGACGGTTTGCGCACCGTTCGGCGAGAGGTTTGCCGAACGGTTTGCACACCGTTCAAGTAAAATTCTGAGCAAATTAGAAAAAAATGATGTAAGTTCCATAATTAAAAAACTTAATTATTATTAAACTCGTATTTATTTTGTTTATCTGGCTGATTTTGTTGACCTGTCTCGAATTATTTGATATGTATATGCATACATATAGGCAGTTATAATAGATTTTCGAAAAAAACCACCTTGCGTCATTCTTTGGACTGTCTTGGGTAAACAGTCCTTTTGCTGGTAACCTTTTCCATGAAAATATTCTTAATATTAGTTACACTAACGGTAGTCACAAAAAATAATAAATCAATAACTATGACATTTTGCTGAACACATGTTTTGTTAATTAGGCAGGTCTTGACCAAAGCTATTACCACCTAAATTGTGTCGGTCCAGTTCTGGGACTCCCTATAGTTTTGCTATTTTCGACAGATGGCGCCACCGTCTCATAAGAACGCAATGTTGGTTGATGTGACCGAATAAGTTGGGTAAAAATTGTTTTGTCGCTCTGTTTAAAAAGGGTGTTCGCCGCTTTTATGGCGCGTCAGCCTTCGGGCTGGCGGAGTATGGACATCAAGACATACTCAACACATAATTTTTGTAGTGGTAGGGTAGTTGGCTGTCAAAAACACCGGCACCCTCATCAATTTTTAACGTATAAATCTTCATTACAGTAGATCGATCATCATGTTCATGACCGATTTTATAGCACAATCCAAAAGTGAAAATCAGTTTACCTAGACATATACAACGTGTCCATCGCGAAACTGTTCAGGCGAAAACCATAGACAGTAATGTTGATTATTTTTTTAAAACTTTCATTCATAGAAAATAATACACAATATTGCGTAAATTAAAACAGAAAAAAACTTTTTATGATATTTGGTAGCACAACAATTTTATACAACATAGTAGCACAAATATTTGGTAGCACTCAAGTTATTCATTTTATTTATCGTACCAATTTATATAATGTATAGGCATAATAAAATGCTTGCGTTGGCTATTATATAAAATAAAATAATAAGCAAGGATAATCATTTCTTTGACCTTTGCTTGAGCTTTTTGCCGCTGGTACCCGAGCCATTCGACAAATATTTTTAATTTGTGGTTTTAGTAAATAAATCTTAAAAATGATTTACATGCCCTAAAAGCAATAATGAAGTAACTGTATGTACGTGGTGATAAATTTAAATATTGTAAAAACGAACTAATATACTGTAATTTAAATGTACCTAAATATTAAGTTTCTACAATCTGTTAAGATTTTTTGGAAATAAATTGAAATTGAAAGAAAAAAAAAATTATAAACAGATGATCTTGGATGGAATAGTAAAGTTTCCCAGATGTTGAGGATCAGTTATTGCGAATCAATGCGACTATATCAAAGTATTAAAAACAGAAAACGTCAAAGTGAGTATATTATTCATGACATGCCCCCGTATACACATTTTTATGTTTTCAATGTTAAATCATAAATTCATTCAATTGTCAGTGGTTTTCGAGTTATATCATAATATAAGAAAAAAAAAACAAAGAATTGTCTAAGTATAAAAGCAGTTTATACATTATTTGGGAGAAAATCTAGATGGCATTGATAATACCCCCTTAATGATAAATTAATTTTAAATATCATACATATAATAAGGAACACGAAAGGAAAAATAGAATCAAATCAAAAACGAGAACCTAATAATGACATCATGTCAGTGACGACCACTCAATCCAACATATTTGCAGTGCATCGATACGCGCACTATACAATAATCCTCACCGCGTCCAAAATAACAATAGGTCACTGAATTCACTCCAGTGGAGGGTTGCCTTAGATGCACATTATTTGGCATGGTGACCGCGAAGGGTGGCCGAACAGCCATTGTTTAACCCTGCTCCGCGATTGTCGGTTCAGTGACCAGAAGAACGCATCCGGGTAATTCAAACCTCCATTGTTGGTCCAGTCGGAGTTATACGCTTTGCGGAGGCTGGTATTGTTGTGCAAATTTTATAGAGCTGGTTTAGGGACATTTATATTATTGGGCAGAAATTAAATACCTATATACCTATACCTATAATAGCATGAGTCCATATTTTATCGGAATACTGAAGAAGATGATCAAGCCGAATTAACAACATTTTGGGATAACTTCAGATAAATTGAAATTTCCTCTGATAAATAAAGTGAGTGGATTCAGTTGAATAGTTTTTTTTCTTAAATAACACTAAATCCCTTAACCATGTTATTGTTTGAGTACCATAGTAAAAAATATATATTTATACAAAAAAAAAATTATCCGAGTAATAAATAATAAGAGTTAAAGAAACAGACTACTGACGTAAAACATAATATGACCAAGTATTTTAAATAAATGAAAGAAAAATCTCAGATACACAACTAAAATAATGAAGTATTCCTCTTCAGCCGTCATTTCCATTGTCAGTATAAACTAAAACCTCAGTCTTCTTTAGAGTCTTCTATGTTCAATTTCTGAATGCAGCATCGATGACATAATCCAATTGTGTTTAAGGAAAAATAACTAAGTCCCAGTAAAGAATACTAAGTCCATGCATCATGTCATCCAGTTCGAGCAAACATGCGCTTGGTCGCTTTTGTCAGAAGCAATTATAAATCAATGATTGCAAGTAGTAGGTACATAATCATAACATGGACTTAGGTGAAACGAGAGTTTAGACGAATGATTTACAGCATTTCTCCTACACAGAAAATGATTTTTAAAATGTTTGATCACATCGGGTCTCGATCAGTTCTCCAGTCAACCGACAATTTGTATTGTTATGATAGTTTAGAAAACGGAAAACAGAAACTATACATTTCAAGATTATATATTATTGTAAAAAATATGTTTCTGCTAACATCGTTTCGGTCAATCCTAGCTATTATTATTATAATACAAAAGTTACGACGACGTCCATTAGAGAAAAATAATTGTACACTTTGGTAAGGAACCTTAAAAAGTACCCTTGTAAACTTGATTTTACAGGCTTGATACATGTGAAATTGTGTCTTTATAACTAACTTGTAACTCTATTGGGAAACTGCCCAGGTGAATTGATCTGGTCTAGATCAGATCTGGTCTAGTCTAGAAATATGTACGATTAAATAGTACTGAATTCCTCGCCAAAAAGATACATGCCCACAATGTGATCTCGTGGCCGAATATAGGGCACAGTTAAAGTGGTTGCCACTTCGCCAAAGGAGAAACGTTCATATACTTGCTCTCCTCTATCGTGTACTCTCCCTAATCAACACTATCCTATCTCTACGAGCTTTTTGAACCATTAAGTTCCCACGGTCTCGTACTTCAATCAGCCTCTGACAGTTTACTAAAAATTCCGTGTCATAATACTGATTTTTATCCCTACTCTTTCTGTGTCCATGGTGCAAGACTCTGGATCTTTCGTCAAATAAACGAAACTCGCCTTCTTTGCCATTATTTAAGACCAACCTCAAAGAATAGTATATATACCTTTCTAAGAAGTAACAAGTTCTTCCCTTTCTCTCCTCTTCCTCTCAATTTCCTCTCCTCGGACATTCTTAGTTTTAAATAACTTTTACTGTTCTGTATTTTATGCAGACGAACGTAATAATCTTTATTTCCACAATGAGCGCATGTACCACTGTGATTAGGTTAGTTGTAAGACATTGCCATGTGGCAATAAGCTCGCCTTTTTGTAATATTATTAAGCGCAAAGAAAGAGTATATTATTATTATTATTATTATTATTAATAATAATAATAATAATAATAATAATAATGTGTATATGTACTATGTCGTTATCATATGTATCTCGTTATCAGACTCCAGGTTACTCGTGCTTTATTAACCCTCTATTTCAAAATTAGATTACCGCAGCAAATTCATTTAGCCTGAATAAACGCCCTAGGAAAATGATTTCAAGGAGTTAAATTGTTATTTTAATGTTCTTGACATAGCCTATATAAGTATACCCCGCTGTTATATAAGCGGATACCACACAGAGCGGTCAAATATATCCATCCATCCATCTACAGAATAGAGAGAATATTGTATAATATCCTGTCCACCCTAGAACGGGCTAGTCCCAGTTGGGTGACAGAAACAAATAAGCAAAAGGTTAAGGTTTTGCCATTCGGTTCCTGTTATTTTTATAAGCTAATCAATGTTTCATAGTAATTAATTCTTAAATAAATAAATAAATAAATATATTAAACTCAGCTGTGATATTATAAATCAGTTAAAATCACAGCTGAATTGATTATCTTACTGGTGCTGGTTGCGCTGGACAAACGTAACTGGTGAAACAGATCAAAGCTGTTAAAAACATATTGGACAGCGGAACTAACCACTGGGTGCAGTTTTAAAATCCCATTGTGCTATCCAAAGAACTATTTTATTTTCCCCACGTGATCTGGGAAGCCATTAGAATAAGAAGAACCGCGAACTTTAGTAAAGACGACGGTTTTAAACTCTCTAATATGTGGAACCGTATTTTTAAAATGTTCTCAATACCCATAGCCGAGCGCTAGGATATATAACTTAAGATAAAGTAATAGTAGTATGCAGGGCGGATATTTAAAATTCCCGCCCGCGCCGAACCCGCCACCCCACCACCATTATAAACTACGAAACAACAGCAACAGTTTGCCGCCTACCCGCAGAACATCGGATGGCAATTGACATCACTTCAGTCTACCCTGGACAAATGGCGGTTGCAAGAGCGCTGAAACGTCGGGTGCTACAAACTTCATGCGATAAATTCGTTTTTATCCTCTTTATAATAAGTTAAATCTATCTCTGAATTACTATATACACCGCTAAAGTAATCGCACTAAAACCGTATGTGATTACATTTATTAAAAAAAACATTCACTAGGAAGGTACAAAAAAAATAATTCTAACCCTATTTAATAAGAGGCGTTATCCCCAAAACTCCCAAAAAAGAGTAATTAATTTTAACTCAAAATTAGCTTGATTGATTTCCATATTTTTTTTTTTTGAAGATAGTCGTAATTAATTAAATAATATAACTTATTTATTTAAAAGGAAAACCTAAAGCATAGATTTAAACTATTTTACTTATATGATTGTAACAACATGTAAGGCCGTTTACTTGTTTCCTACGTTTAACAGTTATTTTTAGTTTTACAATTTTCTTGAGCAATTTCAATTATAATTAATGGTTTGAATCATAAATAGGGTAAGTAATGACATAGTAAAGTAATGGTCTATTTTTATGCTGCTTATTACCCCCCCCCCCCCCCCCCCAACCAGCGGTAAAAAATAAACCTGTTGGTCCGGGGTTAAGAGCAGTATTACAAAATAGCGTAGGTATTCTTTTAAAATGAGTTGAAAAAATGAACGCATTTTTTTTTGGATGTAACTATAAAAGATAGGATAAATAAATAAATAAATAACTATTCAACCCTGGGAGAAAAACCGCGGCACTGAGCGCTCTTCTCTTGCGCAAGCAAATATATACACAATTTCTAATTGTTTTTTGCAGTGTTTTCTCCTTTCTAATGACAATAATTTATATTATGTCGTATTGCTAAAAGAGTGAACTTTAATATAGTATACGTATTATATAAGAATCTTATTTTATTTCTGAGAAAATTAGAATGATACAGGAAGATTTTTTTTTAATTTTGTGTAATTGTAAGTAATGTATACCTTGGATATGTGGTCAAAAAACGAAAAAATAAAGCCGTAGTGTACATCAAGAATACATGACGGACATAAAAAAAAATAGTATACGGTTTTCGTTGTAGTGATATTACTGTATTAAGGAGCTCAAAATTTGCCGAGCGTTTTACGAATAACGACTTTCGGAAAATGGGCTGAATAAGTAAATAATATTCGTTACATCTAAAATTAAAGGCCGCTATGGTCAACATCAAGAAATGGTCCAGGTAATTCAGTAATTAAAGTTTGTAGAAATCTCTTTATTTCTTGGAATTAGAACGCCAAAAATCCACTTTTCTTGCCTTTCTGGAAAAAATATGTGAACGGGCTCTTAAAAAGGTATTTTCATCCAACATGATGTTTTCTATGTTTGGTAAGACAATACGACATGTTTGGTTGTTTAATCTTGACATAACATAGGATATTAACCAAATCCTTAAAAGATTTTAAAAAAGTGCTTGATACATAGGTTGAATCAATTGAGTGAAACTCCGAAATGAAATGAGATACAGGTCTGGTTATTTTTTAATTTAGGTTATATAATGTAGTTCAGAGAAATTAAAAATATATCCTTTATAAGAGAAAATAGTTTTATCTGAAAATGATAACATTATTACCCCGACTTCTCCGAAATAGTACTTTTTCTTTGTCAACCAAATCTTCATAAAACTATTTTATTCCTTTTTAATTTACACAATATTGTGTAACCTACACAACAATTTTTCATAAAAGAGATTGTGCCAGAGATCTAGAGGATGACCTATTTACTGAAAGAAAAGGATACATCAAACATCTAAGACGGTGCCGGTGTTTTTGACAGCCAACTACCCACCCTACAACAACAAAAATAATGTGTTGAGTATGTCTTGATGTCCATACTCCGCCAGCCCGAAGGCTGACGCGCCATAAAAGCAGCGAACACCCTTTTTAAACCGAGCGACGAAATAATTTTTACCCAACTTATTCACTCACGTTAACCAGCATCGCGTTCTTATCAGACGGTCGCGCCATCTGTCGATAAATAGGCAAACTATTTATGCATATACATACAATGTGGAAATAATAGTATAGATAGAATAAATTAATTAGATTCATAGGAAAAAATAACTACTCAATCAAAATCCAACAGTTTATCCGTTACAATCACCCACCCGACTGACAACCCAATTAGGATTGTGCCAATTTCGCGGTAAACCAATCTCGATTCGATCGCCCTAAGGGACGTAATGGCTTGAAGTCGCCGACCGTACTTCAGTCGTTATCCACACAGGCCGCCTGCCAATGAATGCGGTGCTACTTGGCCAAAGGCGCACCGCAGTCAAGGAAATATGGAGCAGATGTATTATCAACTTGCCAGGCAATAACGGCCTTATTGAAATGATAGATATTATAACTCGTTTCTAAAGTTGTATTAGGTGTGAGTACCGAGTATTATTATTATATACTACATAATACACTGCTTAAGATTTGTTCGATTAGTAGTGATGTGTTTTCAGGGGGACTGTATGTTGGGTTTTGCCACAGTTATTTAAAACTTAGTTTAAACAGAAAATACACATAATAAAATTCCGAAAAATAAGCGAACTAATGAAACCCTTCATAATAAATAGTAGTTTTTATATTAAAAAAAACGTTTATATTTGCAGTCAAAAAAGTGAAACTTTTAAATTCACAGAGTGAAAATGGAATTTTTTAAAATTCGCCAGAGTATAGAAGATTTTGCAATAAAATTTGATTGGAGTCAGAGAATTAATGGTTCTTGAGAGGTGTACACCCTTGTTTTTGGATTATGTTGTTTCTGTAAGTCGCTAGAATGTCTAAAACCTTTCGGCATTTTGGCCCCAATACTTGAAACCTTCCTAACATTTCATAGAAATGAAATAAATAAAAAACAAAGGTGTACGCCTCTCAAGAGTTTCATATTCCTTGACTCCAATTAATTATGTTCACAAAATCATACATAATCTGTCCAAATTGTAAAATTCCCCTTTTGCTAAGTAAATTTAAAAGTTTCACATTTTATTATTGCGAATATAACATTTTATTCGGCATATCGATAATCTCTGATCATGTAGCCGCTTTTCATCAGTTTGCTCATATTTATTACAGAAATTTAGAAAGGGAAATATTCTTTGTAAACGAAGTTTTAAGTAAAATTGGCAGAAACCCTATCGGGTCCGAAAGATTGAAGACTGTTCATAATGACTTATTTTTAGACTTCTCATTACGTTTGGAAAATATTAATGTTATATGTACTATTGGTTAATAACAAACCAATTAAAATAAATTAGCTTTCTGCGTAGCGAATTTTATGGTTTTTCGACTCTTGGAATTAGTTCTTTTTTAGTATTAAAATTATTTTTTCGTGTTTTTAAATGGACATTTTTGGCATACAAAAATGGCATTCAATAGGTTACTAAAGTAGCTACGATCAGACTTTTTTTGTTGTGTGTTCTATTTCTACTAAGCTATCATTTCCAATGCGTCTTCTCTCACAGTTTATTCGCGCCTAACCGTCAATCGTTTTCCAACCATTACATCGATTCTGATTACGAATCCGCTTTCAAGTATGTAGAGAGTGTAGGAGTATTATGATAAACTGTTCCTATGATTGATTTGCAATTCACCTCGTCATAGCCATGCAGGAAAGTTATTTCGCGAAGGAAAGCGAATACGACACATATCTCGCGCCACCTTGACAGTTGTGGCATTTGCACACGCAAACGCCATCGGATTATATTATTATAATCTTGGCGAACGAGAGGAGAGAAATGTGTCTCTTTGATATTGAGATTATTACTGCGTTATCTTTTTTATTTTATTTATTTATTTTATTTATCCCTAGTATTACATGAATTAATTTCCTATAGTATATTTTACATGATTTAGTCGTACATACAAAATGTGAACCCTGGAAATTTATTAAAGGTGCGGCTTCGGCGGGATTTTATCACCTCACTAGGCAGAGCCTGTATTGAGGTGATATTTAGTACTGCGTTCATCTGCCGGGTGTATAGGTAATTTATGTAATCTTGGGAAATCCTACAAGTGTATATTGTATAACACAAAAAATGTTTATTAAATTAAATGAGATATAATATATATGGGAGATATATGAATACAGTTATGAGGCTAATGAGATAATAATAACAATAATAATATAAGTCATCTGTGCACCTATTTAATAACGTTAGTTACTAACGACTCACAGTGCTCCCTCGTCGAGTGTAACAACCATAATGTTACCAGTCTTTTGTAGTGAGCGTCATTTTGAATGATTGTAGCTTGGCCTAATTGCGTGGTAAATATGTTATGGAGTTTACACGCTATATTCGTCTACACGCTATATTCGTCTTATTCTTTGAGTATCGAATCCTCTAAGACCGTTGGCGATTAACATTTACAGAAGTTTACTCCAGTAGCAGCTCGTCTGTAGAGAGATTTTTATTTCCCAATAGATAATATTCTATCTAAATGAGCTTTTCGAACTACTTAGTTTCTACAGTGTCATTATTCAGACCTCTGACAATTTACTAAAAAAATCTTACTATAACACTGATTTCTTCTCCTACTCATTAAGCATCCGAAGTGCAAGACTCTGAAATGATCTACCAGCAAATATACGAAAAGGGACTACTTTATAATCATTAAAATCTCACCTCAAAGAGTATCTCTCTATGAAATAAATAGATTCTTTCTTTCTTTTCATTTTCCTTATTCTCTCGATTCCCGAGAGAATAAGGAAAAGATCAAAATAATAATAATAATCGATAATAATAATAATAACCATAGATAAATAACATCTTTCATAGATTAAGCATTTTAAACAAATTCAACCACAATTGACGGTTCCTTCCCCGTTCCAGAGCGCCTTAACTTCAATAGCGATTTATTAATTGTAGTTTTAAAACTAATAAATAATATTAACTGATATTTCAATACGTTCATCTAGTTTATTTGTATTGGTCTATGTATTGAATTATTACGTATTGAAACCTCTAAACCAAATCAAAAAATGACATCTTTATGTAAATAATGTTAAAATAATAAGAGCTATGATTTTAAACAATCGTATGTTATTATATTATTAGGTTATTTTGAGATAGGTTACAAAAGAGAAGATTAATCAATGTTTGGAACTATGAGTGCCATCTACACGTTGCGTTTCGTAGTAAAATCCTAGCTGGCAAAATATAGTACGACACTGGAAAATTTAATACCCTATATAATCAATTCTATAGCAAAACGCAGGCAATCGACCACATACCGATCACCTTCCCACCGCGGTGCAACTCCACTTTTACTTGCCTCAATTTCTCGAGATGATGCGATTATTATTTTTAAGCGATACGCACGCTATAATGTGGTGTATGTTTAGTTTTTTTTAATATATGTGGATCAAAAGAAACGAGACATCGCGTGAGCCATATTTTCTGATGGGAAACTCCGCTTCGCTCGGGCAAATTATTGCAACAGCGCTGTGCGGGCTTTCATTGCTGATTACATCTTGTATGGTGATTGATACACAGCTTTTTACACGTAAAGAATAAAAATTATTTACTTAAATGTGATAATTTCAATCTCTGAATTGCGCATGAGATAGTAATATAGGGATAACATTCTTAGAAAAATCATGCATTCAAAAAAAAGGCTATAAAGAACTCAACAGATTAATAAAGAACGGACACGTAGCAAGAAAGCAGAAGATCAAAAGACATATACATAAATATTTGTATATACACTCGATAGAAATAAATCCGGGTCGCCAACCTTAATAACTCGAAAACTAAGAAGACTAATATATTCAAATAAAAATTATTTTATATACTATTTAATGCAACTCAAATTTAATACACCCTGAAGTAATACCATCAAAAGGCTATAAAGAAAATAAATGTTTTTTGACATTAAAACTACAAACTCAATGCATTTGCTTTTACACGACTGCCCAACAAAAAAGGAGTGTAATGTGTTCAGGATTCATCTAAGTATGCTTTCCGTTTCTTTACTCCACTATAACTTCCAAACACTCGAACCGATTTAGAAGTATGAGGTATAGTTAGAACCGTCATATCGAGTATCATAGAGTCCCTTAACGGTCAAAATATCAATAAATAATTGTCTAAATGTTCAAATCTATAAATATCAAAAATCAAAATAAATATATCATATTTAGTGTCAAATGAAAGGTCTGATTGAGTACATTCCGAAAATATAAATGTATTACATAAACAATAAATATTACATAAAAAAAACGTCAAAACAATAATGATAAATACAGTAGTTCACTTTTTGTAACGGCAGTCGTTTTTTCTATTGTTGCTTGTATTTCTGTTATCTTACTAACTAAATTAAAAGAAGCGTTCGTTGTATTCAATATTCATTATTAATGTAGTAATTATGTCATATACACCCATCCTTATTTTCTATGATATTAGGGTTTATGTTGGTGAGACAAATTCATCGCTCTCAAGTGTAGGTACATACACGTGTTACGGATGGTTGGGATTTTTTTCAAAGGATGATTTTGTACATCAAACATATCAAAAAAAGTTTTAAAAAAACAAAAAACGACAAAGAAGGTTTTTGTTCAGAGGAGATTATTCTACATTAAAAACTGAGTTAAAAGTCATCTAACACTTTTTTTTAGGCCTTCGTTTCTGGGGAAAAAATATTGGACATTTTAAAGTTGAGCCAGAAAATGTTCTTTTTCTTGGTAATTCGTCAATAAACCTTTTAATTATTCATGTAGAATAATCGTCTATAAACAAACTCCTAAAATTAAAAAATTAAAATAACACTTTTATTTTTCTGTACGTTTGATGTGCAGAATCACTCGTCGATAAAAATGTACAAAAATATACACCATATATACGTAAAAAAAACCAATAAAGCAAGCCCAGAAGATAAAATATAACAATAATATGAAGAACTGGCAAAAATGACATTAGAAAATTGCTTACGGTATATAATATGAAATAAAGTGAATATAGTGAAGAAAAAAAAACGAAAATGTTACTGTAGTTCAAACATTGAAAAGAAAACGTATCAGTCAAATTAGATGACATGAAAACAGAAGAGCAACCAAGTGACAAACGAAATCAACGTTTCCAAATAAACGTGCTTTTGATTCCAATGAATAGCACACACATCTTGATTAGTATAGCGAAGCAGAAGCAAATTGAATGTATCAGCATAAAGAATTGAATGTATATTGAATGTAAATTAAATGTATCAGCATTGAATGTATTAGCATAAGATGCAAATTGAACGCCAATATCCGCGCAAATCAGCATTTCTTAAATACCACACGCAGTTCAGGCTACCATTAAAAACATGAAAAAGAAATAGAATCATTCCCTGGGTGGGGTATGGCACATCATCAATGTCATATAAAAAAAGTGAAAGCGTAATAGTACAATAAAACAAAACAAATGATGGCGTCGTTGGCTATATGCTTTACATACATACATAGGCGAAACAGCGTGCGAAACTAAGCGTAAACGTTACAAGCAAACACATGTTCAATTTTATTATATTGTAGCAGAATTTCAGACAACGTGAAAGCTAATCACAATAAATGGATCTTTCACTTTGGCTTGTTACGTGTTTTAGAGATTTTATATAATAGAATGTACTTCAACAGTGACGACGAGATAGTTTTGGTTCACCATGGACACAACAAAACAATATTTGATTAATTTAGCATGTGCAGTGTTATATACAGCATAATAAATGAAACTCAAAAATGGCAGGTGAAGACGAAGAATATTTTAAAGATTAAGAAAGAGCCGATAAGAGACAACCTCCGTTTTTGACGCCTGGTGATATCAGCAAAAAGTGTGTAAATACTTACGAGTATTTAGGTATGTTGAGTTAAATTGGTCCATACATCATCAATGTTTTGGTAGATTGGTATTTCTGAGTAAAAGAACGTTGCAGCTCGAGCAAGCTTTAGGTGTTAGGTGCAACGCTGAATACGTTTTAGGTGCAACTTACGACGATAACTTTCAGATAATCTACAGTAAAACGGACAAAATTACAATTAAAATGCCATATACAAAAAATCAGTAGCAAAAAACATGATACGCTAAAAACTTGTGCCAGTGATCTTATTTTAATGTCACCTAACTAGGTTATAGCCTTTTCTAAGGCGGACATTTAAATTGTTGTGAATATATGTATGAACATATATAAAAACTAAATAAAGAAAATTAACTAAGATTGTTTTATTGCACTTCTTTACTGTTGTTACTACTCTATGTTTGAATAACTCTATAATTTGAGTCTTTCAACCATTAACCTTCTTGCTCCTTTAAGATGAAAACAAGTCAAACTACGATGCCCCTAAGCATGCACTATCGTATAGGACCCGTCTTTCATTTTCAGAATATCACATATTCCTACATATTACTTTTTTCATCTCATGCCGCTTTCAGACCGTGCATTACACAGCGGGTTTCCCGACGCGGGAGGCGTCATTCAGTAGCGGCGGAGGCCCCAATTTCTATCGCCTAACAGCGTCTCATAAGCCTCCTTTGTCGCTCTTGAACTTGCATCTATCATCTTGATTTCATCTCAGTCAACCGTGCCAGTTCTCACGATACAATTACATCAGGGAGAATCGAGTTACCAAGGCGCACTCGAAACGTCGATCGCTGATCACATTTCATTGTTCAGCATTGTGAATACACTTATACGAATTTGCAAGTCATAGCAAATGGGCGATCATTGTGTTACATTGAGCGGTAAACTTTAAAACTGCTCGTATCTTCAAAAGTCTTCATATATAAGTAGTTGAATATATCTTCATAAAGTTCTGGCAACCGCAAGAGGAATAAAATAATAGTTGCAAAAACTAAAAAAACACGCTTTTATAAGTAGGTACTGTACTAAAAAGCCAAAAATAAAAGGCAAACAATAATAAGCCACTCTGTTATCAATGTAAGCCATTAATTAAACGCATACGTGACCCTCATATAACATGATCATAAACCTTTAGGTATAGGAGACATTATTTTAAGAGAGACGTTAGAGATAAAAAGCAAACAAAAGAAAATATGAAATCGAAGACTATCACGGTTGTTTGATATGATATACAAGACAAAAACGAATTTATCACGAGAAGTTTGTAGCACTTGACGTTTCAACAATGTTGCAACCACAACGGCGGTTGCAAAATCGCCGAAACGTCGGGTATTACAAATTTCACGCGGTAAATTCCTTTTTAACTAATTTATAAAAAAATAAATATAATCACAAGAATATGTATGTTTAATAAAAGCCCAAGGAAATATTAAATTTGTATAATGAACGAAATACTAGAAATTTTGAGAGGCAGAAATATGCTCGAAAAACACTCGCTAGAGTCAGGCATGAAGATTAACAACATAACGGTGACATAATATAAAAAAAATGCAAAGACACTATAAGAAACACTACAAAAGCGCTTCACAAATCAAGGAGCTGGATGACGTGCATAAATCGGTAGTAAAATGGTTATTGAACGAATTAATCAGAGTAGCTCAGAAGCTATTACTAGAGATTTCAACGATAGTTTCACGCTGAGAAATTAGCGATTTCAACGATACTTTGTATCGTTTCCTTCTGCGAAGCATGCTTCTTTTAAAGACATCAATGAATGCCGTCTTATATGCGATCAACCACATCGCCTTTTAAAACGGGTATATTATCCAAAATAGTAGAAATCCAGTTCTAACCGTATGCTTGATGCCGTCGTATGCTTTGATGAATTCAGTTGTATTGCTGTTAGCGTCAATGACGACATTTTCGGCATCAGATGCGGTCGACCTACATTCTCCATTTGGAGACCAGTCAAACTAAAGCGAAATGATTGATCCATCTGTCTTGCGTCTTCACTTAGCGAAGAACTGTTATGAGTCGATGAATTTTATATCAATTTCTTGGACATATCGGGAATTCACTTCAAGATGGCATAACATAGAATTATGTCGCGATGTGAAATTGATTATGGGTAGGGCGGAATGATTGCATGGAGCAATGATTTATTATTTGAGGCTAACATTGACGATTTCACTCTCTTGTGCTTTCTTGTGTTACAGGTTTTGATTGACTTCAAAAATATTTACGAATAAGCTTTTTTGTTGCTTTCCCGACCCACCATCCAACAAAGAGGGAAAGTATTGTGAACGCGCTAAGAAAAAATCGAGATGAAGACGGAAATATCAATTTTGAGCCCCCTGAGACGATTAGGACTATTTCCAGACGCAAGCTTGCATGTGTGTGTGTGTGTGTTTTTGTGTATTCCTGCACGATAACGCCCAAACGTTTCATCCGATAGAGCTGAAATTCGGTATGCAGGCATCATTTGGTCATGGCAAGCGTTGAAAAAGTTGTGATTGTCATATTTCAATCGCGAAATATTGAACTTAAAGACTTGAAATTTGGTACACATTTGCCTTATTGGGTCGAAATCACACTGAGAATTTCCGGTCAGTATATTTGCGCAAACGATTCAATCGAACGTGTATAATGCGTTACATTTTCACTATCCGCGCTCGTCGCCGACTATCCTTCTCAATCAGGTTAATCTCCTTTCCGAAGGGACATCATGCTCAAAAGTTTTCCATAAGTTTCGTAAGAAAATATTGTGGTGATAGAACCAATTTAAAAAATATATCTAAGCTATTAATGCGTTAATTATATGCGTTTACTATTTTCAGCCGACACAAATTATCATGTAATGCGTAAGTTTGATAAATAATCTAAAATCGACTAAAAGTATTGATAACAAATATAATATGAATTAATTATAACGAAGTTTTAAAATTACTAGCAATTGTTAAATCACTACAAAGATCAATATCGCTCGTCGTAGACTATCGGGGAATTCACGCTCAAAATCCATCCATAAGTCCTTGACTACTTCCCGGGAAAGTTTTAGGGTGCCACAACCGTTTCTTTTTTACACGACTGCCCAACAACAAAAGAGTGTAATGTGTTCAGGGTTCATATATGTATATTTTCCGTTTCTTTATTCCACCATAACTTCTAAATGCTCGAGCCGATTGAGAAGTGTGTGGTATTATTAAAATTGTTATGTCATCCCGAGTTATGATCGGGGGTATATTAACTGTCCAAGTAGTCCAACATAAATATATCGTGTTTAATGTCAAATGAAAGATCTGATTAAGTAAATTCCGGAAAGATACATGCATATATATATATATATATATATATATATATATATATATATATATATATATATATATATATATATATATATATATATATATATATATATATATATATATATATATATATATATATATATGTATGTATATATATATATATAATATATGGAAAAATACATAAACTACAAATATTTCATAAAGAAACCGTAATAAAAATAATTATAAATGCAATAGTTGACTTTCTTTAAGGACAGTCGTGTTTTTTATTATTTGTAATATATTTATTTATTTGTTATTTCTCTCAGCATTTTTGGCGATGTTAAGTCTCCTTAGCTTGAAGTTTTACTATATGAAAGTAAACATATTATTATTCTTCTATAATGTTAAGGTCTACTTTTACCCGTCTTAAAAATTGAAATTCTGTCTCGACTGTAGGTGCTAAACCTTTTCAATTCGTGAATCATTCATCATTAGTGATGTTTAGTTCAGCTTTTGTGGATGCAATGTAAACGTCTATTTGATTATCAGCGTCGTTTACTAAGCAATCTACTCGTACCTACATATTTCAGTACAATCTTGATTTGTTATCGTTATTCATACTTATACGATGTATTTTTCTCTGCCGCCGCATCAGCACGCTAAAGCCTTTGCCTCATTTGTATAGTATTGTTCAGTTGTGCGGTTGTGCATTGAACTTCACAGTCGCGGGCGATCCTTTAGGGATTTAAGTCCGGTGCTTATCAATATTTTAGCAGCATTGAAGCAAGCATTTCAAGCGAGCAAACAGGCTTTAGGGAATAAAAATCAACAATCGCGTACGAAATAGCAGTTTACTTGGAAATATACAGTGTAAAATAAATCCTTGAATTTGGTCAATTTTCCGTAAACTACTTGGAGACCATACACTTCAAGTGAATAATTTTAAATTGCAAGACCAACGACGATTACCAAGAAGTAGAATAGCTCTCGGCCAAGGTTCAAGTATTAATTTTTAAAAATCGGTTGTGACAGAGGATGAACTCACACCGCACGGCCAAGAAACATCGAATACTATATCGAGAATCAGCGACGCGAATCGTTTTTCAGCGACATGGGCGGATAGTAAGATCGCAACGCATTAAACACGTTCAATTCAATCGTTTACGCAAATATACTGACCGCCGAACATTCTACAAAGGGCGAACCCGTCACCCCAGGCAGGTATAACGCGATATGTGATCGTTCTTTCAGCCATGGGATTAGCGTAGAAGACGTAGAGACAAATTCAAATCTACTGTCTAGCTTCGCCAACATCCTTACGGTGAGGCACCGGAAAAGGTAGCCAGCGGGCAACCTCGCCCCCTAACTACCAGTTTTAGAAGGATATTTCCGTTTGTAATTAACCTTCAAAATGCCTCCTA
Source organism: Micropterix aruncella (assembly GCA_944548615.1). Lineage (NCBI taxonomy): Eukaryota > Metazoa > Arthropoda > Insecta > Lepidoptera > Micropterigidae > Micropterix > Micropterix aruncella. Next base: position 16,586,043 of record OX155963.1, read on the forward strand.
CCTCCTGACTGGTTACAGGATCAAGGCCGCTTACGCAGTTCTCTCCCTTACGTAGCCAGGCCAGAGTCCTAACCTGGCTCGCACTTCTGCTTGGAGGCCGCCGGATGGGTGTTGACCCGTGCGTTTGACCGACCAGTAGCTCCCAAACGGCAACATACAATGTGATTTCGGCCGAACACGAAATCTGTGTACCAAATTTCAAGTTAATAAGTCGAATATTTCGAGATTGCAGAATGATTAGTGCGACTTCTGGTGGGCCGATTTCCATTTTATTGGAGGAATACAGATACTGGTCTATTTTGGAGGAATACAGATACACGGAGAGACACACAAACAAAACTTATATTAGAAAATGGTCTTAATCGTGTCGGGGGGCTAAAGTATATATTAAAGTCGTCATCTTGAAGAAAATATTTGCGCGTTCACAGTCGGCCGCTGGTTAGTGGGCCGGCAAAGTAATATATAAATATACGGTAAGGAAGGTGTATGGAAAGAACTATCCGAACTGCATTTGCAAGCCAAGTTTGCATTTCAGTAAACAAGTAAAATTACAAATAAAGAGAAGATACTAGAATTGCACTGAAGAACCGACGAAAACCTAATGATCCAGCATAGTAGCTCATGTTAACCCCCAGAAGCTAAAACATGATAGAAACAGATATGTAAAGAAACATCTAAATGGGAGCTGTTATAAAAAAGTGGAAATGTTAAAACGATGCAAGGTCTTCGAAACTTTAATCATACAACTTGCGGACGTATTTGTGCAATATAAGGCACTCTTTACTCAATCAATGCTAGTGTAGCCATATATTAGCGTTACAGTTCATTAAATTCGCCTTATTCATTATGGTGAGCTTTGAAATCAAGGATAATGACTCCTCCCACGCCACACGCGTAACCGGTCCGCTGATTGATGGCTTGTCTAGACCACTTGATTTCTAGATCGCTGAAATTGACTGCTTCAGTATTAAATCGTTTCTGAAGGCTCGTTGGAAATTAGAAATAAATATTTTAACACACAAGGTTGATTCGGAAAAGAGAAAAGAAAAAAATCGGTTGGGTCACCCCAAGACTTTAACGGCAAGTATACAACCACCGATCCAACCCCCCCCCCCCGCGCTTTATTCGTACTATCGTCCGGTGTATTAAAATGGTATTTTTTCAAATGATGTAGTATGTTTTAAAATATGGCGGAGTTTATCAAATTATTTGTGTCGCTTGTATATGAGATATTCCGACCAAAATGTGACATTGTGGTTTCGCATTGTGGCGGATTTTCACATCTCTCTGGTAGACCGATTTCAACACAATTTCAACCAACTTTTCAACTCTTGCCATCACCAAATGATGACTGCGCGCAATCGTGGATACACACAGAGAAACAGATAGACAGACACACAGACATACAGAAAGACTTCAGTCAAGAAATGGTCATAAAGGTCTCGAAGGAGGGGGGCGAGGGGACAACATGTATACTATATTCTACCAAGAAACAAAAAATAAAGCAGTAGACTAAGATAAATTTTAAAGGCAAGCATTAAAACAATACCTAGCGAAAATGATTATGACAATAAAGAAAGAATAAGACGAACTGCCTCATTGAATAAAACAAATTAAAAACTTATCATCAACAACAGTCTAAACACAGTGAATTACCAAAGTAATCAATCAAACTAACAGATCATTATAATCACCGCTAAGACACTTTCGCTGCACCTGCTAATCTCGACGATCAAGGTTAAAAATATATTATTATACTTAGCACTGAATTCATTACAAGTCAAGCAATTAACGTCAGAAAAGGCAATCGATTATTGGTAATTTAAGGCCTCGATAGCAATCTTTAAAGAAAAAATGTGTAGCTATTAAAATAAAATACATATAAGAATCAAATTGGTGACCTTCGCCATTTGTAATGTAAGAGACGGCTTCAAATTACATGGACTGAATGGAAATATAAAAGTGGGGCAATATTACTAGTCACGATTTTCAAATTAAGGCAAATTGATAGTAATTGAATGAGATGAGAGAAAATTAATGATGGCTTTCCTATTGGTGGAAGTATGAATTTACGCACAACTCATCTAGGTGTAGTATGTGTCTTTCTCTTCAGGTGAACTTACAAGCTGCTTAATGATCACACGTTTTGCTTAGAATTCGCGTAAATTTACAAGCATGTACTTGCGCATTCGTCAATACGCTCTGATTCTGGATATAGATCAGATTAGACAAAATCAGATTATTCTGGATTTTGTTCGTAGTCTTCGATATCTTTACTTTTATCCAACATCCACCTTTCCTTGAATTCTTTTTCTTTCCTCCTCCATTGACTTTTCTTGTAATAATCATGGAATTTCTTGGCTTTCTCAGATTTCTTGATTTCGAAGTCATAAATTTAAAATTTCTGACGTCATCCAATCTTTTTTGGCTACCTTAGTATTAGGTAGATCTTCACTAGTGTCTATAATATAGATATTTTTGATTATTGTTAATATTATTTGTACCTTTTAGGATATTTTTTATTTATTTTTTTAATTATCGAAATGACATTTTTATTAATTTTGAATGATTTTATTTTATTTCGATATATATATATATACTAGATGACCCGGTGAACTTCGTACCACCTAAAATTGATTTGTTTGTAACTCTTTATAAACGTTTATTGAAACGATAATCAACCTTCCGAATCCAATTCATTGAAATCTATAATATGGCCGAATCGTGTACGGTTTGAGTTTCGTTCGGTGATTAAATGAAAGTCGTTTTATAATTAAAAAAAATTCAATGTATTTAATTTTCCATGATAAAAAATTAATGCTTTTTCGACTTTTCCGACGTTTTGCATTTTTCGACTTTCTTGACTTTTTCGACTTTTTTGACTTTTTCGACTTTTTGGACTTTTCCGACTTTTCGACTTTTCCGACTTTTTCGACTTTTTTTACGTTTTCGACTTTTTCAACTTTTCTTACTTTTTTGACTTTTCCGACTCTTGCATTTTTCGACTTTTTCAAATTTTACACAATCGCACGGAATGAATAACAGTTATGGATGGCGCAGCTGTCAAACAATAGGATCGCCGCGAACGCCATCTATTGAAAAGGGCCCATTTCCCAAAAAGACCAATTTCGTTTTTTTCGATTTTCAGTTGTTTCTTTTAATTTTTCTTAAATATTTTTTTTGTAAACCACCCTTGAATTAAGGCAAACAAAACAAAAGAATAATCATTTAAATCGGTCGAGTCATTTTCGAGATCTTGCGAGACTAACGCACGGCGATTCATTTTTATATATAAGATATAAGTAGATAGAATAAAACATTATGGAAAAAAGACCGAAGGTGATATACATGAAACTGCTGAAAGGACACGCGAAAAAAAGTGTAAAGGACAGTAAGCGAAAAAATCAGGTCATGGAAGGAATTAAAAGTAGGTACCACTTGTATAACATGCCTTGAACACAACCGGTATGACGGCGACGTTTAGCCCCTCATATTTGTTCTTCGGAGGAGAATTAGTCTTAATCGATGGACGATTCCATGCTTACGGTGAAAACGGATTAAGTATAACGTGGGTGGTAGGTACGGTATAGCTACGACCATATTTCATATCAAAGAAAGCGTATTTTTTCTCAAGAAAATTAGCCCCTAGATCTTCGTAATGCGAAGTTGCAGGTAATAAACAAAATGTTAACAAAAATAACCGAGTTATTTTTTTTTATAAGTGCAGCAGCCATGTCATGGTGAAACTTAGAACAGGCTATCATAATTAAATGCGTATACAAAATTTCGTGTCTGTGCCGTTGATCGTTGAGGAGTTCCCTCGTTGGAAGCCAACCCTGGATGCCGCAGTCCTGCCTTGATGAAACTTAGATCGGGCTGTCATAATTGAATGCATATACAAAATTTCGCGACTGTGCTGTTAACCGCTGAGGAGTCCCCTCGTCGGGAGCCAAACCTGGGTATAGAATCAGGGCATGCTTGATATATAAAATGCATTGTCATCGGAGCTGAACCAACATGTAAATTTTCAACTTCATATGATAATATTTGAGGAGTTCCTTCAATTCCTCATGGATCACATCATCAGAACAAAATTTTGATAAAGATGTGACGAATCTGGAAGTACATCCTTTCAAATAAAAAGAATTTTCCAAAGCAATTCATAAATGAGGGATTTCTAAAGTAACAAACATTTAAAGAAAAATACGATCGAATTTATAACCTCCCCCTTTTTTTTAAGTCGGTTAAAAATAAATCGGCTGTGGTCTACGATCTATAGAACCTGACAGGAAAACGAAAAGAGCTTTATCATTTGAAGGGCATGTTCACAGCAGACTAAGATGTTAAAATTTCAAATCCACACCATAGCAAAGAAGAGGAAGAAATCAAGAATCACACTCATGAAAGCAAAAATGAGAAATATTGTAGAACGGACTAACACGGATATCATAGCATATTGCAAAGGATAAATAGGTCAATAATTTATCAAAAGAAATACAAACAAAATCAAATAATTTAAAATGTGTGCATAAGGTAAACTTAGTAATATAAATCCACAACATGACTACTCTACGGTTGTGGTAGAAAATTCCCACGCCCACACAATTTCTAACCTCTGCCTTAACCCTTCAGGCCTCGGCCCCTCAGCCGATTGACAAGTTGCTGTCCCAAAAAATTTTTGTAAAAATTTGTAAAAAAATTGAATTACGACACTGTCTCACCAACACATTAATTACTGCCAAACCACTGTACCCATAATTAAAATGAAACATATTAACATAATGAAATATAATAAAATAAAACAAATTAAATTAAAATAAAATTAAAACGGGGCCGTCACGCTGAATCGTGTTGTGGCCGATATCGGCCAATCGGGGCCTGAAGGGTTAAAGCCGTCTGTAAATATGATGTCCAAGCCAGGGGACCGGGATGATATAAGGTCAGAAAATACTACATTGTTTAGGGTGGGGACTGCCCTACTGGTTTTTTCATCAAAACTGTTTGAGGGATGATGTACGAAGTAGTGAGTCTGTCGGAGAAGGAAAGGTGAAAGTCTTGCTACTGATCTCTCCGCACCGTAATCGATTTCCGGATCGTAATGGAATGCCGCTTTTCCCAGGTTGACAGGAATACTGCGACGGCGCAATCGGTCATGTTGATTTTGTCGTGATTGCTGGCATTGTGTATGTTGTGCACAAAATTGTTGCATTCTCAATGTATTCGCTTGTCGTTCATTTTCAGTCGCTCTCAAACATAATTCGGACATGCCAATACGACTATTTTCATTATCCGTCGCTCGCTGATCGTCAGTGCGGCTTGCACGTGAAGTAGATCGCCGCGCATTTTGACTGACTACGACGACCTATGTTACCTATTCTTCTCGGCATTATAACGAACACTGTAAAAAGACACGGAATTGTTTTCAGTCACTCAAATCTGTCGAACATTCCTTGAGAACTTAACAATATTGAAATCCTCAGACTAAGACCAAATTTGTAGTTATGTATAAGCCTGCAAAGTCTATTTACCTTTATGTAATGGCTGATCAAAGTGATTTTTTGCAAAATGCAATTAAATTCGCTTGAAACAAATCTATTCTCCAATCCCACTACCTTTTTTAAAAGAAAAAACGACGTTAAATGTAATAACAATTTCAGCTGTCGTAGCTGTCAAACAATAGAATCTATTGTTAGAAAATATAGAAAGCGCCATCTATTGAGAGAAATACGAAGTGGCCGTCCCTAAAAGTACTAATTTCGATTTTTTCGATTTTTTAGCTGTTCCTTTGGGTTTTTTCTAAATATTTTTTTTTGTAAACCACCGCTGAATCAAGCCAAACAAAATAAAAGAAAAATTATTCAAATCGGTCGTGTCATTTCCGAGATCCTGCGAGACTAACGCACGGCGATTCATTTTTATATATAAGATATATATATATTTATATAGAATTCGACAGTTTTAAATTAATTTGCTTTTAGTTTCCTAATTTCATTTATTCTAGGATTTGTAATTATATTATCGTAGTCGTGATAATTTTCTCATTGGTTTCATGACATGTTCATATTATTATTTATTTTACCATCAAGCAATATTTTTAAAAAAACGTATCTGAGCCTACCTTAGTGCGAACTTCTCGTGCGATTCAGTTAGGTTAGGTTCTGTTATTTTGTGCTTGAATAAACACAGTGCTTTTTAAAACTAAACCGGTAGATCAGCAAATTTTGGTAAAAAAAATTCTAGTACACTCTTCTAGCGTAGCCAACTCCTGTAGGTGATGGGGATCAAGTCTACAGGTTAGTGAATGCATGTTTAAATACACCACCTTATTGCTTGTTTTTATGGGAGAAATTATCTCATTTCATAGTTACAGACTTAAGAGACCCTAGACAGATAATCATAATGATGTAAATACAAAATAATCATGCCTAAATTTGGCGCATAATTATCATTAACTTAATTTCAAGTGATAACGTATTATTAAGATGAAAAAATCAAACGTTTGTTATTTTTATTATATATAAATGAAACAACATATGCAGTATGTATGTATTGTACTTGTAATTATTAGTTATAAACAAAAGGAATAAAAACCATAAACTTCTTTAAAATTTAACTAAACATACACTTTAACTAAACATACTTTTTTACATACATACTAAACATACATACAATTTAATTAAACATACTTTTGTCATAAACTAAATGTTTCAATTATTAATTAGGTATTTTTACAGTAGTATTAAGTAAATAAGACACTATTTATTGAATTCTACTGACTCATTCTGAGATGATTTTGAGACAATAAAGGATCAAAATATTTTTTTTTTTCTTTATTTGTCATGTATTTGATATTATGATTGTGAGACAATAAAGGAATTAATTTGATTTGTTCTATATTTGTTGTGGGCTGTCTGTCTTGTTCGAATCTTCTACCTTATATTATTTTGTATTTATTTCTCAATAAATGATCTTTTAATTTATTTTAAAATCAGCTCTTTCGAATGATAGGTGAGGAATGGTGGGTATGTTTATTAGCGTGAGTTTAATTAATCCTATTATATTACAATTAATTGTGAGTTTAACCAATCCTTGAAAAATTCTATAATCACCAAATATTTCCATAATTTTAAGCTAATCTAGGCAAAGTATTTCATGTTTACCATCATATCTTTTATAATATCCAACTTAGAAATCATAGCAACGATCCAAATCACTGTATGTGACGTTTCGATCAAAGCGAATATCTAGTTTAATAGTAAATTGGATCGAGTATTTATTACCGCCAAAGCAAATCGTTTGTATTTCAAGACGGAGGGGCTTGACATGCCTGTGGCGGAATATATCGTACGAGGAACAGGCGTAACTTGACACAATTGACGGCAAATAGAATTGCCTTGCCTACGGGGCAGATCCCACTATTGATCCCTCCATTCAAATCAGCGGGAGCGTTAAACGAGTACGGGACGGCATTGTATGTGCGACAGGGTCATGGATTAAACCCATGCTATTATTACCGTACAGAAAAATCTTAACATCGTCGAGAAGTAGGCAAAGTAAAAAACGTCAGTGTTTTTTTTTATTACTTGATTTCGCGAAGAACCATTCTTTAACATATGATAAGTAATAATAATAACCTCATTATTTGCACTTAACAATTAGCATACAAAAAGGCAAGCTTACTGACATATGGCAATATCTTACAACTAACCTAATCACAGTGCAGCGTAAATTTTGTCTGCATAAAATACAAACTACTATATTTAAAATTAAGACTAAGAATGCCCGAGGAGAAAAAATTGGGAGGAAAAAGAGAGAAAGAGAATAACTGATTACTTCTTAGAAAAGTGTAATTCTTGAGGTGAGTCTTGAATGATTGTAAAGAAGGCGAGTTTCGCATATTTGCTGGGAGATCGTTCCAGAGTCTGTCCCATAGATAGAGTAGAATAGAAATCGGTGTTATGACAGCGAATTTTGAGTAAATTATTAGAGGCTGACCGAAGTAAGAGACCGTGGGAACTTCATGGTTCGATTAACTCGTGAAGATAGGATGGTGTTGATTGGGAGAGTACACGATAGAGGAGAGCAAGTAAATGAACATTTCAGCTTTAGCTTAATGGAAACCACTTTAACCGTGCCCTATATTCGGACACGTGATCATACTTACGTAGACCGAAGATGAATCTTATGCACACATATGATATGGTTTATCCATTGTCTTATTACTGTTTTGGCTTTTTAGGGCGGTGAGCATGGTGCGCCCCGCAAGTTTTAAACACATGTTGGCATTTGAGCGGGCTAAAGGCATCGATATATTTTTATAATATATCGATGGCTAAAAGTTTGCTACCTATTCTACCGATGAATTTATCCTCGATTGAGCAAAGTGACTCCGGGTCTAATAAACACAGTGCTTTTTAAAACTAAACCGGTAGGTAGATCAGCAAATTTTGGTAAAATTTCTTCTAGTACACTCTTCTAGCGTAGCCAACTCCTGTAGGTGATGGGGATCAAGTCTACAGGTTAGTGAATGCATGTTTAAATACACCACCTTATTGCTTGTTTTTATGGGAGAAATTATCTCATTTCATAGTTACAGAATCTAAGACCCTAGACAGATAATCATAATGATGTATATAAAAAATAATCATGCCTAATTTGGCGCATAATTATCATTAACTATAAGTGATTACGTATTATTAAGATGAAAAAATCGGTTGTTATTTTTATTATATATAAATGAAACAACATATGCAGTATGTATGTATTGTACTTGTAATTATTAGTTATAAACAAAAGGAATAAAAACTATAAACTTCTTTAAAATTTAACTAAACATACACTTTAACTAAACATACTTTTTTACATACATACTTAACATACATAAAATTTAACTAAACATACTTTTGTCATAAACTAAATGTTTCAATTATTAATTAGGTATTTTTACAGTAGTATTAAGTAAATAAGACACTATTTATTGAATTCTACTGACTCATTCTATTCATTGAATTCTATTATCTATTGAATTGAAGACATTAATCAGTTCTTTCAAATCAGTCTAAAACAGCTTAGGCATATGTCCATATTATGCTCAAGACATACAACTCGCATTTACGGCAATATTTCAAAATTGGTCGCACTTACAAAGGTCTGAGAGACAAGTAAGATATCTGGAATGCACGGAGCATGATGAGTTATATTTGAAAAGGGAGAGCAATACTTCGCTCACGATTGCGTCAATTTTAATAATAATAATAATAATAAACTCTTTATTTGCACTTAAAAAAAGTATACAAAAAAGGCGAGCTTATTGCCACATGGCAATGTCTTACAGCTAACCTAAACATAGTGGTACATGCGCGAATAGTGAAAATAAAGATTATTACATAACATACAGACAAGTGGAAGAATTTAAGACTAATAGGACAAGACTTTACGCAGACTATCTTACTAGGGTTAAAATAGTTAAGATTTGCGTCAATGGACTATTTACGCGCGCGATCAACCACTAGTATTGCCTTAATTTACGAGTCAAGTTCACCGCGCATTTGCATACCTATAGCCTACCAGGGGCGATCAATAATAAAAATGAATTAAAATCGAACCGCAGATTGCGCTGCGTTGTGAACTTGAATTGCGTCGTATTTAACCTCCCCCATAAAGTTGCCACTTTAACGCAGGTAGGCGGGGAGATATCTGTTTTATAGGACCCGGTCGGCATTAGACTGGCCCACGGGCGAACGCAGGTCTTAACTTCTCTTTAATGACTTTTTAATACTGCGTCAGTGTCTTACCGTTCGCCCGCGTCTCCGATATCAATTTGGTTTCGCTTATCTGTGTCATTTCCTCTGCGACATTTATGTCGGCTTTTAATGGACTAATTCATATTGAGAAATTTACTCCGTGGCTTCATTTTGTCATTAACTTAGAATCTGTATCACTGCTGTGCTGTACTTTAACGACTCGCTCAAATGGTTGTGTTTTAATTGCCAGAGTATCTAACATTAAACGGTTTATTATCTGATATCATCTATTAGATATAATTAACTTTTATTTAATTGTTTTCAAAAATCCATGGTCAAGGTTTAAAACGTTGACATAAATTAAATTGCAGAATCGAACAGATACTTAATCATTGTTAGCGAAGCGAAGGAAAGTCCAGATTTGTTTAATTTTATCAAATCCATTAGACCATAGTCTGTTCTGGAGTGATACCTGTAAATTAGTTTATCACATGGTACACCTATTTTTACACGACTGCCCAACAAAATAGAGTGTAATGTGTTTAGGGTTCATCTATAAGATGTATGTTTTACGTTTCTTTATACAGTTTCTTTCAGAATCGGTATGTCATCTCGAGAGTCATATGGAACGTTAACTGTCCAAATATCAATACGTTAACTGTCAAAACATAAATATATCGTGTTTAGTGTCAAATGAAAGGACTGATTGATACATTTCGGAAATATACATGTATCTATATGGATAAATACATAAACCACAAATATTTCATTAAAAAAACTGTAATAAAAATAATTATAAATACAATAGTTCACTTTCTGTAACGGCATTCGTGTTTTTTTTTATTATTTTTAATATATTTACTTGTTATACAATTTCGTTAAAATAACTGACGATATAATCTAAAATATTTGAAGAAAAAGGAGACATAAAGTAATGTTACTTAGTAAAGTCTAAACTTTACTCTTGATAAAGTTTTTTGTTGCAAATTCACTTATTTCATTTCAGCTTGTGATACTAACAAATTTAATAATGTTGTAATCGGAATTTTACTTGTAATGAAATTATATTCGTAATTAAATGTACCTTTTGGCCCCAAGTTGGACGCCATTTTTAATATGTAATGCTAATTTCTTATTTGAGGTCACATAACATAAAAATAATAAGGTTGGGCGCCAAATCCGCCAAGAAATATAAAAAAATAATAACACACAATTTTTCAGGCGAATAGTTTTTTTTAAATACTAGCTAGAAAACTTGATAAATATAACAAAAAAACCTACAAGAGTAGGCAATTAAAAAGCGATTCTGTTTGCTCATATATTGCAAAATGAAACCTAAAAACATAACAATTAACTTATATACAAGAAAAATAAAATAATAATAGTATTGCAGTAAATTGCTGCTGAGATTTGGGGTTAGGTTTCAGTCCCAAGTATGAAAAGGATCCCAAGTAAGTGAAGATGAAAAAATACGATGAAAAAGACGCCGCAAAATTTTTATGGTAATCGCACTATGGAAGTCATCATTGGGTAACAATAAAACCAAAAAAAGTCGGCAAAGAAAGTCAATTCTGTTTTTATACTAAAGAAAGCCACATAAGAAAAAGAACAACCAAGCAGTGGAGATACCAAAATACAAGGATAAAACAAACTCAAAGTCAATAAAAATAATGAATCAAAGGACAAATCTTTCGCCAGAAACACAACTGAAGGGGATCTAACAAAGCGCCGATCTATGAAAAATGTCGCGTGATATCTCTTGTTTGTTTTCAATCGCATTGCACAACAATCGATACGATATCGGCGATGCGCATGCGTTCAAAATCCCTTCAAATTTAGTGCCGATTTACTCACGTACGATTACGCTACTTTTGTCGTCTGGGTAGGGTAGGACTGCACTGTATATTCGAACATCTGCCAATGATTTTTCGGGTCAATTGATTCGATTGACTGTGGGTTGAAAATTTACCTGTTTTTGAGGGTGACCATGTGCGATACCTTCAGGGAGGCCACGAAAATAAAATACGCTTCACTTTGGACAATCTAGACAATTCTTCTTTAGTGAATGATACCGATGATTTATTCATTTGAAATACGAAAATAAGTAGGTACTTATCGAGCGACATATATTTAAAAACCTACTCTTAAATCTTCTTCTTTTTAGGGTGCCTCTCCAACTAGTGAAGGTTGGCAGTCCGCTCTGCATACTTCTTTTTGCCCTTCGCCAGATAAAATAATTCGGCGACACTCGTTATCCCGCTCCATTCTCGAATGTTCTGCAACCAATATTTCCGTCTACGGCCAGGTTTCTTCTTCCCTGCAACTTTTCCCATCATAATGAGTTGCAGGAGCTCGTACCTGTCGTGCCTAAGTACGTGACCCAGGTATGCAGTTTTGCGCTGTTTGATGGTCTGCCAAATCTTGCGTTTTTGGCCGACAGACGTAGAACTTCCTCATTGGTGACTTTCTGAGTCCAAGATATCGACATCATGCGTCTGTATCATCATCTACTCTTCATTAGTCATTTATATCAAAACACCTCACATGAAGCAGCAGATTTAGGATACAACTGTGTATTTTTCTTATATGTAAGTCTACGTATAGAAAGCCTTTTTCTGACATGAACGGAATGACTTGTCCAGACGCAAAAGCATGACCACAATATCCTCCCTGTGCTAATCTCGTCCAGGCAATATTTGTACTGTGTAACGGCTAGGGTAAACATATTGCCGGACGTATGTCCTTCAGTCTATATGTTTTAGCGCTAGTGCTGGCCCCGATTCTGTATATGAAAATCATAATCTGTACGAATAGGTATAATATTCCTCTGTACACTAGGTACAATAAAAAATGGACGACTTTAAAATCAATATTAATATTGAAGACGTCCCTCATCGATATTTGAAGTAGTGCTTTTAAGGTTTTTTTTCCGCGCTTGCCATTATTGTTTCTATTCTTTATTGTGAAATCACAATGGGTCACATGACATTTAAATTGTCATATGTCAATCTTTTACAACCAACCTTATTATGACGTGTTTATATTCATGTATGCGTGTAACATGTGTGTAAGTGTGAGTCTTGTTATTGCATTCGATCGACAGAATTGAAAATGCAATTCCATTAATTTTATCCCAACGGAAAATGGTGACCCAGCCGAGAATCGAATCCGGGACCTTATAATGTAAGATCAGGCCACCTAACCCCTATGTCACCGGGTTGTCTGTATTATTGAATTTTCTTTCTTAATTCCATTTTGTAAATTTACTAACTTAAAAAATGACATTTGAGCAAAGGGTTTGAGTGAAATATAAATATATTTTGTCTGTAAACCAAATATATTTAGGTTTATGAAAAAAAAAATCTTATTATATGCACCTGAGAAAAAGCGAAAACTATAATATAAGAATATTTGAGTATCTAAAAAAATACATTTTACTTAAATCATACCTCAGAAAAAAGCGAAAACGTGGAAAGGTCGTTGTGGCTTTGATGAGTATTCCCCATCGCAGGTCGTCCTGAAGGTCAACCGAATAGTCATCGAGGTCCCTACCTCAGGACCTGACGGGAAAGATCCGTCACCGCGTGGACGTTGATCACTCTTTCCACGTTACCTTCCATGTCACGCGCTTTCTTCTCCCTTAATTTATATGCAGACAATAATCTTTTTTTGGAAATTGATTTCCTGTTTCGATTCGTTTGGGAACACGCGACACGATGGTATTAATATCTCATTTTCACAACTAGTAAAAATATCAAAGGGAATAAAAAACACGACTGCCGTTACAAAAAGTGAGCTGCTGTATTTATAATTATATTTTATTACGGTTTTTTTTAGTATTTGTGGTTTATGTATTTATCCATATAGATACATAAACATATTTTTTCAATGTAGTCAATCAGACCATTCATTTGACACTAAACACGATATATTTATACTAAATTATTGATATTTAGAGATTTGAACATTTAGACAACTATTTACTTGATATTTAGACAGCTACGCTACGGTACTCGCAATGACATAACAATTTTAACAATACCACATACTTCTAAATTGGTTGAAGTATTTAGAAGTTATGGTGGAATAAAGAAACGGAAAACATACATAGATTAAATCTTTAACACTGCTTTTTTGTTGCTCAGTCGAGTAAAAAATGACATTGATCGTTTTCCCCCGTAACCCTTCAAAATTACCTATCACGTTCCAGAATATTCTACTGTTTGTCTCGCGCGACTAGTTCGTTTCCGCTTGCAATACAGAATCGAAGCATTTCCGATATTTACCTAGCTGTCCGTATATGTTTGCTTTCTCGCCGTCCGATGCATAGTATTATCCGCTCTAACAAAACCGAATAACACGTAGATGCTGTATTTTGCATCGGGTCGCCCTGATAAAAATAACCACTCTCGCATTGGTATGATTGTGGGTCACATTATATCCGATTTGTCATTTCGTGTTGCGGAATAAATTGTGCGCAGCGGTTAGAGTGATTTGAATGTATGTAGTGCGAATGTTGACATTACTGGGAGTTTTGCGAAGCGACGAAATATTGATGTATATTTGAGAGATATTGTAGTTTACTAAACCAGGCCGAGAAGATGAATAATGTAGTATTTATAACCTACAGTTATAGCAGCGTGACCAAGATATTTTTGAAGGAATATGCGTGTACGATGATCAGGTTTTTATTTTCCTGATATCGGTTAAACAAATGACCACACTCTTAATGCCAATACTTGACTGCGGTGATGTTTGGTATATAGATGCCAATGAGTTTATTTTCAATAAGCTGGAGTATTTCAAAAATATCCGCTTGAGGTATGCTTTTAACTTACGAAAGCTCGATCATGTTTCGTGAGCAACTTCTACAGCATCGTCAATAACCTCACTTTGTCTTATTACCTCAAGGAGAAATTCTACTCTTACAATTCGATCAATTGGGGAACACACTTATAATTACGTCACATAAATCTTCTTTTTTCGGGGCTTGTTTATGGAATCAGCTCCAAGACTCCATCAGACTTTACTTTCGTGCGATGCAGCCTAGCGTGAAATATGAAACTGAAAATGCGTAAGACCGAATGCTATAATTTTATTTTAACTTTTGTTTTTTTTTCAGTTTATGAGTGTATTTTGTTAACTATGGAATATTTATATATGTTTAGAAAAAGTTTCAACAATCTGTAAAGATTTTTTAAATTAATATAAATTGAAATTAAAGACATATGCACCTTCGTTACTCATTTTCAAAACGTTGTTGAAGAAACATTCGCTTTTACATAGCCACTAACGAAATACTCTACTTTATCTTATCCTTTTTCCTTCTTTGGTTAAAAATATTAGAAATGGAATGTTGTAACTTATATATTTGCATTACTTTATTTTGAATTTAACTACATTATTACTATACTATGAAAAGTAAAAAATAGTGGTAAGTCGCCAAAGTGAAAAGTCCGAAAATTGTACATTTTAATTTTCTTTCTTGGTGTAATAAAATTATTTTATCTATCTAAGGTCATTTACCAATTTCCAATAAACATGCTTCTTATGATTGTTGACCAATAAGTTATTATTGCAATTCAAAGTCCAACAAGTTCCACGACAATGTTATTGAAAATATCGACAAAACACTAAGACAAAACATCAAACTAAATAAATGAAATAAATACAGTTGCAGAGGCGTATTTAACAAAATTATTACCACTAAGTTGGTTTACAAAGAATTAATGTATTGTACTATAGGACCGCTCGGTGCCGTTCCAACCTCGCGTTCCAAAGCGCAATGGCTATTGAATTCATAATGAAACACCGACTAACGACTCCCAGGAAATACTTCTACTTAGGTAATAATTAATGCGCCTTGATGAGGCCATGGAACGCTACTTTATTTGGAACCATTTATGCTACTCTCCTTTCGCGTACAATTTCTCCCTTAAAGAAGCTTTGTGTGTCAAAAAAATAGGTGGGGAGCCAGCGACAAAAAAGTGCACTAGTTTTGGAAAAGCTGATACTTTCAGATAAAATGCCAGGGTACAGTCAACAGCCCAGATTCCGGGACACCTGGCGCTGGCGCACTAGGAAAGTTATAATTTTAATTAGTATCCCTAAAGTGTTTTGGAAACGCTAAAAAATTATCAGTGGACAACGGATCCAATAAAAAACTCGAAACATACTGCTTTATATCAAACGAGTGGCGTCAGCATCTCCATACGTTATATTGCGTCATTGCGACCACTATATTGCGCGGCACAACCGATGCGTCATAGACCGATGCGTGGCATGTATGGAGATGCTGACGCCACGCGTTTGATTATTAAGAGGTATGACCATTTGTTTCGAGTTCTTTATTGCATCCACTGTCTACTGATGAATTTTCAGCTTTTCCAAAACACTTCGGGGATACTCATTAAAATTACACCTTTCCTAGTACGCCAGCGCAAGATGGCGTTCTATGGCCAAAATACTATCTGATCTGAAAGTATCAGCATAGTAAAATAACATCAGTAGGACATCTCGAGCCTGTTTTCGAAATAAGTACCTACGCTTCGCCGACCTACCAAATGCCACAAACAAACTAATGCCACAACAAATACACAATTGACAAGTTGTGATCCGATTAAAGCAGAAATGCAATTCTTTACAATTATTATGTACGTGCATTTATTCTTGGTTTATAGATCAAGAGTCGGTTCCCAAAATTGTTCTGTAACAGAATATATGAGTTAGTGCTGACTTTGTGTGACAGCATTCATCACTTGTTGCATGTGTTCAAAATACCTACATTTTAGTAAGAAAGTAGGTACTTAACAAAAACGCATCTACCTACCTACCTACGCTCTTAACATACCTATGCACCTACTTACCTAGACACATACCTACCTACGCAAATGAACAATAAACGCTACGTCGTAAATGTAATTTCGTAACGTAAATGTAAATACTCGTAAATGTAATTTCTGATAGGTTACATTATAGCCTTTACAGAAAACATTCCACTTTTGTATACTTAGCTGTTGCGCGACAGCCCTGACTGGCAAGCACCGAGGCGTCCGAGAATCTATGTAGTGGTAGCGTACGGACAACGGGCGCTTGTATGAGTGCAAAAACGGTGAGTACTATGGAGATGTTATACTGTTCTTATTTTACTATGATCTTATTTTACTCTTGACCTAAATCGTATTTATTTTCGGTTTCTCAAATGTCCATAGCGCAAACTTTGTGTAGCACCCATACGTCTTTTTGCCTTAATCTCAAACTCAAACTATCATAGATACTCATGTTTCCTGAGTACAGATTCAGATGACTAATCCCGTCTTACGTCGAGCCCTTTGAGGAGCAAAAGCCGTCCGAGAGACTCCGACTAACGTAAGTCTTAAGAGTCCATTTGTCAAGCGACGTTAAGACCTTAAGAGGGCTACCTTTACACAGACTGCATAAAACAGCTGTCAGGTATTTGTGACGTTATTAATCATTATTCTCCGGACTTTAAAATATAAACAATTTGAAAAATATATAGGCTTATTAGGAGTGAAAAATCAAAATATATGCTAACAACTTAGATTCTTGAATTTCGTTTCCCTACTGAGAATTTTGGTTTTAATTTTAATTTCAAATATTCCTGGTCTTTACAAGAAATGCCTTTTAAACCAACATACATATTAATAAGTGAATATATTAAAAAGAATAAAAAACACGACTGCCGTTACTGAAAGTGAACTATTGTATTTATAATTATTGTTATTACGGTTTTTTAACAAATATTGCTGGTTTATGTATTTATCCATATATGTAGATAGATGTATATTTCCGGAATGTACTCAATCAGACCTTTCTTTTGACACTAAACACGATATATTTATGTTAATTTATTGACACTTGGACATTTAGACAGCTACTTACTTGATATTTGGACAGTTAAGGTACCCTATTACAATCAAGATAACAAAAGGAGTATAACAATATCACATACTTCTAAATCGGTACAAGCGTTTAGAAGTTAATGTAGAATTAAAAAAAGGAAAACATACATAGATGAACCCTGAACACATTACACTCCTTTTTTGTTGGGCATCGTGTAAAAATACATGGAGAATTTATCAATGAATATTAATTTTGTGATCATTTTGTAAATCTCGGTATCTGATTACCCTTTGCCGTTTTGTTTTAAATACCTAACTTATTTTCAAAATTATGCAAAACTTGGCGCGCTTACCTTAGTACAGGCTGAGGCCTAGTTAGGCGGCTTTGATTTGAAGAAACACTAGGCTGCGGTGCTCTCTATTTTACTAGTTTACAATTAAGCCTCTGATAGTGCTAATGCAATAATGAACCGCTTTTCTTTGAATAAAAACCAAAAAAAAAAAATACTGAATACAATGTTGCAAACAGTTTTGAGCATATGTATGGAGAGTTGGCCGTAATGATACCCATTAAGAAATTCTGTGAATTGTAAGTATTGGGCGTATTTGATGTGCAGTTTAAAGCAGATAAATATTATTAGCACAATTTCTCTATTTTTTCAATAAGGCTTATTTCATTTTTTCTGTAATTTTATAAATATAAAGCAAATGAGTAGGACAACAACTGACAAAGCTGTTTATAAGCGCATTTAGCAGTTTCAAACGTTTCCATAATCGTTTAATGTATCAAGGGGTGAGGCTATTCGATGCAGCATTTGTTTTTACAGCGTCTGTTCTAGATTTACAGAATTGAAAAATGCAATAAAATTTAAAGCATGTTGCGTTTCATTTTTGATGTGGCCGTTTCAAACACGTACCAAAGGCGTATTTTCAGACACCTCTTTTATAATTGCAGTTGATAAAACCGTTAGTTTATGGTACAGCTCATTTTGGAAGAATAGTAATTGGCTGGCAGTTACTGTTTCTTTTTTCAGTAATGCAGTAATTGATACGGTAATGCAGCAATTGATATGTATGTAGATTTATTACCGCAGTAAAAACGCTATTTGTTTAGCCAAAACGGTATCATTCTAAAAGTACCGGTATAAGAACGAGTTATCACCGCGGTACTAACGCTTTAATTGAACATCTTTTGTGAAAAGATTAGTAACGATATCAATGACTTGCGAAATTGTCGATTAAACATTTATCTTTTTTAGTGTATCTCATAGCCAAAGTCGAACAACTTTTTTTTTAACATGGAAGTAGCTGAACGAAAGAGATTATTTGCGATTGTGGAATAAAAACAACGGACCTTGCCGCGCAACTTGAGGTTTCAGAGATTATGACCCTTTATATATAGATAAGATAGACAAGGGATAGATAGGAGATAGATGAGAGACAGATGGGAGATGTACTTACAGCGCTGTGCTGCAATTTTGAAATAGAGTCACGCTACTGTTACTTTTGACGAGAATTCTACTTAGACCATCACGAGTTCAGTATTTCTGAAGTCGCATTATGCATTGTTGGTTTGTTTTCAAATTTAAATTGAACAGTACTATTAAAAATAAAATAAAATATTGGAAAAGAAATCATTGTTATAGAACATATTTTCAACCTGCCTTAACATGATTTAAAATCAATTGTATTAAATTATTCAAATATGCAATTCTGGTTGAGGGAGGAGATCATTGCGATATTCTTTTGTAAAAACATTTATTTATATATTTAAATCAAAACCAATATTTCATTAAAATTTATCATTGATATATAAAAGTAATAACAAGAATAGACCGTTTAAATAAACAGCATATAGCAAGATTTTATAGATAAGCCTGAAAAAACCCTAGAATATGTTCTTGAAAACGAAATCGTCAATGATGCTGGTAAACCATTTGATAAATAATGGTTCATTAAGAAATACACTAGAAAACCAAAATTAGTTTTTTTTTCAATATATTATAAAATCTTAATGCGTTTGATTGTAATTTATTTAATGCTCACTTTTACTATTATTTACTTAATCTTTTCCAGTCAACCATTTTGGCCAGTTTTAACCATTTGAAGCATTATAACATGTTAATATAGCGTACATAATCCCTTTTGGGGTAATAAGTGTTTTTTTTAAATAGGATATAAACGAATTTACCGCGTGAGGAACTACCCTGGACAACGGCGGCTGCAACGTCACCGAAACGTCGGGTGCTACAAATTTCACGTGGTAAATTCGTTTATATCCTATTTATAATGTCAAATAACCGCGATAGTCTTCGATTTTATTGTGATTTTTTAGTTGCTGTTTTTGCAAAAAAAAAACTGTAGTTTAGCACTTCTGAGAGAAGTCGGAAGCCTATTTCATATTTGGTATGCATGTACAGCAAAATAAGGATGAATGATAATTGCGAATTAAAAAATTGTTATATTGACGGGAACGAAGGGATCGGGGGGGGGGGGACTATGCTCTCCCTGGAATTTAAATTTGTCCTTCAGATATATAAGTGACGTTAAATTGTATGCCTATTATATTATACAGCAGGGAAAGGATATTCTGTATTGGATAACATGGTCAAACTTACGTGGGTTAAAATATACAGGCATTTTAAAGGCGTTCAAGCATGTATCGGATTCTTTCTTTCGCATCCTTGTAGCAAATAAGTGTATAGTCCAAAATCGAAAGTATCAATGATCGAACGATGGTATTCCATCCATCAGGACAGTCTCCACTAGAATGTTCAATACATGCTTATCAAATTATAAGCCCAATAAATGTGTTTTTTTTTTCGTTTCCTCGAGAACGAGAATATTAAAACCGTTATACATCAATGAACGATGAGACCGCAACCGATCCCGCAATTTCGATGAGATCAGTAGAGCCTATAAGTGAACCGGAAGGCAGGGCAGCCATTGCCATTGTAGTATTTATTCGACTTATCGATATGATCTCGAGTCGGTTTACATTCGAATCGACTTCACAGCTGAATCTCATGCGGAAATAGTGTTATAGGTTGTTTAAGAACCGTTGGATGTTGCATCCAAGCTCTAAGGAACAGATTAAACAACGGGCGTTTTGTGTTTTGATAACATTTTTACTTTTTATCTTTTACCTACATATCTAATCAATTTCATTTTGAAATCGCGAAGAGGTTAAAAAGTTTGGAGTCTTTTAACCTTAAAGATAAAAAAAAAATATTGCAAAAAATGAGAGCAACTACATTCCTGGAAAGAGCGGCCAATGCTAACTTTTTCACATTTTCGGTAATTACATTTTAAAAATTTACTAATTTAAAATATTTCACATTTTAGCCATGGTTTGAGCGAGAAAAAAATATATTTTGTAAACCAAACGTATTTGAGTTTCTAAAAAAATATATTTTACTTCAATTCCACCTCAGGAAAAAAATAAACTGATTATACTATAAAGAAACCGTGAAGAGTATAGAAATAGAAATAGAAATATTTTTATTGACCGAAATTGTGGTGGTACATTTATGGTGATAATGCGTAAAACTATGTCTCTCACAATTACCTGTTATTAATATAGATTGACAAATTTACTTATCTGCTAATTATAATATCTTATTAAAAAATGTAATTATTTCACTGGTTTACCATGAAAAAATCTAAAAAATACATATTATGTCGAAACAGTTTGAATAGTCAAATGTATATGTGTGTAACGAATACGTATTTATAATGTTTCCCTAAGTTTGGAATATGTTAGAATAACAAATATTTGTGGTTTACTAATAAAACGTGTGAAAAACTACATTTCGGTAAATTTGATTTCATACAATTGCAATATTATTAGTTTTTCAACTACACGTGTACTGTTGGGAACTGAGCTAACAGTAAGCGATGGCTGAGGTGCGGAGACCGGCGTTCGTAAAACACGCGTTCCTTCGTTAGCGTACATACCTATACCTATTACTGTCGGGTAGTACCGGGCGAGTGATGTCACAGCATTAATGTCTGTGGTGGGGTGACCGAACGCCGGTCCACGCGCCTCAGCCACCGCTTACATTTAGCTCAGTCCACAACCGAACATGCATTTTATATAAATTTGTAAAAAATATACTCTATTCGACGTTGAAAATGAAGGACTTTCAGATGTTGAAAGTATATAAAATTGGGTTTGCGGAAATCTATTATTAAACGACTGCCCAACAAAAAAGGAGTGTTGTGAGTTCAAGGTTCTTCTATGTATGTTTTTCGTTTCTTTATTCCACCATAACTTCTTAACGCTTTAACCGATTTAGAAGTGTGTGGCATTGTTAGAATCGTTATGTCATCTCAACCTTAAATGTCTAAATATCAAGTAAGTGTTTGTCTAAATGTCCAAATGCTAATAAATTAACATAAATATAACGTGTTTAGTCTCAAATAAAAAGTCTGATGAGTTCATTTCGGAAACATAACATGTATCTATATAGATAAATACATAAACCACAAATATTTCATAAAAAAAACGTAATAAAAATAATTATAAATACAATAGTTTACTTTCTGTAACGGCAGTCGTGTTTTTTTATTCTTTTTAATATACTTGTTTGTATATTTCTTTTAGTATGAAACAAATCTAAATTACTAGATATAAATCGAAACTTGTGAATAAGAAAGTCGTTGTTAGTAACAACCTTAGTTGCCTGGACGTCGCTGGCAGCTTAGTCAACTACTGACATAGATAATAAATATCTTAAATTATACATAATCACTACACATTATATCCGTCAACTATCAAACAATACATCTATTTTGCCTCCCCCCTAACCCAGACTTTGTAAAGCTCTGCGCTATTGACCTATTTTTTGCAGCAGCGCAGTGATTGATCGAGTCATCAAATATACGAACGAATCAATTTCAATCGCCACCCTCCTGCATAGATTTGCTGATTGGACTCATTGTACGGAAGTGAGTACCAAGAGCGGCTTCGTTGAACGACCTTTCTGGTATGAGCGGCTCAATACCTGAAAGCCACAGCGAACGACCGAGAATCGAACGATTCGATCAACCTGTGATTTATACGGATCGAAAAATGGCGATGGGCATTCCGAGTGTTGACGTCACGGTATTGTGTAGTCGAGATTGTGAACTAGAGGACAGGAAAAACAATTCCAAGCCCGTGTAAAATACACATTGTGTATAAAAATCATATCATAAAATTATTAACAAGACGATAACGATGATGATTAACTGATAACGATGCATGGTGAAAATCAATCTTTACTCAATGTGTCTCTTCAATAATATAAGTAAGAACTATAAGTATCACAGACTATCTTTTCTTTCAAAATGAACCACACAGTATCAAAAAATGGAGTTATCCATATACCAATACACCTACGCGACAGGAGCTTATATTTCACGTGAAGGTCACTTCAGAATACTTTTCCTCGACTGGCCAAAAACTTAATCTCGTTGCTTCACTTCATTCTCTTGCGTCATCCTTTGTTTTAGAAGTTGTGCCTTCGCCTACGCACGCTCAGTGAGCGACCTACCTTCGCAGAATTCATTGTTTTTTATTTCACCTATTGAGTTTTTGCAATAGGAAATGGTCACCATTTCATGCCTAAGAACAATGCTATTTAATTTAAATTGATATGATCCAATGGAAATACGACTAACGTACCATGGTTAACAGATGAGAGATAAAAATAGCAAACAAGTAAATATATTAAAAATAATAAAAAACACGACTGCCGTTACAGAAAGTGAACTATTCTAATTATAATTATGTTTATTACTGTTTTTTAGGAAATATTTGAGGTATATATATATATATATATATATATATATATATATATATATATATATATATATATATATATTTATATATATATATATATATATATATATATATATATATTTTTTCAAATTGAAATTATGTTTATCACTAAATAAATGAAATGATAAAATAATGAAAGGGCACTTATCTGGTCTGTGGTGACCAGGAGTGACTCCACGCCTTTTTCGTTTTCTCTTCTCTCAGTATTTGCGGTTTCCTACTGTGGTATTCGAACCTTTCTACTTTATCCTACAGCGGCGACACAACAATGCGAAAGACGAGAATGAATGCTGGAAAATAATAGGCGATTAGTGTTTCTTAAATATTAATGATTTTTATAAAATGTATATCAATATTTCGGCTCAGCCGTCGTCAAGATATATGACATTTCTGAAATCGAACAATTCGTTGAAAATTTAAATTCAAGGAATCGAACAAAAAGAAATGGATTAATAATATTTTACACGATTTAGTTAAGGTACCATAACCAACCGTGCAAAACGTTATTTTAAAATGAATGATTATAAATTAAAAGAAAAAGCATTTGATGATTATGATAATATGATAAACCTTATTAATTTTGCCTGTTGAGACCGGAACCTTTGCAAGCGCCTAAAATATAAATATAAGCCAATTCCCAAGATTTCACGTCCCTTTCTTTTGCATTATCCCCAAGGCATTTTATTATTTTAACTTTAAAACATTGATCAAAAGATAAATTATGCGCCCTGGCATGCAAAGATATTGGGAGTTGGCTTTCATTTCCTACACTAGCCCTATGATTATTTAGTCTAATATTAAGTGGTGTTGTTGTTTCACCGATATAAAAGGCATCACAAGTCCTGCACAGAAGTTGATATACTATATTTTTTGAAATACAACTGCAATGAAAGGGAACCCTGTAACTATTAGTAGTATTTGGACTGGTAAAAAAAGGACTTAGATCTAACAGAGGACAAGTTTTACAACGTGGACGACCACAAGGTTGAAGCCCAAAAGTATTATTACCAATAGAGAAATTTTGATTATTTTTTGTTTTGTTTAATATTGATCTAATATTAGGTGGTCTGCGGAAAGATAAAATTGGCGGTGAATCTAAGAGATCCTTAGTGGATGCATCATTAGAAATGATGGGGAATAAATCAGATAATATATCTCGCAGTTTCTCAGCACCAGGAAAATAAGTGGTGCTAAGAAAGATTTTATTATTATTATTATTTTTATTTGAAGAAATTTTAGGTTTTGGTATATATTTTACTTCAGAGTTTAGAATATGTTTATCCAATAGAGGAGCAGGGTATTTTCTTTCAAGAAGAGATTGCTTTAGATTATTGAGATATTTATCTAAATAAATACCCTGCTCCTCTATTGGATAAACATATTCTAAACTCTGAAGTAAAATATATACCA
This sequence comes from Micropterix aruncella, assembly GCA_944548615.1. Taxonomy (NCBI): domain Eukaryota; kingdom Metazoa; phylum Arthropoda; class Insecta; order Lepidoptera; family Micropterigidae; genus Micropterix; species Micropterix aruncella. The sequence goes on from OX155963.1 coordinate 16,610,882, forward strand.
AAACCTAAAATTTCTTCAAATAAAAATAATAATAATAATAAAATCTTTCTTAGCACCACTTATTTTCCTGGTGCTGAGAAACTGCGAGATATATTATCTGATTTATTCCCCATCATTTCTAATGATGCATCCACTAAGGATCTCTTAGATTCACCGCCAATTTTATCTTTCCGCAGACCACCTAATATTAGATCAATATTAAACAAAACAAAAAATAATCAAAATTTCTCTATTGGTAATAATACTTTTGGGCTTCAACCTTGTGGTCGTCCACGTTGTAAAACTTGTCCTCTGTTAGATCTAAGTCCTTTTTTTACCAGTCCAAATACTACTAATAGTTACAGGGTTCCCTTTCATTGCAGTTGTATTTCAAAAAATATAGTATATCAACTTCTGTGCAGGACTTGTGATGCCTTTTATATCGGTGAAACAACAACACCACTTAATATTAGACTAAATAATCATAGGGCTAGTGTAGGAAATGAAAGCCAACTCCCAATATCTTTGCATGCCAGGGCGCATAATTTATCTTTTGATCAATGTTTTAAAGTTAAAATAATAAAATGCCTTGGGGATAATGCAAAAGAAAGGGACGTGAAATCTTGGGAATTGGCTTATATTTATATTTTAGGCGCTTGCAAAGGTTCCGGTCTCAACAGGCAAAATTAATAAGGTTTATCATATTATCATAATCATCAAATGCTTTTTCTTTTAATTTATAATCATTCATTTTAAAATAACGTTTTGCACGGTTGGTTATGGTACCTTAACTAAATCGTGTAAAATATTATTAATCCATTTCTTTTTGTTCGATTCCTTGAATTTAAATTTTCAACGAATTGTTCGATTTCAGAAATGTCATATATCTTGACGACGGCTGAGCCGAAATATTGATATACATTTTATAAAAATCATTAATATTTAAGAAACACTAATCGCCTATTATTTTCCAGCATTCATTCTCGTCTTTCGCATTGTTGTGTCGCCGCTGTAGGATAAAGTAGAAAGGTTCGAATACCACAGTAGGAAACCGCAAATACTGAGAGAAGAGAAAACGAAAAAGGCGTGGAGTCACTCCTGGTCACCACAGACCAGATAAGTGCCCTTTCATTATTTTATCATTTCATTTATTTAGTGATAAACATAATTTCAATTTGAAAAAATAATAATTTACACATTTACAATCAAATATTATATATATATATATATATATATATATATATATATATATATATATATATATATATATATATATATATATATATATATATATATATATATATATATATATATATATATATATATATATATATATATATATATATATATATATATATATATATCCATATAGATACAGGAATATTTTCGGATTTTACTCAATCAGACCTTTCATTTGACACGTGTCCACGATATATTTGCGAGTATGTCAATTTATTGATATTTAGACATTTGGACATTTAGACAACTATTTACTAGATATTTGTACAGTTAAGTTGCCATATGACACTCGGCATGACATAACGATTCAAATAATACCATATACTCCTTAATTGGTTTAAGCGTTTAAAAGTTATATAGGAAACAATACTTTTTCAAGACTCACTCGGCTGTCAGTCGGAATTCACTATCGATTGGCTGATGACGCACGGTGCGCTGACCGTCCAGAAGCGTCCAAAGGTTAACTCCTAGGGGAAACTGGCCCGCAGGCCAGAGTCCTACCCGGGCTCGCACTTCTGCGTGGAGGCCGCCAGATGGGTGTTGACTCGTGCGATTTGGCCGACCCTACTCATGGGTCTTAGTGGCCAAACTGCAACAGCGCCCATTAGCTCCCACAGTATTATTACAACGTTATCATACACCAGTGAAAATATACAGTTATGCCTACACCGGGATGACCGGAGTTAAAGAAGTAAGTACGAAAGTAGAATAAGCTGAAATGACAGACTCTGTACATATAGTTTATTCTGCAATGACGTCTCTGCAAGCTCAATCCATTCCTAATGTTATAAATTATCGGCGGGATTGAGAACGGAAAACGGTGATAATTCTTGTAGAGAAATCGTGACTTTACCGCTAAACAATCAAACAGCTCGAACGATACCTCGGCTTGTATTGTAAGAGGAATTTCGCATCGCCAGCACTTGTGCAATAAGTATAACTAATATATAAAATGTAGTGAAAATGGAATACTTATACGGATAACACGTAGATATATCAAAAGAATAAAAAACACGACTGCAATTACAGAATGTGACCTATTTGTATTTATAATATATTCTATGTCCATAAACATACAATGACAGTACTGGTAGTTATAGATTGTTAGTTTTGATATAGAATGTGCCTTCCTTTTGCGTTGATAACAACTTTCAAGCTTCCTTTTAGTTCATCATCGTGAAACCAGACTTGAATTACTGCATTGATCATCTTGGTTTTCGCTGTACAATCCATTTTGGTTTTAACACAGAACCAAATTACTGTACTAAATAGCCCGGAAACTCCCCTGATCTCAACCCGATCGAAACTTTCGGGCAATTTGCAAAAACGGCTCTCCAAGATGGATTGTACAATGAAAACCAAGATATTATAAATAAGATTAAAAACGAAATTACCGCGTGAATTTCGTAGCACCCGATGTTTCGGCGACGTTGCAGCCGCCGTTGTCTAGGGTAGGACTAGACGTCGGGTGCTACAAAATTCACGCGGTATATTCGTTTTTTATCTTATTTTATTTATTTATTTATTTATTTATTTTATTTTATACCAATCTTACAAATAGTAAATATATGATACTAGTATCTTAAAAACATATTTAAACGAAACAAATTTACTATCCTATGAATAGTTTGCAATGCTTGCATTACACATTAACATAGAAATAACATGAACACGTTGATAGCAGAAAAAAATATAATAAAGCTAATAATAATATAAGGGTAAGAAAAGAAATAATTAAATAAGTAGTTAATTAGGTTATTTGGATAGAGCAAGATAATGTCAAACAACCGCGATAGTCTCCGATTTCAGAAAACCAAGATGATCAGTGCAGTAATTCACGTTGGTTTCACGATGATGAACTGAAAGGAAGCTGTCAAAACCTGGTAAATTCTATGCCTACAAGTATAAAAAGTGTTATCAACGCAAAAGGATCACACATTCTATATTAAAACTAACAACCTATAACTACCAGTACTCTTTTTGTATGTTTCTATCCTATAAAGTACTTTTCGAAGAAAAAATACTCTTTGTTCCGATTAATGTGCAAGGTACTGTAATCAGACATTTCATTTGACGTTAAATACGATATACTTATGTTAATTTATTGATATTTGGCCATTTAGACAACTAATTACTTGATATTTGAACCCTATGACACTCGCGATGACATGGGTTCAAGCGTTAAGAAGTTATGGCAGAATAGAGAAACGCAAAACATACATAGATGAACCCTGAACACATTACACTCCTTTTTTGTTGGGTAGTCGTTTAAAAATACGTCTCTTTCTATAAAATTACTACTTATAAGCAACTTTACTACTGTGAGGTATGCCTGTAACAAGATGCACTTTTTGAGCATGTGTATTCCAATCTAGATGCATGTAGACCAACGATTACAAAGTCACACGAAAATCAAAGTAAAAATGAAAGAAACTGTTTAAAAAATAAATTAGTAATGCCTTTCGATCAATTTTTGAAAATGTTATTATTTACTTTTTAGCGGTTCTCTCTACATCAACTTCATCTGTCATTACTTTGCAACTATTGCTCTACCTTTATACCGAAACATTCATAATAACCAAATATCTACTACACTATCTACTAATTCATTCATAATAATCACAATCTACTAATGACAAGAAATGTCGATTAAAATGTCCAATAAAAAATGTATGTCAAATGCGAAGCCGATCGCATCACAGGTCAAACTGTGACCAGAGAAAACGATTTCACTCTTGTCATCAAAGGCGTTAAATATTCGCCTAACTTCGTGATGATTAATCGAATACTCTCGGTGTAGGAGAACGTGCACAACGAACAGCTTTGTTCTGGTCTCGAGACGAGCCGCTCGGGTGGCCAGGGTCTACACTTCTTTACACTTAACCTCCAGACGTGTAAAAGTGGCAATTTCATTACAGCTACTTCAAAAGAGGAGGTTAATGGTAGCGTTTTATGGTTGGATACGGCCGAATCCGTGTCACGACTCGGCGAGTTATTAATGATCGGTAAAGGATATTAGGACTAAGAGGAAAGTGGCCAACGAAGAATGTGACTAAAAACGACGCGTTGATAAATGTTAATGTTGAAACAGATATCACAAGAAACAATTAAGCATAAATCACAAACAATATCGAGAAGAACAAAACAAGAAAAGACAAAGCTTACGATACTGGTAAAATCGCGATGAATTGACAAAATAAAGATATTTTCAAAGCAACTGAATGAAAAAGTACAGAAAGAAATAAAATTTCCTAAACGGAATATTCATAAACAGTACTGCATGCATACATTGCCATAATGTAAGCAAAACACAATTCAATGTTGACAGCTATTTGAAATGACATGCAATTGATACCGTTGGTTAACAATGAGCGTTAATAATTGACTTTCAATAGGGTAATGGTTCTGCAAAAAACAAGTGAAAGTGTTAGTATAAAAGTAGATTTAAGCGTTGCGGATTGTAAGTTAAATTTTGGGAGAGTGTGCTAAAGTTTGTTCAACATATGTATATGTTGAACAAACTTTAGGACACTCTCCCAAAATTTAACAAAAGTAAACCGGGAAATAAAATTGAACTAAAGAAATGACGACAGTACCTAGTATACAGTCAGGCATTTCGGAATGTAAGTTTATTAGAAATATATTCAACAGACTTTAGATCACTTGTCCGGATAGCATAAAAGCAAACCAGGTAGGTAAAATCGAACTAGATAGCTTACGAAAGTACCTAGTTACACTCACGTTTCGGATTGTAAGTTTGTTAGAAATATATTCAACAAACTCTAACACACTGCCCCAAAATTAAATCGCTGGCTCGAACTAAATAGACTACAAAAGTATATAGTTATAGTCGGGAGTTTCGGATTTATTAGAAATATGTTAAACAAACTTTAAGACACTCTTCTAAAATTTAACAAAAGCGAACCGGGTGGCTAAAATCGAACTAAAGAAATTACAAAAAATATCTTGATACAGACAACTAGGGTTGTCGACTACTGCGGGCGAGCCCGACACCTCAGGAAGTTTTAACGATTAGTCGTTTTATCTCCCTGGAGTGAGCGCAGAAGACTTGAAGACAAAACAGTCCACCATCTAGCTATGCCACAAGCCCGTAAGAGGCCAACGCCTTAACCGCGAGATAGTCAGGAGTGTTACCCGACGGGCTTACACTCACGCCCTTACTTCCAATTGTGACCAGATTACTCCAGTCTCTCGATTGGTAACGAGTTCGAGGTCGCTTGCGCGGTCCTCTCCCTTACGAAGCGGTGAAACGGTGTTTACCGAATCTATCGCGGACCACAGCGTTCTTTGCCCGGCTGATCTTGATACAGACAGGAGTTTCGGTTTGTAGGTTTATTAGAAATATGTTGAGCAAACTTTAGCAGACTCTCCAAAAAATTAACAAAAGCAAACCAGGTGGCCAAAATCGAAGTAAAGAAATTACAAAAGTATATAGTTACAGTCGGGCGTTTCGGATTGTAAGTTAATTATAAACATGTTGAATAAACTTTAGCACCTCTCCTAAAATTTTACAAAAGCAAACCCGGTGGCTAAAATCGAGCTACATAAATTACGAAAGTATATAGTTACAGTCGGGCATTTCGGATTGTAAGTTTATTAGAAATATGTTGGACAAACTATGTTGAACCCAAAATATGTTGAACCCAAAATTTAACAAAAGCAAACCGGGTGGCTATAATCGACCTACAGAAATTACGAAAGTATCTAGTTACAGTCGGTTAGGGTACATCATGCGGCTGTCATCGGACAAAAGCCTCAAAAGCGTTGACAGCGGAGCTCAACGCACTGGCTAATTGAAGGGTACACAAAAAACAGCGGCACCGCGAATGAAACGAGCTGTCCATGCATTAGCGCACGTTTGCGACCGGTTCTGCACCGCTGTTTGACGCAAAAAGTGTAATTAAAATGGAATCTGTAATACGAGACAGGCGGATATTTATATGAATGTAATGGACGGTATCATAGATAGCGGAAAAAAGAGTTAATTGCGATAGACGCCGACATGGAAGATACAACCGTGAAATATATAGATAAAGAGGAAGAACGTAGTAGAAAACTTGAAAAACTTTGATTATCTAATGCACTCACTAATCAAACAAGGAAGAAAATTGATGATCCTAAACTAATCGATCATAATAAAGTTAAAGGCAGCAGTACTGACAGCTACAGCTAAATCAAGCAGCATTACGAACAAACTACATAATCCAACCTTACGAGTAGTCGACGCAATCCGACATCACTTAGTTGTAATACATAAAATGAAGAAACAAACGTAAAAAGTGAAAGGTCAACAATATGAAGAAGTGCGCAATAATCTCAGGGAGATATGCTCTAATGACCTATCACGATTAAAGCGTGATAAAAAGAAAAACAATAATGTCTAAATATTACCAAAATTTCGATGGGTTTTTGATAGTAGTGACTCAATCGCGAAAGCTAATATGAAGATTATTACACTTTTTGCGGCGATTATACATTTTTATGTGTACAAATTAGAAATCGTTATGGATGTTGACGTAACTTTATGTTTTGGTGTGTCTCGTGCATTAATGATACTTTCATCTTATTTTACGAGTATATACACTTGGTGAGGCAGCATGGAATGCACTGATCCTCAATGACTGTAAATATTATCTATCCTAATGAATTGTTAATATGGTTCTGTTGCCTACGAATGTTTTCTCATGTACAATTCGACAATCTTTTAATACTTATTATTCTTTCGCGTATTCTTCTTTTGATCACTTGAACCTTTCTATCTCTAAACCAGCGTTTCTTAAAGTGTGGTACGCGAAACCCAAGGGGTTCGCCAGTTGATCGTAAGGGGTTCGCGACAAGATTTACGCGATCGCGACAAGATTGGCGACTGACTGGTTGGCGACGCGCATGATGGCGCGACAGGAATTATTGCCCTTCAAGCTTATTTTAAAAAGATGTCCTTTTTTAATTTTTGGGCGGCAGGACAGGAAGAATACCCCAAGCTATCACTCAAAATAGTGAATTACCTTTTGCGCTTGGTGAAAACTACTTTTGTGAGAGTGGGTTTTCACACCTGGGTATGATAAAAGCGAAATCCAGAAATCCTTTTGATCCTGAATCAGAATCAATATTTAAATTCAACAAAATTGCTCCTAAAAAGATTAAATTTGCCACATTAATTAACAAGCAATGTTATTGCTTTTTATGACTGTATTTTCTGTTATTTAAATAAAAGCCCCTTGTATTTGCTATAGCTAGATTTTTTAAAAGAGGTTCGCAATCGTATGTGAAATTTAATAGGGGTACGTGGGGATATAAAATTGATAGACCCTTCCCTTGGGCCGGGAGAGTAAAAGATATCGGTAAGCGACTAGATGAGGCGGGTAGAGGACCACTCAGCGTGGCGATCCTTGGGAGAGGCCTGCATCCAGCTGTAAAGAGACACGGGCTGAGAAGTACGTCATTAACTAGCTACCATTGTTAAAAATGTGTGGTTACTCAATCGGCTTTTGTTAAGTCTTTTTGTAAAAACTAATATATTTTTTTTATTTTCTGTGTAGGTAATCACCAATAATGAAAAATGAAATAAGTTGATGGTAAAAAAACATTTTTAAAAACAAGCTTTTATTAAAATGCTTTGTCCCGAGCCAATCCTGGGTGCAGCAGCCATATCATAGTGGAACTAAGAACGGGCTATCATAATTGAATGCTAAACAAAATTTCGTTTCTGTGCTCTCGACCGTTGAGGAGTCCCCTCATTGGAAGCTAACCCTGGGTGCAGCAGCCTTGTCGCGGTGACACTTAGAACGGGCTATCATAATTGAATGCGTATACAAAATTTCGTTTCTGTGCTGTCGACCGATGAGGAGTCCCTCATCGGGAGCCAAACCTGGGCTCGGTAGCTATGTCATTATGAAACTTATAACGGGCTATCATAATTAAATGCGTATACAAAATTTCGTGTCTTTGCTGTTGACAGTTGAGGAGTCCCCTAGTCGGGTGCCCATCTTGGGTGCAGAATCAGGTCATGCTTATCATAAAAATGCATTGTCATCGGAACTGAACCAACATGTAAAATATCAACTTCATAGGATAAGAGGAAATGGTTCTAATTCTGCTTGCAAGATTTGACCTAAATAAATATACTGACAAACATTGCAAGGTAAATAAAAGCTTGTAAAAGAGGAAATCATATTTTTGCTCAACTCTTAGTGCATAGGATATTCTCTATTATTTAACAGTGTATCTTTTATCACCCAAATATGGTCATTTGTCTTTATGGTCTACACTGGAGTCCTTGATCAAGATATTTTTTATGAACCAAATTAGAGTCCAAATTTCATAACGAATCGAAAGTCTCAAGAATCGATTTCATCGGTATCAACATTTAAACTATCTACTATATCACCAGTTTCTTTTCGTTTGTCAAAGATCGTATCGATATTCATCATTAGCGATATCGTTTAGTTTTCAATATTCTCAAATAATTTAATCACCTATTTACTTATCTGATAATTAGCCGGAGATAAAAATCTAATGACTATCATGCGGCACTAAAATTAAAAGACGATTATCTGTGTTGGAATTGGCGCGGACGCCTTCGGGCGTGTCTCGGAAAGCCAATAACTGTGATTATATTTTGGCATATCTCACACATGAATTGCCGTGAGAAATAACACTTTCGATTTCGCCTTTCGAAGGCACGTATTTTTTGTTTGTTTCAGCATTAGAGATATTACTTGCCCGGCGGCGGAATATGCAAATTGATATGTATTAGTGAGATACGCGGAACTAAATAGCTTTGGCCGCTTTGCTGGCTAGAGAGACGTGTGTATGAGTGACGTTTTTGGGTTAGTTTTGAAGTTTGTACGTTTTGCGATTGCGTGTGCGTTACTTTTTATGACTTAGAAGTTGAATAAAAAATAGCTTCCACTTAGATTCAATATCAAATCGAACAATTCGTAGTTTAAGAAACCAATAGATTAGAAGATATCTTTTACATAAAATTACATTTATGATCAGATAAAATTGGTGTCTCCCTTAAAACAGGCGCTACCTAGTTAGTTTAATAGATAGTTAGGCGCTACCAGCAGAATTGGTTTTTCACAAGGTCGCTATTTCATTAATCGGTTGATTTTTGTTCATAACTTATTTTTTAATAAAATCCCTACCTATTTATTTTTTGACAAAGCCCTAGATTGCTTTCTGTAATGTTTAGTTTTATTAAACTAATTATAAGCCCACCGTTAACGCGTTTTAGCGTAGCTTTGACGCTGGCAACATTATGCATTGCAGTGCGGATCGTATGCATATGTGCGTGGAATTGTTGAGTTGCGAGTTCTTTCAAAAAATCATATTTAGTATATAGTTTTCTACGGCTAAAAGAAAAAGTATATTCTGGCTAAGGAATAGGTTTTCAAGTCGCTAGGTGAATTAAAATAAGAATTATCGACTTTTGCTGGTGAGTCAAGTACAAAAAATAACCTAAGTATTGATTTCGATGTGAGTTTACAATTACATACTGGCCTTAAAGCCGTAGTTTTTGCTGCCTCTGAGCAACGCCCGATGATCATCTATTGTCTTCAGCAATTCTACCGAACGATTAATTTTCCGAAATTTAGGAAGCATTCATTGGGTGCGGCCAATAAGCTTAAATCAAAATTAGGCTCATAAGCATCGAAAACAGCCTGATACAAACGGGCTTGTATTCTAATCATAAATATGCTACAGCTAACATTTGCTAATAAAACTTATATTTACTTGACGATTCTCTTCAAATGCATCTAAAAGATTGCCTGCCTTAAAATAGATCTTTTTTGAAGTATCAACAATAGTTTACTTTCGTAGGAGTTCATTTCATGCACTTGATTTGCAAATAGTAGCTTCAATACCATATATCGCACAGCCAGTGTCGCAAAGTGAAGGGGACAAGTGACAGTCTTGCTTACCGGTTCACCCACAGTCAGTGGGTGACGCTTGTATGCATTACAGCTAGGAGATACGTAGTTGAATTGACAGGTGGAACAGATATAGCGCCAGTGTGTCGTCTAGAGTCATCACATTAACTGTCAAAATATTAGAGGTTACATTTATTACACGTGTTGTTATCAGTCTTCAGTAATGCCGTATCACTTATTTCATACGAACTGCACTGGGTTCAATATTGTGGGTTATCGCTTGTTTATTAATAATACTTTTGACTAATGTGGTATTTTTAATTATACATATGTACTTTCAATTTAAAATTTCTAAATAAATGTTATTTTATTCTGTTCTGCTTTTTTGAAGCAGAGGTACCCAAACTTTATTGACTCGTAGAACCCTTGCTGTTTTCCGTAGACCCCTACCAGAATTTTCCTGAACTTACTAACATTAAAAGTTTCTTGACAGCTGGAACAGTACTGATCATAGGGTTTTTGGTAATGTGGACATTTGAAAAAATTCTAAATATGTAGGTACAATGTTTATTTGTTTATTCCTAAGCGTTCACGACCTTAAAGTACGAATCATTTGGGAAAGCCGCACATAAGTGCACATGTAGCACTATCTCGCTTGCTCATTCATGTGGCGCGTTTATCCTACTCGCTCGCACGGATACCCATTGAAGCGCATTTTTTTCACATATCTCATTAGCAACTTCCCTCGTTAGTCATGTGCGCTGGCCTCTTCAATCGACTAGTCATGAAATTTGAGTTGAGTGTTGATTTCGTTCCGTGATACTTGTGACGCGCGCGTTTGTTGCTATTATTATAATTTTAAAATACTATCCTGTATACAAAATCTGTTTAAGAACAGATACGACATTAACGGATCGCCTGAATGCTTATGGTGGACCCCCCTTTATAACTTGGACCCCCATTTACATCTCGTGCACCCCGATTTTTGTTTCTCGCTGACATGAACACCCTGCGAATCGAAATCGAACCCTGGGGGTCCATGTAGACGACTTTGGGAATCACTTCTTTGGTCAGTGGCTTAACTAAGCCGGTGCAGCCAGTGCAGAGCACCGGGGGCCCCGGTAGTGAAGGGGGCCCAAAAATGGAACTTCCATTACGATAGATGTTCCATCCAACTCTACTAGGAAGGTAATGAAACCAAAAAAAAAATGATGTCTCAAAACTGATCGATGATTTTGAAGACTGCAAATAAAGGCAAAAACCATTCTACAAAGATATGTATTTGTTCATATTTTATATAATAAATTAAGTAGTTAATTTAAATATATACCTATTTATGCAAAAATTGCTACATTTGTAATAATATTATGTTGGTAGGATATTACTTTATGTTGGTATGAATAATATTACTTGATTTGAATAGTTAAAGATGATAGTTGAAGAGTTAAGGATGGTATAACAATTCTAACAATATCACACACTTCTAAATCGGTTAAAGTGTTTAAAAGTTATGGTGAATCTTGAACACTGTTATTTGTAGGGCAGTCGTGTAAAAAGTAATATTATTTATAGGAGATCGGCGTTAGGAAATGGCACTCAATGGTGATGCTGACGTAAGAGATAATAAATAAATAAATATGTACAATACAATAAATTCAAATAGTTCGGTTCGAGTACATTTCGATTATCACACAGCGGTATGTATCACAGCGTGTAATTCCGCTTCGGTTCCCGATATTGAACATTAGAGGACGACCGAATTCGGTTCAGTGTTCTGTTTCGAGTTAGTTTCGTGAAATACGCTGTCGAAAGTGCAGAATTAGAGCTTCTTGTAAATTAGATGCGTTTGTTGGACGGAGTCTCCAACATGGAGACTCCGTCCAACACGTTCAATTGCGAGAGACGGAGTATAGAACAGGTTGCGATGGATGCGATGAGGTTTAGCAGATATACGAGAAACAAACATTGCTACTAACCACAAGCTCCCACTTAAGGCATTCGTCAAATAATACACATAAATAATAATAATAAAAAAACGCTTTATTCGTAAGAAAATATGAGCTTATTGCCTGCAGGAAATATTTTAGAGCTAACCTATGATATACGGTGGACGAACCGTATTTCTAACATCCGATCAATGCCAACAAATTAGATCAAATCATATAAAATACAAGCGGGGTTTAATCGGTGAGACAAATCTAACTCAAGATCCATAGAATATACATTCTTTTATCATCCTGCTAGTGGTAATAATTAATCGTTGAGAAATCTTTGTAGCAGTAATTTAAGATTTTTGACACACACTATGAAGATATAATACAGAAAATAAATATTTGATATATTTTCATATACTACTAATTAATCAAGCAAAGTCGAAAAATTAGAACATCTATTGCGTCTCATTTCAAGAGTTTAAAAATTGCAGAGATTTAAACTTTTCTTTCACTCATTCGATTGAAAATTAGCACTAAATAAAGGGAGGTTTGATATAGGTAGACAAAATCGATTGAATTCGAATTCAATTCTAATCACACTAACACGCGATATCAATCATGTAGACCGTTTTTACAGCGGCTCAACTTGGATATGATTAGATTCTTTATAATTACACACATTGGTCATTAATTACCATTCTTAAATAAATACCACATAATAGTACAAAATCAGTTAGGTTAGGTATCAAAAAGTTTAATTAGGAAGGTATAAAATTATTCTACTAATATAATTAAAATTTTGCGGGAAAATAAACAACAGTATACTCGTAGTATATTCGTATATGCGTAGTATACTCGTGCAGGAATAAAATATTATAATATTCTGATACTATGCAGTTTGAAAAATATTAAATTGACTACACAATATAACCAATGGTTTGAGACAATTTTTATTCATTAATACTTTTTTACACGATGGACAAAATGGTTTATCGCAATCAGAAAAATACTATATGGACTAAACAAAAGTATTTGACATGTTGATATTTTATAATTCTATGCATATTATTTTATAACTTATTGCTTGATATTATTATTATAATTAAGTTGAGTTTTTTACATTTTTCTTTTGTTTTTTTTTAATATTTTTATATAGGTAGTGATATTTTTTTAGTATGAGAATCGTTTATATACTTAGTTATTGTACGCTTAAATAGCAATTAATCCAGAATTACCATAATAAAAAATAGAAAAAATGCAAAGAAAGGAATGCATTTTTTTACTCTAGCTCATGAAAATGTCTTCACAAATCTGAATGGGATACAAAAAGAAAACATAGGTGATCGAATGGACAATAAAGCAGATTAAGTATTTACCCAATATGTCCTCCTAAATTTCACTTACGGAAATGAAATCACATGGAACACATCATGTCACATCACAATCTTCAATCAAAAGATCTGGGAGAAAAATAAGATTGGTTGTGATTATGAAGTATGTAAAATTCTATTTGCAGTGGTGCCCCAGAGATACAATAAATCTATCCAGTAATCGGGCAATAAGCATAGATGGAGCAAGAAATCGGGAGTCATCGAAAAACTTGAGATGTCTAGTCATCGGTCTAATACAGATCGATGAAGGAACAAAGTAACCTCTCCAAAAAACAAAACGATTTAATCTGTAAATTTTAAATCCAAAAAAAAAATTGTCATTTCCAAACCATAACATTTATATCCAAATTAAGCGAAATGTTCATGCCCGGTTCTTTAGATAAAAAAAGGACTAATATTGAACAAAAATGTTATTAGTAATTTGTTATCACATGAAATATTATATGTTAGTGGTTATAATATATACCTGGCCTGTGCTGTAAATCCAGTTTTTTAGATACGTTGATGCCGATTGCTGATGTTTAGAAAATTATGTTAATTGATTTTTTTTCTGATATGAAATTAAAGTATTTCGCGCCGATTTTTGAAAGCTTAATGTTTATTTCTGTGTTTTATGATATCGTTGTATTGTGGAAAAAGGTACATTAGGTACATTAGTTAGATAACACCTTTGGGAAAGCTTTCTATATTCTGTTTTCTGTTGATTTTTTATGCTGGCTAAAATAATTAAACAGATTTTCGTAAAAAAAAAATAGCGATCACGTTTTGACGAGAGTAAACTCACTATTTAGTAAATTATTATAATAAAAGAGACAAAAATTCGGCCGGCCTCTATTTGGTCAAACAAGGGGATGTGAGTTATAATAGGAGTAAGTACACGGCTGCCCGCACCGCGCGCCGGAGCGTGCTGAGCACAGCGCGCGATCTTGCACGTTGCGCGCATTGCACGAAGCTCGCGTGCTCGGCGCGCTCTTTTTCCGCGTTCGAGAGATATCACCGTGCGATGGCGTGGTACGATGGAAACGCTGCCTTACTTATACACACGGCCAAGCAATTATTAGAAACCTACTTGGAAAATATAAATATTTATTTTTGTAATCAAGTATTTGGTTTTAGAACCAAAAGGACGCGAAACAATTTCGCTACAGAGAAGCTTCTAATAAAAAGAGGGAAGTTGAAATTAGACAAGACTTGGCAGAAGATTTCGTTGGTGAAGACAATGGCATAGAAATCATATTTGCCGATGAAGCTGAAAATTAAATTAGCAAATTGCAGTGATAAAATTAATAAATATTGTATAGATACATTCAACAATATATAAGAAAATCAAAACAATATTTAAATGCCAAAACAGCTCACTCCTATGCAAACGACATCATTTCTATCATTCTTCACCTATTTATAAGGCGATCATTCGTTTTAATGATATCATATTTCCACAAATTTATTTGGTTTTTTAAGAAAATACATTATTTAAGTCTTATATTTATAGGTAAGTAATGACTGCTGTCCCCAACGGTTAGTTTTTATCGTCTACAATTACTATTTTGTTATGAAGAATTTGGCAGTGGTAATAAAAGTTTAAACCTCGGTTGTCGACCAAGTCATTGATCTCGCCAGTTCTTGTATGTTGGAAAACATTACAGCGGACTATGTTCACCGTTGCAGATCGATTAAAGGTTCAAGTTAGGAGAAGCCCAGACCAACCACTTATATACAGTATGTATCGTACAGTGAGTCAAAACAGGACAGAATCATTAAGGCAAGGTCACCTGCCCATGGTCTTATTTCATCAATATTAATAGTTTTCAAATTACAACACTAAAAGGTGAGTAAGGCTCATTACGCACTGTCGACTGAGTCGCGGCGACTCAGTCGACATTATTAGGCTACGCGGTGACAGGCGAGGGAGAAACCCCGCCCACCACCTGGGCAGTTCTAACGACATGGGTCGTTTTATCTGCCCGGGATATTGTGCATCGACAACCTCACGCGTACCAGAAGGGTACGTGACGGGTGGACGAACGGAGAATGGAGAAAGATTCTCCTGGTTTCTACCCCCTCCGGCACCCCGTGAACCGTTTATGTAATCAAAGGAATATCAACAATTCACTTACTATCTAACATAATAATATATACAAGATTTAGCTTACGTACTATGGTTATAAACAAAGTAAAGAAAAAAATATTATAATACAGTAAGGTGAATGGTAGGCGATGAGATGGTGACTCCATGCTTCTGAGTGATCCCGGGCTCCGGCTGCAAACGGCAGGGGTTCCGTCGGGGGCATCTACATCGGGAGAAATTGCAAAAAGGTACGCACCCACAGGGGCGGCTAAGTGCATCACAATACAAAATGGGCGAGTTCGGGCGATGAAGCAGCCTCCGGACAGCACCGTTAAGAGGGAAAGCCCTCCCCCAGAGGAGGAGAGCCCCGGTGCCTCAAATCCTCCCATTTTGACACTCAGTGGTCCGTAAACTCCCGGAACGCTCGGCAGCAAACCTCGCAACTCACGAGATCCGCATACCAGATCGGCAAACTGCCGACGCACGCACCAACTACATCCATCATTTTGCCCGTGCAGCGTACAGCTTAGGGCATGTCCAAATGATGTCTTCTGTGGTCTGACGACCGGAGCTACACGGCTTCGACTCGGTCGACAGTCGAAGCAGAGTCGCTCGGTCAACCAGCGACCACGTGCGTACGGAAGTCGCAGGTGCCGTATAAGATCATACAACGTGAAAGTCGCCGTCGACTGAGTCTCCGCGACTCGGTCGACAGTGCGTAATGAGCCTGAGTAGACGGATCTATTACTAGTAGAATAATAGAATATCACGAAAATGCTATACACTTAGTTAGCGGATGAAGGAGACCTTATAATCATGATCAAAGAGCTATATAACGTATGTTTATTTATTCTTTTGTCCATAATTAAAATTACCCAATAATACACTGAAACGTTCCCATAATATTTCATCGATAAAACCTAAATTGCCGAGCCCAATGACGTAACACAAGATACACTGAGTGTTGTGTGCATGGCGGGTTTTTTAAATTTACGCGCACCGAACCCGCCGTCCCTCCACCGTTATAATATGTGTAGTGACAGCAGCAGTTTGCCGCCTACCCGTGGATGAAGATTGATACAGCACTTCAGTCTATCCTGGACATCGGCGTTTGCAGCATCGCCAAAACGTCGGGTGCTACAAATTTCAAGCAGAAAATTCGTTTTAAATAATTTACTTAAAAAAATATCGCAATTTCAAATGATTTGTTTATTGCTAAATATATTTTAGATTTATTTTGATTTAATTTTCGCATAAATATACTTGTGTTGGCTGGGTGGGTTCGAGTTACGTCTGATCAGTGGAACTTTATAAACAAGTTAAACTAGTCACTTTGTGCTAGATTGACTTGTATGTCTAAAATGTAAACACAAATGGTAATAAATATAAATAAATAAATAAAAAATAAAATAATCCATAGTGATACAATTCCCAAATATCACAGACAGAACGAAACAGCAAGGATATAATGGAATCAGAAAACGTTAAGACACTCCACAGTCTTGAAGCATTATTATTTCAGTTGCAAACAAAGTCTTTTACTTGTGAAATCATTGACAAATCAAGGGTCTCACTTAGGACCACGAAAAGAGTGAGGATGAAAGTTCTGTGGTTGGACTTTTCTGGATTCAGAAAGCGAGTACTGATTGTGTCAAAAAAGTGAGGACTATACCATTACTTTTGGTTGATCCAAAAAAGTGGTAAAGGAATCAAATAACGACGCAGACTTATGAATAAGAAATTGCCCTACTTTAGACGTCTATAAGAACATCACTCATCAGTAAAGATTACATCAAAATAAAAATTGCTCCATTGATAATATTACCAATCTTCGTTATAACATGACAACTACGACAAATCGGCAATTCATGAACATTGTACTGCCGTGAAACTAGCATAATCCAAAAGCGAACTTTGCGTTACTCATGCTACAGTTTAACATAATGATACCGATTACGCAAATATTGCACATTCTGATGCAAATCAATGTATTTTGAATAAAGAGTTACATTCGCAGTATTACCTATCAATATATTGTACGTCTTCCGTAAATTGAATCACATAAGTTACTGAATGTTTTCTTACCAGATTTCATAATTGATGATATCTTTGGTCAATTTCATTGCGCGACTGGTCTACTTTAGCTATTTCCATAGCAGCATGTCTTATGGTATGCTGCTATGGGAAAGGTTTGCTGACATCTTTATGCTGCAAATTCGGTCAACATACGGACTCGGTTCTAACCTATCTTTATGCTGCAAATTCGGTCGAAATACAGACTCGGTTCTAGCGACACACTGCGATAACTTTTTAAAGAAAATAATTCATCACTGATTTGTTATTATTTTCTTTTTCAAAGAAATTAATTGACTCAGTTGATTTTACTACTAAAAATCGAGATGAAGACGGAAATATCCTCTTTTGACCCTCCCCTAAGACTATTAAGACCATATCCAGATTAAAATATGTTTGTGAGTCTGTGTGTGTATTCCTCCATTATAGCGCACAAACACTTCATCTGATTGAGCTGAAATGTGGCATGCAAGCATCGTTTGGTCATGGCAAAGGTTCATAAGATTGCGGTTAAAAACGGTCCACCAGAGGGCGTGCTAATCATACTTCAATCTCGAAATATTGGACTTAGAGACATGAATTACAATACACAAATGCGTCGTAGAGCCGAAACCCCATTGTGAAATCTCTTATGTTGGAATCTAGTAGTTGGACTATCTATTATACAAGCGATACATATAATATATTTTTTAATCCGCTGTATCATATTAGAAAATAACCACTTGACACAATCACTATCAAGTGGGGGGGGAGGGGGTTGGAGAGGGTGCGGCGGCAGGGGGGCGGGGAGTTGGCGGAGGAAGGGGAAGGGGGTGGGTGGCTGTGGGGGAGGGGGTTGAGGAAGGAAGGGGGTTTGGGGGAAGAGGGGATTGAGGGGGAAAGTGGGGGTGGGGAGGGGGAGGGGGATGGGGAAGTGGGATTGCGCGGAGAGGGGACCTTTTCTGCTTGCCGGAAAAGTCTTGCGGTGACACAACCGTTTTTTTTTCAAATTGTAATGCATGTTCGTAAAAACCTAACAATGTTCACAAAAATAGGTGATAGCCACAATGTAAATACGAGAAATAGAAATAAGCTTTTTATTTCTTAAGTTTCGACTAGATAAAGTAAGATCCTCTTTTATAGGGCCAGTGTATTCAATTTTTTAATAAAATTCCTGAAGAGACGTTAAACTTTCCGGGGAAAAGTTTGTTTCGCATTAAAAACAAGCTGTCTAAAAAAGCTTATTATAAAATAGGCGATTACTACTGATAAAAACGCAAAGTTTTCTACATAGTGCTCTACAGTGATCTACATATTTTGCTCTACTGCTTTAATTTCTTATTTGTTACTTTTTTCTACAATATTTTAATGTGTTTAATTCACGGAAACGTCAATTATGAGAAGTACCAGCCCACGTGGAACGTATAATATATCTGAAACAATTCTAATATATAAAATTTGTATTAACCAAAATATTGTATTTTGATTATAATAGTATAAGAACAGCGTCACTGGTTTTCTTTCTCTGTACTCTCTTATAGTGAAGGAAGTCACAAAATACGCCGGGGAAAAAATATTAAATTTAATGCACTATTACTGTCTTTTGACGTTCATCATCAGAGTATATATGTACGCGATGTATTTACACTGAATAACATTTTTTGACTAACATTTTTATATGCCGTCTATGGTCTTCTTTGGTCTATAGCTAGTCCATCGTTGACGACAGCTATTATGTAATTATTCTGCATTGCTTAAGTGAGTCAAGAACTGCCTATCATTCTGTTGAATTAAAAGATCTTTTCTTGTCGATGAAGGCCACAGGCCATGTACAATGTCTTGAGTTATATGCGTTGAACTAGTGACGGTGATTGCTTCTCAATTTCTCAGAGATGCCTATTGCGTCTTGTTGTTAACTATTCTTTCCTCTACTATATACTACTATCATACATGTATTCTTCTTAACAATCCACTTAGAGGAGGATTTTTATTGCTTAGTACATGCTTATTACTCAGTTTATTGTTTTGAAGACACAGACATTTTCAAAGTTTTACAACAATCAAGTACCTAATTAGAATAATAAATTTCAACATTTAAAGTAGGAATAATTTTTAAAAATCAGTTGTCACCACTAGACTTTCCCGGCAAATAGACAAGACCCCCGCCGACCCCCCTCCCCCCCCTTCACCTTCCTCCTGCGCCAACCCAGCCTCCCCAATCGCGCCAATTCGTATGCGCGCCAATTCGTATTTTCCGCAGTATTAAAATGCTATTGTTTCAAAAACGATGTTTTATTTTCTTAAATATGTCGTACTTTAAATATGGCTTGCGTCAAGTATGCAGCAAATTTGCGTCAAGTTAACAATTGCAAGCCTTTGTTTGACTGCATCATTTCGAGATTAAAGTATGAGTTGTACGCCCTTTGGTGGACCGTTTTCAACTAGAGTTTTACTACTTATCAACTCTTGCCATGACCGAATGATGCCTACATGCCAAATTTCAGCTCAATCGGATAGCGTTTGGGCGCTATCTTCGAGGAATACACACACACACACACATACACACAGAGACTCACAGACAGACTTCAGCCTGGAAATGGTCTTAATCGTCTCGGAAGGGGTCAAAACGTATATATCCGTCTTGATCTCGAAAAAAATGTCAAACAGTTTCGGTGTCTATTAAGCTCGGACAGACCGATATACCAACCTCAATTTTTATATATTTGTACATATATAGATGCTAGACTTCCAAAGCCGGATTCAGCATGTTTTAATGTCTTTATTGATTGGAATGGACTCTTGGTCGTGTGTGTTGTAGCCGCCATTCATCCTCTCCAACGTGCGGTAACGATCGATTCGTAGTATATTTTTCGAAAACAGCGATAAATAATAAATTAATTACGAAACTGGTTAGTTTCCAGTCGAACGCGTCCTTCCATAGCCGTGGCTAATTGATGGAGCAGAGCGAAAGTGACTTCTATAACGTTATACAGAGGAAGTTCTCGTACGCGCCTCGCCGCGCCGAACACGTGTACGAACAGCAAAGCAAACATAATACTCGCGGCAACATTTACACCAAATTTGCTTTGTTAATTGACTTCCTAGCAGTTACGCATCAGCTGACTTTAATTATAAAGCTGTCAATGCCGTAAACTTAGTTTCCTCGAGAAACTTGAATACATATTTGACAATGCGACGCTAATTGAACAATCGATTAATGTACCTATTGGTCCTTACCCTAGTGGTAAATAAGTTAAAAGTAAAAACGTATTTTTTAAAACAAGCTTCTATTAAAATTCTCTGTCCCGAGCCAACCGTGGGTGCATCATAATCGAATGCTATGCAGAATTTCGTGTTGGTGCTGTTGACCGTTGAGGAGTCACCTCGTTGGAAGCCAAGCCCAGGTGCAGCAGCCCTGTCGCGGTGAAACTTAAAACGGGCTCTCATAATTGAATGAGTATACAAAAATTCGTATCTGTGCTGTTGACCGTTGATGAGTTCCCTCAACGGGAGCCAACCCTGGGTGCAGCAGCCATGCCATGGTGAAATTTAGAAAAGGCTATCGTAATTGAATGCGTATACAAAATTGTGTGTATCTAAGTGTACAATCAGGTCGTGCTCTCCATAAAAATGCATTATCATCGGAACTGAACCAACATGTATAATTTAAATTTTATAGGATAAGAGGAAGTAATTCTAATTTAACTGGCAAGATTTGACTTAAACAAATTTACATACTAACATTACTAACAAACATTGCAAGGTAAATTAAAACTTGTAAAAACAACGATTCTAATAAGATTTATTTGATGTAAGGTCACAGGTCAGAGTTCAAGAGGGTTTGATGCCGTTCACCACTTCCACAAAATTTAAAAGAATTGGAGTTTACCTTAAATCAAAACGAACCAAGTGTTTTAGCTGCGCATACTTTAGTGATTATAGCATTTTGATTTTACAAGGTTAGTCTATTTGCTAGATATATTTAGCACGAACAAATGAGTTAATATATAATAAACTCCTGTTGACGTCGATGATTCATCTAGCTATAAGTAATGCCCTTAAAGCGGTTGTTCTTCGAGATTCTTTATGTCTTCTCGTTCGCCACAAAATTCTTTGCGCCAAAATTTCACTCTGAGAAAATTTATTACTTGTTTTAATTGCATCTGCGACTTTCATCAGGACGAACATTTCGTTTACGAGAAACATTATTATAATGAGTTTTGCAACCGAACACTGAACCTCTCTCTCATTCATCGTGAAAGCAACTAATAGCAATAAGCTCAACTGTATTCGATTAGGGTCGTAGTAAGGAGCGCAATAGCGCTTCACTCTACGTTTGCAAGTAAACTTTGGTCGCAAACGTCCCTCTGTCTGTCGCGAAAAAACGAGCAAAATGGGATGATCGACGTCCGGGGAATCCCAACCCAGAGAGAAACTATGGATGTTCATGAGGATCCGATTTGAGAAATGGAAACATCGGCAAAATGAATGATGTGAAAAAAGTCCTTTTTTCCATTCTCTGATAAGAGAAGAAATTCTTAAGACCCAGTGACAGGCAAACAGTACTTCCCTTTTGAGGGTGATAAAAGAATTATTAAAAATGTTTCTACTACAATTTACATATAAATAGGTAACCAAATACCCAGGTTTCTATGTAAACACAACGAAAGCTCCATTGACGAAAATCGATCAAAATGTTTTAAGCTTTTCCCGTGAAAATCATAATAATCGCTATAGAGAGTCAATGAGTAGAAAATCGAGAGTGAAGGACTAAAGAACTTGAAAACCTTTCGAACTTTACAAGTTCCTTACTAAAATTCGACAATAAAAATTGAAAATTCGAAATTAGAGAATCATTATTGTATTTTTGGATCGTTTTAATCGATATTTCTTTAAGTAATTCTTAAAAGATATAGAGATTATCAAATAAATCTATAGTCACGTAAAATTTTTGACTTGTATCTAATAAAGTACTTGTATAACATGTTGTAGTTAAAATATTTGTAACTTAGGATGTGGTAACCCTCTATACTCTAGTATAGGCTTTTTTTATATTTATTTGAATCTAAAGGATACCATAGTTTTGCCATATTCATTCATCGGAATGCACGATTCACTTGAGAGTCAGCCAATAAGTTTCGAGTTGCGCAAAGAGCGAATGATTTGCAGCAACTCATTGAATATTACAGTTTTCGCATCAAGTTAACGATAATTGGTCGTAAACGTTTACCCACAAATGTTTCTCTCTATGGAAAACTAGAAAATAAATCTTTGCTTCAGCGGTGAAGTCAGTGAAAAATGAGACCACAACCTGGCGGGGAATTACAAAACTTATTGAAGATAAGCCGGAAAGATATAATGAAATATGTAATGCGAATTTGATTTTACAATAAACGTCCGCCAACTTCGGTATTTCGGACATTTATGTAATGATAAATTATAAAATATTGACCCCGTGAATCATTTAGCTTATATATACCATCATTTAGCTAGCGTTTTTTATTAGCTTATATATTCAATCTAAATGCAGCTGTCTGTCAACCCTGACAAGAGGTAGGTAACACGTGTTTACCCATAACACGAAATCCGTGTCAAAATTGGAAGGCACTCACTCAGTACCGTGACGTCGGTCTTCAATTTGTAAAAATTATTTTGCAATACAGGCCACCCGATTATGGAATCAGCTTCCATCGAAGATTCGAAGTGCTCTTTGCTCCCAAATCAGATGTAAAGTATCTTCGTAGATACTTTCCCGCTCTATCCATTTTCCTTTGTCTTTGGACATATTGCTGCCTTTTTTATAAAAAAAAGTAATTTTGTATTTAGTAATACTTACATTTTAATCTGTTTATAACATTATAGATAAATGCTGACCATGTCCTATATTTTTAATCTGATTCGGGGCAAAAGTGTCATAGGATACCTCAACTGTCCAATTATCAAGTAAGTAGTTGTATACATATCCAAATGCCCAATTGTTAGTAATTAACATAAATATATCGTGTTTAGTGTCACATGAAAGGTCTGATTGAGTACATTCCGTAAATATACATGTATCTATATGGATAAATACATAAACCAAAAATATTTGATAAAAAAACGAAATAAAAATAATTATAAATACAATAGTTGACTTGCTGAAACTGCAAGCGTGTTTTTTATCATTTTTAATATATTTACTTGTTTAAATTATTTTTCTTAATGGTTCGCTGTAAGGATGGTTGTCGATGTCATTATACAATAATTACGTTGTTTGGTTATTTTATGTTTTGTATAATATAGATTTACATGCATACATAGAACACATGTAGGTACAATAGTAACGATCGTGGCATTACAAAAATAAGATAAATGTACTTAGTAAGTAAAGTAAGACACACAGCCACTAACCAAATACCTCACCCTGTCCTCTTCTTTATCCTTCCCTGGGCAACCTTAGCATAAGTTATTGACATATATGTGTATTAGTTTATTTGAAATTTCACTTTATTACTTCTGTGCATTTTGTACGGTGACAATTAAGAATTAGTAATTAGACGAATTATCAAATGGTTGAGGGTAAATCGCTATAGTGATAAGTCCGCCATGTGTGCATAAATTGCCTTTTTTTATAAAACCAGTGTAATATTCATTAAGTAATGTTTTTATAGCACAATAAAATTATTCTATTTTATTATATTCTATACTGCACAAATTTAGCCTGCTATTTAAATGTTATGCTCTCCTTACTGCCCATTATAACAACAAGTGTATACTCATTCGTGTATACGTAACTGGCGCACTCGGAAACAATTAAATCGAAAGATAAGTGAAGTAATGATTTCATTGTTTTATCAAAATTTACTCATGACGAATTGTGCCCTCAATAACGCCGGTGTGGTCAAGATAACACTAACTTCTCTATTGTGGAGACAAAATTGATCTACGCACACTAGCCAGCCAAACTTTTGAGTGAGATTCCATGATTCAATCTTCTATACATATAAAATCGGAAGCCATGATTCACTCGCTCACTCATAAACATCGCTGAGTTGAAACTGTCGACGCGATAAGGCTGCAATTTCTACATACGCCTTCGCCTCATGAGACGTAGGCAATTATTTATTTATTTTATTTATTTATTAAAGGTAAAGCACAAAATATAATTTACTGCAGCATTACAAAAAAAAATGTGTTTGGACCAGTAGCGAAAAATAGAGCACACTGCAGTATCTTGGTCACTGCGTCAACACCGCCTAACTAGGCCTAGGCCTGTACTAAGGCAGGTGTACCAGGAAATATTTTACCTGTGCACACAAAAAAAGTAAAAAATTAACAACTAAACTTAAAAATTAAACATGTTAAAAAAATAAATTAAAATATCATCAAGAAGTATTTGAAATTATAATCATAAAATTATTGAGTAAATAAATAAAAATCGAAATTATAATAATAGTAAATAGATAGATAGATACCTACTCAGTAAAATAAACAAATAAAAATAAAATAAGAATAAAAATAAAAATCATACTAGATAGTCAAATAATTTGTGGCTCTTTTCACGGCCTTCATTTATTAGCCACATATGGCTCTGATTGATAAGGGATTTTTCAAAATTCATCTCTTAACGTTGCCAAAGGAAGGTTTTAAATTTCAGCCCGATCTTCGAAAAGATTCTGGATGGTAAATTGAAATGCAGAAGATCTAGTTCCCACAGGAAATAAAAAAGTACAGGTCCGATGGGGTTGGGGAACTTCATCCTCTAACTGATGGGGTTAAAAAAGTGGGTTTAATTTTATGATCTTCCAATTCAATTAATTATTTACTCCTTGAAGCAAATAGGAAAATATGTATTTAAGCATTTTGGAAAAATCCAACCCCAACAGTATAAAACGGTGGAGGGGGAGGGGGGTATTTTTCATAACATCAAATGCGTATCATATCGATTAAATCAATATAAGGTAATTAAGTTATATTGATTTTATTATTAGTATAGATAGAATTCAGTAAAAAAAATGTAAATGAAATATGTGAATCGGTGATTATTAAAAGAACATAAATCACAAAAATATTTTGTTACAAGAAATAAATAAAACTGTACAGTTTTTCAGAGAGAATATTAAGCTAAATTGATTACATCGCATTCTGACAAGGATCCAGCTATACCCTATCAATTGAGATATTCCTACTATCATATTACATTATTTTCTTGTTATTCAAGAATTCAAAATAAAAAACCATGTTTTTGTTAGGTGTGTTATTTTACACTCATTTTATCCATCACAGATTAGGAAATACAATATAATTTTCAAAAATAAAACATTAAGATAAATCTGACCTAATATTACCAAACACCTCCATTGTGTCGTCCCAAATCAAACCCCGTACCGCGAGTTCAATGTTAAAACAACATAAAAGACATGCACATACGGTATTGTACCTCTCAACCGTTCATTGTACATGTTTGTCAAGTAACATGTGTTTTCACACCAAACGCATATTTTGGATTACAATATCTGCATACCTACTAAAGCGGCACATATATGTGGTTTTATGCTCAATTAAAAGATATCCCTCTCAATCACAACAAGGAAACATGTATTTCGTAAAAAGTGTTACTTATGTACTTTAACAATCATCAATTAAAATGACAGAAACAACACCTAAGACAACAACTAGAGCTGTCGACTACAACGGGCGAACCCGTCACCTCAGAAAGTTTTAACGATATTAGATTGTCCTGTCTCCCGTGAGGTGAGCGCAGAAGACTTAGGACGAAGCAGTCAACCGTCTAGTTTCGCCACGCGCCCGTAAGAGACCAACGCCTTGCCGAGAGATAACCAGGTTAATCACGCAGCGGGTCGACACTCATGCCCTTGCTACCAGTGCAACCAGATTACTCCGGTCTCCCGACTGGTTACAAGTTCAAGGTCGCTTGCGCGGTCCTCTCCCTTACGTAGCGGTGAAACGGTGTCTACCGAATCTATCGCAAAACACGGCATCCTTTGCCCGGCTGTTCATCCGGTATCGGGTAGCCGAATGGTCGTTTCAAGAGCAGCTGCCGTAAGGTGAACAACTACTCCCGCTCTATAGGAAACACTGCTGTTCCCAGAACCGATGGCGAACTGTTTCGTGCAGCTTGGGCCACAAGATCCATTTTGTTCTCGGATCGGCTCAACTCACGATTCAGCTCCTATTCAGAAGCCTCCTCGTGCGGAAGGCTACCCCGGGTAAGACTCCCGTGTCTCAGGCCTCAAAGCTGGTGGACCGGTTTCGCCCGGCGGGATTGCATCCCGGCGCCACTGGACGGTTTGCTCAACGGTCGGCGAAGCCAATCGGTTGTGCATTCTGACTAATTGAGTCTGGAGACTATAAAAATACACTTTTTCCTAAGAAGCGGGGGTGGATGTTGACCTGTTGTCATGCAAATCTTGAAATGACCTTGGGCCACTCGATCCCGTGTGGCACTACGAGCAAAGAACGCCCAGGTCCGCGATAAATTCAAACTGAATTATCGCTGTAATACAACAGGTAGATATTGCGTAAGCGACTTCGGACCCCGTAACCAGTCGGGAGGACGGAGGTATCCTGAAGGTTAATTCTAGTAGGAGATATCCTGCCAAAACTGGTAGTTAGGGGGTGAGGCTGCCTGCTGTTTACCTTTCCCGGTGCCTCGCCGTAAGGCGTCGGTCTCTCGGGTTGCTGGTGAACTAGACAGTAGATTGTCTTGTCCCCAAGTTTTCTACCCTTATCCCTGCTAAAAGAACGATCTATATCGTTATACCAGCCGGTGACGGGTTCGCCCGTTGTAGTCGATATCGCCCTACTACTATATAATTTGTAAGTATATCATTAATAACTAGTGATAAGATACCTGACGATTGATTTATTCTTTTAGAATCAACCGCAGATTACTAGTCTTGTCATTATTTATACCTTTATACCATGAGTATTGTTTATAAGTAAATAAGCAATAGTAGTCTGTGCAACATTTCTTATTCCGTATACCTTTACATAATTACCACATTGTTATTAGTAGATACTTATGCAGTTTAGCAAGCTCTTCTACATTGAAGATATTTTAACATCACACTGATCCCGAAACAGTAAAAATCTTTGCTTTATCTCTATAAATATAACGTATAGGCGTTTAAAAAAGGGTATTATTGCAGTATAGGAACCTGTTCTACATTGTTGATTTTTTAACATCGCTGATTCCGAATCCGCAATAATCTTTATTCGTTCTCAATAAATAAGCGAGATATAGGCATTCAAATAAGCGTCAAACCCATACACTTCGGCAGGATAAGTTAGTTTTTTTTTCTTCTAATAATACATAAGCACCTATCTGGCGGCAGACTAGATTAGTCTTTATAACAACCTTGAAAACTGTTTTTAAAAACACTTTTTTTTTGTCAATTTGTTTTTTTTGTCTTGAAATTTTACGCGTCCGAAGCTTTTTTTCACATTTAGCATTACAATGATCGAATCTAGTAGTACTTCTTTATTATTGACATAGGTATATCCTATACTGCAATAATTCCTAAAGACTTGTCAAACGTCTATATTTCGTTATGCTAAGTTAGTTAAAAAAACAATTAATAATCACGTATATGGCGGTAGGTAAGGTTGTTTTTTTTAAAACCATCATAATAAACACCTATTTGGCGGTAGGTTAGGCTAGTTTTTTTTTAATATATGGGAGAGTTAGCTAAAATGAAAATATTCCTTACTGTTTACTAAATGTGAGAAGCTGTACGGTAACATGAGTGCTCGTTCCTAAAATCCTAATAAATACAACAAAATAATACTCACTTGTACAGCACAGTCATTTCTTTCAACAACATATTCGAACCAGAGTATTGACACTGTATAACATTTCACATAGGCCGGATTTTTCACATCAAAACGTAAGAACCACACAAGAAATCCACAGAATCGGAACGGGCGCAAACTGTAAACAGGCGCGCTCTGGCAGAGATCGACACTTGAATATAGCGCATGCGCGATCCACGAACGACGCGCGCCCCGTCCGCGCGGCATGCAAAGATCAACTGACTGCTCGCGCGCGGTATTCGTTGATCGTTGTTCGTCGCTCGATGCGCGTGCGCCGCGTTCGGTGCAAGTTGCAGTGGCGATAGAAAGGGACGCGCGATGGATGCGTAGAGGAAGGAAAGTGACAGCATTCACAGCGAACATTCTCATAGATCACGCTTTTTCTATGTGAATAATCCGATGAGCGTATCATTTTGCAGCCTCTAGTTTCGCAGGTTCCTGCAGCTTTTTACCCGTCGGACGCCAACAGTGCCTATAGCCACTTTGGGTCGTTTGACAGATACGCGCGTTTCAACCGGCCCCCATATATATTATATAAATACATAATATACACGACTAACAAGATTAATTACTAGGTAACAAGAGGGAATTCATGAAAAAACCATATTGTCAGCATTTATTTACAAAATCGACCAAAAAGATGCAGCGCAGTTTTTTTCGTACGTAGGTTGGCTTTCGAGCTGTTGATCTAATATCGCCTAAAAAAAAAATCGCCAAAATTGCCAAATGTAGGTAGCCTAAAAAGTAGCACTTCATGTTTCGTAGGCGAGTTTCGCCTACGAAACTCACCCATTTTTTTATTGTTTTTGTAAGCAACGATGTTTTTAAGAACTGCGAAGTAAAAAAGTTCAATTAAAAATTGCCGCAATAACACGTTATTAATTATTACAATTTCGGAATATATGCAATATAGGAACCTTTCTTGAAAATAAAAAAAAAGAGAAGTAGAGTAGAAATAGAAACAGGGAAAAAATTGTTACTAGATTCGATCATTGCAATGCTTATAGTGAAGGCCCGGACGCGTAATAATTCGAGACAACAAAAAAAACATACTTACATACAAATAAAAAAGTTTTTGCATTAGTTTTTAAGATCGTTTAAAAAAACTAACTTAACCTAACGCAATATACCTAGGTGTTTATATATTATTTAAAAAAAGCTTAATCTACCGAAAAATAAAAATTTGACGAGTTGACGCTCTTTGAATGCCTATATCTCGCATATTTATTGAGACTGAAAGATTATTGCAGATTCGGAATCAGCGTGGTGACTAGTCAGGTGACGTTAAAAATCAACAAGGTAGAACAGTTTCCTATAATGCAGTAATAACAAAATTTTAAATAGCATCTTCGTTATAATGAAATGTTAAATGTAAAAAATCCCTCCCTTCCATTTCCATTCCCCTATTGTACTTGTAAATTTAAATTTAGAAATGCTTCTTTTTCCTTTTTTCCTTTTTTCTTAAAAAAAAAGGTTATAAAATTATTATCTTCTAAATAGGTGCTTTATATTATTTGCTAATTTGAAATGTATTAATGGCTATATTAATGTTAATTTATAAAATGATTATGCTGTATACATTTAGCTAATAAAAAATAAAATAATTAAAAAAAAAACTATTTAAAGTAATTAATTAGTAAAATCAACACAATAACACATAAATTTAATATGCAATAAAATATAATACATGTTGAATATAGAGCCTCCTCGTATTAATGAAACTGTTAAAAGTAAAGTAAATCGATTACAAATAAAACACAGAAAATCAACATTATTTTAGAAAGGGAGACTTTTTATTTTTCTATAAATAGCACAAATAAAAAAATGTGGTTGATACACGTTATCATATTTTATTTTATTTATATATTGTATCCGTTTATCTTAATTATCACATTTCCCTCACATAGATTATTCTTAATGTTAATACTTAGGCGTAGGAAAAAAATCGGTTATGTCACCCTAAGACTTTTCCAGCAAGACTTTCCAGAATCACAGTAACTTTCATAGGAATGTTAAAAGATGCGTTATCTTAGTAAACAACATCGAAATTTATAACCATAAATAACATTTCATTTTATTCCGAGCAAAATCGAAACATTTGTATAGTAGCGTAACTCAACCTAGCGGGAATCCAGTGAAAAAGCTTCAAAAGCGCACGTCGGTGTTTTAGCAAAAACACGAATAGCTCCCGCGGTTCATATGTAGTACTGCGCAGTGACATAGTATATTTAAGCGAAGGAAATACGATTATAACAAATTAAAAAAAGTGGAGCGATTTCAGCCACAATATTTTCAACACTTACCATGACCAAATGATGCCTATATGCCAAATTTCAGCTCAATCGGAGAAAGCGTTTAGCGTTATCGTAAAGGAATACACACAGACACACAGACTTACAGTCAGACTTCAGTCTGGAAATGGTCCTAATCGTCTCGAGGGAGGGAGGTCAAAATGTATATTATTATATCCGTTTTCACCTCGAAAATTTTATAGCGCGTTCACAATAAGTAAAAGTAAAAGTACACGTTCATGGATTTTACTACTTCACTATGCGTTAGGCCTGTATATACGTATGTACCTCCCCAAATTTCATCTTGATGAAACGACATACATACATAAGAAACAACAAAGCTAAAGGTATTAGAGACAAAGTTGTGGATTCTAAGGCACTTTTCCATTCTGTAAAATGAAATAGGTAAAAAAGATGTTTTCACTTTTGACTCTTAGGCTAGATGCGAGCACGCTAGTTCTATAACCAAATGTTATGTCGGTAGCTTTAAAACTGGCCAAGATCATCGACAGTGACATACAGACAACGGAGTCTCACAGACAAATAGGGTTTCGTCTGTACGCTTTGATACGGCATACTTAAAAATTAGCACAGCTAAAGTTTAACTGTGTTTTTAGTGAAACGCTACAAGAGAAAATGGATACGTCAATCAAAAAATCACAAGCATCCTAACCACGACTGTCTTCCAATATTTCTTGTTGTTGTTCTGTTCGTCACTTCAACGCGAGTTGAACGAGGGAAAAGCAACAGTGAAGCGTCGAATTTATTGTTTTGTTTTCTTTTTTCGGCGACAAAAAACAAGCACCTGCGAGAGGCGGTCAACCTTGAGGTGAATATTACCTGAGTTGCCTAGTTCTATTGTGTTTTTATAGCCACAGTTTGAGATTCGGACTGGATAGTCGCTTGAATGGTAACCATAACAACTAGGGTTGTCGACTACAGCGGGCAAGCCCGTCACCTCAGGAAGTTTTAACGATTAGTCGTTCTATCTCCCTGGAGTGAGCGCAGAAGACTGGGACAAAACAGTCCACCGTCTAGCTCCGCCACAAACCCGTAAGAGGCCAACGCCTTAACCGCGAGATAGCCAGGAGTGTTACCCGGTGGGCTTACACTCACGCCCTTACTTCCAATCGTGACCAGATTACTCCAGTCTCTCGATTGGTTACGAGTTCGAGGTCGCTTGCGCGGTCCTCTCCCTTACGAAGCGGTGACACGGTGTATACCGAATCTATCGCGGACCACAGCGTCCTTTGCCCGGCTGTTAACCCAGAATCGGATAGCCGATGGTCGTTTCAAGAGCAGTCGCCGTAAGGTCCGCAACCACCCCGGTTCTATAGGAAACAGTACTGCGTCCAGACTCCCCCGACTGTTAGTCAGAGTGCACAGTCGATTGGCTTACGCCGCACGGTGCGCAGACCGTCCAGGAGCGCCAGAAGGTTGATTCCCAGGGGAAACTAACCATAGGGTCAGAGTTCTACCCAGGCTCGCACTTGATGCGTGGAGGCCGTCGGATAGGTGTTGACCCGTGAGTGTGACCAACCCTGAACAGAATGGGTCTTCGTGGCCAACTCAGCAAGGGCCCATTAACTCCCTAACAGTACTGCGTTAAAATTTTCATCTTCCGATCCATTTCATCTGAAGCCAATCCGATCCAACCGACCAGCAGGGCGATTTTATATCTCCATCGCTAAAAACTCGAAACGAACTCAAACGTTACGGTTCGAAAACGATGTTAGCGAAACGAAACATAATATATCGTATCGGCCGATTTTGTAAAAAAGACACTTCGTTTCGCTAATTTTACTACGTCTCGCTAATTTTACGAGATAAACTTGGCAACATCGCATTGGTTTTCATTCGTTAAACGTCAAACTGTGGTCAAACTGTCAACTGCGCGGTGCGATGTGTTGAAACTCAAAAAGGAACGCGATTTCGCCATCGATATACGATTCCTTCGCCTATTATTTCGCCATTCCCACACGTTATCGCGAATCCCGTTATTTTGCTGTCGACATCATAATGCAACAATGCGATGTATACTATTTCGGGATTCATTCGTTGTGGTGCCGTTCGACAGCCAGTGTCTCCGTGTTCTCGTGCGTATACAAAATGAGTTCCGCCAGGTCGCGAATGAGCTTGTTGCAGCAAGAAACCGTGCTGGATTTTATGGACCGGCATAAAGATTTAGCGAAAGGGAGAATCACCGGCGCGGATGGGAAGAAAAGAAGCAAAAACCTTTGGATGCAGCTGTCAGCAGTGCTGAACGCCGATGCTGAAGGTGCTACTAAAGATTGGAAAGGTTGGGCGAAGGTGAGTACTGTTGATTTAATTTTGGATTCTTTATCGTACTTCATACTAGACAGACCTTTGTGATACAGTTCTTTGTGATACCGATCTATAATTTGAAGTAAGTTAGGTTAGTTTGTAGTATATAATATGCTACGATAGAGTTTCTCGTCTGTTTTAATTGGAAGGAAACGGATTCTTACCGCGTAACTACACTATAGTTTTTCAAAAGTTTGACAAAGTTAGAAGATAGTCTTAAAGAAGTTACATTTGCCGTCTATACGGGAAAAATAAGGCTGACCGCGCACTGCGATGCGTTTTCTTTCCGGAGAATTTGTGGACTATAGACAACCATGAACTACACTACAGAAAAAAAGTTGGGCCGGAAGATAAAAGCCGAGGAAAATACTAGACGTTGCTATCGCTGCTTTCTCTTTATGGTTCATTTAATGAAATAAAATGAAACGTTATCTTGGAAATGATTTATTACAAAATATATAAAAAATATATTTGGATTATTGAACATAATTTTTTAGTTTCTGAAGAAAAAATGTTTTTCAGTGCTGCCAGCCCAGTGCTGGAACCAAAACGCAGTGTGCGGAGCGCCAAAATGCGGTGTTTTTCTCATTCGGTGTAAAAATCGTACCGCATCGCAGTGCGCGCTTAGCCTAAGAGTATGACTGTCTAGGGCATTGAGTGCCAGCACTGTCTCTACTCTTGACAGTTTTCTCTAGATTGGTGGTTTTTTTCAATCTTAGAGCTCTCTGCCGATGCAAACAAATAGCCAATATGTCAATGCAAGGAAACGACATCAGATTATTAATACCATATATTATCTTTTTCAGACATGGTCCGACTGGAAATTCCATGTCAAAAAAAAATTGTCTACAAATGCCAATGCTGCCAGGCAGACGGGAGGTGGTCCATCGAAGCAAAAACCACTATCGGCGATGGAACAGAGGGTGTCCGAATACGTGGGTAGAGAAAGTGTCGAAGGAGACATGGATGGCAACGCAGAAACCATGCCGGTATAAATAAATTAATATATGAATAGTCATAGTTCTTCTTACACCATGCTGCTCACATCAAAAGCGCATGACCAAAAACAAGTTGATGTATCATTTGGCAAATCGTCTATCCATACATAGCCACCTATTTTTATCGATCGACTGCGCGACCGTCACACTATCCTTAATATAACTTGTCCTGGATATTGGCAACCATCAGGACCATCAGCAATATTTAATTTAACTTTACTTAGACCTTATTTGAAAATTTATAATTGTTGTAACATATTTTGTAACTTTTTTTTCTCCAATATAATATACTAATTTTGGAAACTAGCCAATAGTATTATAAGTAGGATAAAAACGAATTTACCGCTTGAAATTTGTAGCACCCGACGTTTCGGTGACGTTGCAGCCGCGGATGTCTACCCTAGACAACGGCGGCTGCAACGTCACCGAAACGTCGGGTGCTACAAATTTCACGCGGTAAATTCGTTTTAATCCTATTTATAATGTCAAACAACCGCGATAGTCTTCGATTTCATAGCCAATAGTATGCGTTTAAGTTTATTGAAAAATATATTTATCAATAGGAAATCGATGTTGAAATTGATTATATCGACATGGCGATGGACCAGGATGAACCAGTACTGCTGCCGATCTCTGCACCGAGTTACGATTCAGTGCAACCCCCGGCAAGCGTCGAGGTATTGCCTGCGGTTGCAGGACCCAGTAGGACGGTAGAGATACCATCTGCAGTTCCGGGACCGAGCAGAACAGTAGCGGTACCACCGAGTGTTATCGCTGCTCCAACTACAGGAGCAACTAGACGGACGGTAGTCGGTAAGTCAAGTTTTTTCATTAAGAGTGTACACTTAGGTAGAAAATAGTTTGCAATGTGGATTATTACAATGCATGATACGGTTACCACAACGCATCTCAGTTCATTTGTTTACGATTATTAACCTTTCCAGTAAAAGTAGAACAATTATTTGCTATTTAATTCTTTATTGCATACAGTTAGGAAAGTTTTAAATTACCATTATCAAATTACTCAATACACAGAAAGAAACGATTTCTCAAATTGAGACTCGCGAAAGTTTTAAGTTTATAGTGTTATTTTAAGTAGATATTTTCTTAGAGGAAGTCAGTATTTTTGAATCGACAAACGTGAGTTTTTTGTATCAATGTAATATTAGTTTCAAAAATTTCGTTATTTTAAGTATATATTTTCTTAGACTAAGTCAATATACTCGAACCAACACATGCGATACGTTTGCATGAATGCAAAATTGGTTTTAATATTTTTTCTAAAACCAAGAATATATTCTCAAGTAAATTCTTTATATTACTTAATTTAATAACATATTTTTATCAAAATAAATATCATTGCAAGTCTTCGTTTGACAAATGTGTTTTTTTTATTAAATACATTTTGAGTGTTCTTCCTAGAATAACCAAATTAATTGATTTGAAAGCACATAGATTCTTAAGTCAATTCCTTACGTCACTTAATTTAATAACGTATTTTAATCGAAATAAATATCGCTGCAAGTCTTCCTTAGACAAATGTGTTTTTTTTTATTAAAGACATTTCGAGTGTTCATCCTAGAATCACCAACTGAATTGATTTGAAAGCACATTGATTCTTAAGTCAATTCCTTATGTCACTTAATTTAATAACGTATTATTATCGAAATAAATATCATTACAAATCTTTGTTAGACAAATGTGTTTTTTTATTAAAGACGTTACGAGTGTTCTTCCTAGAATCACCAACTGAATTGATTTGAAAGCATATATATTCTTAAGTCAATTCCTTGCGTCTTTAAATTTAATACCGTATTTTTATCGAAATAAATATCACTGCCAATTTTCCTTGTAAAAATGTGTTTTCTTTATTAAAGACATTTCGAGTGTTTATCCTAGAATCACCAACTGAATTGATTTGAAAGCACATATATTCTAAAGTCAATTTGTTACGTCACTTAATTTACTAAAATATTTTTATCGAAATAGATACCGCTATAAGTTTTCGGTGGACAAGTTTGTTTTCTTTTTAAGCACTTTTCGAGTGTTCATCGTATAAATACTAACTGAATTGATTTGAAAGCACGTATATAATTAAGTCAATTCGTAATGCCATATAATGTAATAACGTATTTTTATCGGAATGAATATAACTGCAAGTCTTTTAAGGACAATGTGTTTTTTTAAACATATTTCAAGTGTTAATCCTAAAAATACAAATGTAATTGTATTTCATTTATTTACAAAAATTATATTTGGACTAGGACTGAACTAAATAAACCAAGCATCGTAGTATTTAATATGACTGACCGTGGTATATATTTATAAAATAAAGTACATTTTTTTAAATCTGTTTTTATTTTAAATTGAAATTGATTTACGTATTTATCCTTTATTTGAATGTATACTTTGGACCCAGAAACACTAAGACTTCTAAATTTTAAATAAAATTAATAGTTTAATTATGCATTGCCAAAAATAAAGAACTCTTGATATAAGAAAACAGTTTTATTTTAGTCTTGCCCCAAGACACGTACATACGCTGCGAAATTTGACCCCAGAATCCAGTCTTGAGTCAAGACTAAAATAATAAAACTCAAGACTTGTAAATTAGCAAATTTTAGGTCAAGAATTTTATTTTTTTTAGTCTTGACTCAAGACTCGTACACGTAATAGTCTTTGGTCAAGACTCACAAACGTACGAGTCTTGAGTTATGACTCGCAATTCAGATTTTCTTGGCATGCGTGATGCGTCATTTGAATGTCCATTACACAAGGTTCATAGCTTCGTAACTATACGTAATATTTGGGTAATAAATACACTTTATTTTTCACTATGTCTGTAATTGTGTATTGCCGGCCTTAGTGAGCTGCGAATGACTGTACGCGTTTGCGAATAAATACCCTGAAAACAAGCGACGGGGAATCCCCTATGCCGTTCGATTTCCGCGCGCATATGGTTTAATTGATGTCAGGGTTGCCAACTTTGTCGTAGGAATTTTTAAAAATTACAATATTGTCCATTGTCTTCAATGAAGGCTGGGGCCTTTATACCCCCGGGGCCACGGGCTGCAGACCAAAAAGTTCTTATATAGATCCGCCCCTGCTTCTACTGAGCACGTAGAGCTAGCATGATCCTTGCCAGATTGCAAACATCTAGGTTTCCGTTATACACAAAATTTAAAGGACGCGTTATGCCATGCATACCAAGAAAATCAAAATTGCCAGTCTTGACTCAAGGACTCGTATGGTTACAGGTCTTGACCCAAGATTCGTATGTTTGCGAGTCTTGACCCGAGAATTTTGTTTTTTTGTTAGTCTTGTAGGTACCAATGCTAGTTTTGTCAGTGTTACCAGATCAGTTATACAAAATCCCTCCAGATCATTCCAAAAACGCAGTGGCTAATCGCGCCCGTCCACTTATCGTATGCTTTCTGTAATTGCGAAAGGCAAACGAACACGTTAGGTTAGGTTAGAACATATAAGAACTATTCATTTGGACGGGCGCGTAGCCACTGCCTTCCAAAAAAATCGGTTACACGCACCCATTAAATGTAGATTTCTTTGGCCAGCTATTATAAAGCTATTAAATAAATTTGAAAAAAAATGTTTTTTTTTTTAATAATTAAAATTAAATTTAAAGAAAAATGTAGGGGTTAACAAGAGCTTTCCAACGATATATCATGTCAAGTTTGGACCTATGGTTGTTAAGATATGTTTTTTTTATCTTTGAGCTGCCGCCATTTTGAAACAAGATGGCGGATCTGGCTCTTCTGCGATCTCATCTAAGGTATTGGGCTAATACATTTTTGCAAATACATACAATACAATTAGCCGCGAGTAGGCTATTAAAATGTTTCCGTCTCTACCGACCTCTACAATTCGATACCCTAGTTCACAATTATATATATATTTTTTTGTGAATGAAATTGTAACTTTATGATTTATGTCCTAACGTCTTTACTACACCACATTCCCCCCGTAATTAGTATGATTGTGAGCTAGGGGATCGATGTGTCAGTTCCTTGATTATTTTTACAACCCAACGATTTAGTTAAGATTCCACAAGGAATAGTTTTTGGGTATATTTCTGAGCTAATAAAATCTCAATAATGTACTAGTACTACTAATAAGGCAGGGTAAGATATGCCTTAATACTACTTACACAATAATGTACATTGGGTAGACGTAATAAAATAATTGTTATTGCTCTTATAGTATAAAAACAATATATTCAATTATCTGGTAACAATCCGGCTGATGATGACGATGAAATTCAATTAATTAAGTTATGAAAGTTTTACAATACCTTTTTGCGCGATTTTCTATTCGCGAAATTATCAATTATATCATTGTATGAAATCTTGTTCATTAGTTCTGACTCTATGCACAAAAGAGCTAAGGCGTTTAGTTTTTCTTGGCTTAAGGTAGATGTTAGATAATTCTTCACCCGTTTTAAGCAAGAAAAGCATCCCCATCTGAACAATTTGTCACTGGTGTACATAAGGCCATGCGAACTGCTATATGCAAGTTTAGATAAACGTTTTGCAAATTATGTTTTTTCAGGAACAGGAAGACAAACCTTTCACACAGACATTCCAAACACAGAATCTGGTTTTACCTAAATTCTTTCAAAAGAAAGTCAGTCTCTAAATCATTAGGATACATTTCTTCAGAGAAAAGGGCTTTTTCCGTAAAGGTTGATGATGACAATGCACTCATTTTGGTCATAAAAATTCATTTAATTGGAAAAACATATTACATGTTGAATTGTTTGTGTGGATCTAATGACATTTAAGTATATAAATATGAATGTTATTAATTTCTGTAAGACATAAAAAAAATTGGCCCCAAATTTGCCACCCCTAAAATCGAAAGAAGTGGAAAAAATATACAATTCAAAAATACAAGTGAAACTGCCATGATAGTTTTATTATTTATATCGAGATAACCAAAACCCTATAGGTTTTTGTCAATAAATAGTTACCAAAGTGTCATAATATCATGTCAAACGCGATTTACTGCACTTTCGCATGGAAACAGCGTAAAATTTACTACTTTGTATTAGTTATTCTGACATTTTCGCAATTTTTTAATGACCAAGCAAGATATACCTACTAATCCCAATCGGTCGAAAGAAATCGAAGCCGAATTTTAAAGCGTTAAATTTTAATTCTTCTTCTTCTTAGGGTGCCTCTCAAACTAGTGAAGGTTGGCAGTCAGCTCTGCATACTTCTTTTTGTCCTTTGCCAGGCGAACAATTCGGCGACACTTGTAATCCCGGTCCATTCTCGAATGTTCCGCAACCAAGATTTCCGTCTACGGCCAGGTCTCCTCTTTCCTGCAACTTTTCCCATCATAATGAGTTGCAGGAGTTGGTACCTGTCGTGTCTAAACACGTGACCCAGGTATGCAACTTTGCGCTGTTTGATGGTCTGCAAAAGATTGCGTTTTTGGCCTACACGTAGTAGAACTTCCTCATTGGTGACTTTCTCAGTTCAAGATATCGACATCTCGAATGCTTCTATACGTTTTCTGAGATCTTCCTTAATAGTCGAGGCCTCACACCTACATAGAAGTGTGGACCAGACGTAGCACTGGAGAAGACGTATTCGAAGTGAGATTTTCAGGTTTCGATTGCGAAGAAACTTTTTCATTTTTCCAATGGCGCTGCGTGCAATTTCGATGCGAGTTTTGATTTCTACTTCACAGTCCCAGTTTTGTGTAAATCAGGTGCCAAGGTATTTATATTTATCAACTTGTTCTAGTTTTTGACCCGCCACAGATACGCTAGGTTGTATATTGGGATTGTTAGAAATGACCATAAACTTAGTCTTGGTGACATTCATCCTGAGACCAGCTTTGACACTACACTCGTTTACTCGATCAACAATCTCCTGTAGCTCGGCTTCCGTATATATAGATGCTATGAGAACAGTGTCATCGGCATACCTCAAGTTGTTGATGAGGCGGCAATTTATTTTAATGCGACAGTTCAAGTCCTCCAGAGCTTCCGTCATGATGGCTTCAGAGTAGATGTTAAAAAGAGTCGGCGACATGCATGCCCTGCCGCACTCCCCTCTTAATGTCAATTTCCTTGGATCCTTCCCCCTTCAACTCTGACAGTGGCGCGCTGATTCCAGTACAGATTTTGTATTATACGGATGTCTTTCTTGTCCAGTCCGATGTCTTTCAGAAGTGCAATAAGACGATTATGTTGCACTCTGTCAAATGCTTTTTCGTAATCTATGGAACATAGAAAGACATTTTGCTGCATATCCTGACATTTTTGCACCAAAACCTGTACTGCGAATAACGCTTCCCTCGTCCCCACTTGTATATATGTATGTATTCTTTATTGCACACCAAATAAAAAGGTTACAAATAGGCGAGTTTAATGCCTCTTGAGCATTCTTCTCAAACTAACCTTAGGGATGTAGGAGTGAGCATATTGGAGTACTACAAAGATGTTTAATTATATTGAATGTAGCATATATAAGAGTATATAAGAAGAATATATGAAAGAAATAATAGTGATATATAAATAATAATAATAAAAGTCAATGTATGCATGCATGCATATATACATACCATATACATATACACTTCGTCTTTTTCAATAATAAAACGATTTAATTATCTAGTTGTTTTATTTGCAACAAAGGAAAACTACTGTACCTACTAAGGGAATGAGTATATTTTTTCAAGCCAAGCATGGGGTGATATGTCTGGCAACACTGCCGGGCGAACGCAGAAGGTGAACAAGTATCACAATTCTATTGGTGTTGGCCGACGGCTATACAAATTTGTTTGTATTGGACGAAGATGGAACAGTCTGTTGCTGACACTTCATCATTGCTGCAGTGATTGCTGCTGTCTTCTTGGAGCATTCCGGAAGCCGTCGTATCGAATTTTATTGGTAAGTACTACGTATGTATATCTAGGTATATAACCTAAGTGCAATATTATTTATTTAGAACACCCTGGTTAATGAGGGGGGGGGGGGGAGGGGGAGTAAGGGGAATTTTAATTTTGTTTGAAAAGTTAATTTTCTATCGAAAATATGAGAGCTAAAGTGAATTCATCGATGTATATTACAAATTATATAACTTTTATGTAAAATAATTTCCAATTGTTGCAGAAAATGGAGTAATCGTAAGAAGAACAGTCGGCTTGCGAATACAATGCAATGATTTAATTTTATTTTTCTCACATTTTCTTTCAGGTGACATTCCAGCACAGATAACAACACTGGGACATCTTCTACCACCTCGAGGAAGACTTTCTAAAAATGTTAAGTTCTCTACAATTGAAGCTATCGAGGGATTAATAGTTAAAGTTTCAGTAAGTTTTTTTTTTAATTATTTTTTTTTTAGTGACTTCCCGGTGCGACTGGTGATGAGTCACATCGCTGTGCAGTTCGAAGTTTCGAGTTCTTCTGTGCAGTTGTTTTGATGTATATTATGTTATTTTTTTGTACTTTTTTAAATTTGTGTTTAATGTAGTTTGTCTATAATTTTTTTAAACAGTTATTCTATATTTTTCTGCAATTTGGTTCAAATAGCTTATTGTATTGTCACTTATTATTATTTTGTCGAACTCTTTTAAAATTAGTTCCTGGCTCATACTGGCCAGGTCGACGCTGTTTTTAGCTAGACCTTTTGTCTACCATATATGCACCTGTTTTATTAAAATCATAATATTGGTAAATAAAAAAGTTGACAATAAACATTTTTCTTTCATCATTTTTTTTAGAATGTGTACAGTGTATTCAGAATATTATGCGTAGGTCAAACGACAGTCAAACATCTGTTTACTACTTATATATACACCGTTTCATGCCTGGAAAAAAAACATTCTGATAATTCTGTTCAACGTAATCTTTACTTTTTTCAGACTGCTGAGGACGTCGAAAATGTGCAGTAGTAAAGGACGGGATGTCCAGTAGAAATTATTATTCATTGTTCATTCTACATTATCAGTCAAGTAATTTTTTTTATTACCAAAAAAGTTGTAATACCATAACAAACATAACTACACCGGTTATGATTTTCTGGACAATGTCTTCCGCTATTTTAGTTATATTTTGTGGCCTTATATAAGTGTGTGTGTGTGTTTTTTTTTAATTTCCTTGATATTGTATACCTGCGTTAATGTCAAATTAATACACATTATTTTAAAGTAATACATTGTTTATTTTCATATCACACAATCACAATTTTTGCATTAACATAGCAATAATAATACCCACATTATTCTTGAAAATATTGTGAAGTCTTGTGTTAAGTTTCTTATTTCATTTTAATAGTGGTTACAATTAAATTGTTTATTTATTAACTGAATCCTTATGTGATTTGTGATTTTTGTTTTTATACCCAATTCATTGACATTCGCTAGAAAAGCATCACAGCCAGAATAATTTTATTATATAATTTAATATTATTTTAATAATGCCAGAATGTATTTCTCCTAACCTAATATATTTTAGTATTCATTTCATTTTGCATCTTTCTTAAATCAACGTAAAAATATTGCCATTTGGAGGATTTTCAAAAAACAAAAAAAAACAGAGTAGATTTTTCAATTTACGAATGTAAATGACTGATGACTGGAAATATTTTTTTATTGCATTTGGATCTTAACTTATTAAAAAGTATTTGTTTCACCAACTCGTAAAAAAATATCACTCGTTTTCGATTTGGTGAAACCAACACTTTAAAAAAAATCCAACCGTTATAAAAATTACTTCCGGTCATCAGTCAAATACATTTGTAAATTGCAACATCTACTCTTTGTTCAAGCAAAAGGAATATTCTTCAATTAACAATATTTTAGTGTTGATTTAAGAAAGGTATAAGATGAAATAAATAAAAAAAGTATTAGGTCAAGAAAAATCTATTCTGACAATAAGAAAATAATATTGTCGCATCAAGATATTTTGGTAGTCTTGGATAAACACTATCATGTTATTGGATTATTAAAATCATTTTCTTAGATAAACACAATATTTTATTGAATAAACAAAACTAATTTCTGGGTTAAACAGATATATTTCTTGGGTAAATACTATAATTTTCTCGGATAAATACTATAAAGCTTTTATATAAATACTATAATTTCCTTGGACTAATGAAATAATTTTCTTGCATAAACACAATAACTTTCTTAAAAAAAACAATAATTTTCTTGAACAAACACAACAATTTCTTGAATAAATACAATCATTTACTTGGACAAACACAATAAGTATCTTGGAAAAACACAATAATTTTCTTGGTTACTATGTTTCTAAATTTCTAGGATACGCTACCATTTTCTTCGTTTTATAATTTATATTCTTGGATTGAAAAGAGCATTTGTTTTACACGGAGAATGTATGTTCTTCCTATGAGAATTTATGCTTCCTTGCAAGAAGACACGCATTTGTCTCAATTTGACACTATATTTTATTGACACAAGACAAAATAATTGAAACTACAATTTACTCTTTCGAAGAAAATATTGTTTTCCTCCTATGCTCAAACTCGGGTTATCTTGACCAATAGGATATTGCTTTGATCTAAGATACCATTTCTTTCTGTGTACTATTTAAATCTAGCGATCATAAGAAAAACGTATTTATATTTTGTATGCAGCATTATTAATAAAATAATTATAACTATGTTTATACTGTTATGTAGTATAGGTAGAAGTTCACTAAGTATAAATTTGTATTATTAATAAAATACAATATAAAATGCAAAGGGTTTCACCTATTTGCCTTGACGTAGGCAATCTTACATTATGTAACCCGCTCAATCGAAAATGTACACAAAATAATGACTTATTTATATATATTTTTTACAGATGTCCAAAGCCTAAACGAACAAAGTTTGGAGTCGCTTAGCATTCAAAGAGAGCTGCTTAACTTAAAAAAGGAAAAGATGGCTCTTTTAAAAAGTAAGGAGGAAAGAGATAAGCAGTTTCAAGAAAACTCCTTAGAGCTGCAAAGGGAAGTTCTGACAGTTGCAAATAAAATTTCAGCGCAACTCAGGGACATGAAGCTGTCAAAAAAAAAAGAATAATAAAAATGTAAGTATAAAACAAAAAAATATATATTAAACACAAGAGACAAACCGCCTACAACAATTATATACAATATTTTTTTAGCTATGTATTATTTATAATTAGTCCCTAACAAGTCGGACCATAACTTGATTACGTAAACGCCTTGCGGCGTTCAATTCATGGCCATTCCGCTGGGATTCCCTTATGGCAACGTGGATTTGACGGCTTATCTCGGATTGCCTGTGAATTTCCTCGATGGGCTCAGGAGCAGGCAGTCTTGCAGCCAATGCAATGTTATGTAGGACCGCACAGGCGTTGATTATTTTTCCTGCCATTGCAGGATGATAATGCAATACCCGGTGCACTAAAAGGCATCTCCAGCGTGCTTTCAATACACCTATGTGCACCGTTCAACGCAGTTTCTGGTGCGTATGTGGAAACGGTTAAAGGTTTCCTCTGGAGAGCCTTCAGCGGGATCTAGTATTGGCACCATCATCCATGTCCTTAGAGCGTATCCCGAGTCTCCTAAAAGTTGTTATTAAATGATTATTTTTGTATTTGTTTCAGGCTATATGAAATATGTTTGCAACATGTTAGGCTACCGAGCAGAAAGCCAGATTCTCCATGGTTACGATGCAGATTTTCTACATATCTCCCGACAGCAGACATTCTCCAAAT
The DNA here is from genome assembly GCA_944548615.1 of Micropterix aruncella. Lineage (NCBI taxonomy): Eukaryota > Metazoa > Arthropoda > Insecta > Lepidoptera > Micropterigidae > Micropterix > Micropterix aruncella. The sequence continues at coordinate 16,655,596 of OX155963.1, forward strand.
GTGGGAGTCGTGAGACGCACCACCATACTTGCTGCAGATCGCCAGGATTTTTAAATCTCCATCACATACCTGCCAAAAAAAAAGAAACACTTAATTTATTAATTAACAAATTTATTTCATTAGTTATAAATGTTAATATACTTATTAGGCTGTATCCTAGCTGGTTGTCACCTCAAAAAGCACTGTAAACAAGTCTTACACCAAGTCGATGTAGGACAATAGAGATGGTGACACCATCTTTTTGTTGTCCTACATCGATTTGACGTACAACTCGTTGACGTCGATTTTTAAAGGCATGCGATAAACCCAGCCAGGAGATGGTGTTTTGTAAGTAAAATAAATACTTATAATATGTGAATTATAAAATGTATTTATTTTCCTATTTGTGTTATTTTACTATTTGCTTTATTTTAATTGTGTTTTTTTGCTATGATTATGGCACATTGTGTTATTTTACTATTTAAAATGTTCATTTAATCATAGGTACGCTAACAGCAGTCTGTACCTCTTTGGTGATTTACTTGTTAGAACCATTAAATAAATATCTACTATACTCACAATTTGAACATTTTTTGAGTGATAACCCTTACGATTAAAATATTGTTCTTCATTATCCCTCGGACGCACAATTGCAACATGAGTGCCGTCCACACATCCTATAACTCCAGGGAAATGGAACAACTCGTAGAATCTGTAAACGACAAAACAGTTAGTGATCACAAATACCTACATCCTATTCCCGTTTTTATTGGTACCCCTCACCTTGCTCTCACAACGTTCCTTTCCTGTCTGGTCGACGGAAACCGCACGTGTTGTTTGAATAAAGCCCCGTTTAGCGCAATGGTCACTTCTTTCACCGACTTGCTGACCTCAGCTTGTGAAAGCGGTGCCATCATGTTTAGGCCAAGGCCTTTTTGGTATGACCCATGGGCGTAGAAATGTAATGCTGTTAGAATCTGAAATATAAATATATATATATACAAAAAGATAACTGCTCGCCGCTGAAAAAGGAGCCAGTCTCCGAAACATTCGACCTCGTTCGAAAGGTAGCTTCAACAGGTACTCACCAACATCTTAGTAACTAAAAACCTTCAATATATGTTTTTTTATAGTATGGGCAGGTACTCACTTTTAGTTGTGGGGATATCCTAGTATTTCTGATACCAGCATTAAGCAGAGGAGTCAACTGTTCACAAAGATACCTAAAGATGTCCTTTGAAACTCTGTAACTCCCAACAAAAACATTATTAGGAATTTCGAGAGGATCAAATGCATCCCTAAGCATCCTCATTCGAGCTCTCCAGCTTGCTCGTCGTTCTCGCCGTTCTTCCTCTGCCACCATCATCGCTATCCTTATCCTAAAATATGGATCCATCTCTGGAATAAACATACATTATTGTACTTAGGCAATAAAGTATTCAGAATTAGAATATATAGTATTCAGAATATGTTAAATCATATTTCATTATCTACATCGAAGTATGTAACAAGTCACTGTAAGTCAAAACTTTGTAGATTTCGAACGTAAGTATCAATAAATGTGAGTATATATCAAAAAAATATATGTAACTTTGTAGTTTGAGTTGATATCACAAGTACCTAGATGTTTATAGTAAAAGCTTTCGTCACAAAACACATAATTACTCATATTTGTGATTTTTAAGTAATCAAATACGAAAGATACAAAAGTTTACGTTACCTTTAAAGCTGCCGAAAAGTTAGCGAAACGAAACCAAAGTTAGCGAAGCGAAATTGGGAAGGACGTTTCGAATAAAAATTACAAAATCGCACGAAAACGGCTGCGCGCAGAGATTATAGAAGAGAGACGTCAAATCATTCATAAAATTGACGTTTCGCGCATAGATCATAGAAGAAAAACGTCATCCTCATTCATTAAAAAGACGTTTCGCTTTTTCGTTTCGGTTCGGATAGTGACGTCATTTCGATGTGAAAACGAAGTTATAAAATCGGCCGCCAGTTATAGTTCGCTAAATCAGCGCGATAGCGAAACCAATTGAGAACGCTAAAGTTACAAAATCGCCCTGCAGGATGTTTCCCTTCTGGTCGGTTGGGTCAGATTGTCAAAGTGCATTTTTTTTTCGAGGTGAAGATGGAAATATTAACTTTGAGCCACCCTGAAACGATCGAAATCATTTCCAGATCGTCTGTTTGTGGCTCTGTCTGTCTGTCTGTCTGTATGTATTCCTCCACGATAGCGCCCAAACGATTAATCCGATTGAGCTGAAGTTTGGCATGCAGGCATAATTTGGTCATGGCAAGAGTCAAAAAGATTGTGGTTGAAATCGGTCTCGAAATATTGGATTTAGAAACTTAAAATTTGATACACAGATGCCTTGTTGGATTGAAATCACATTGTGAAATTTTGGATGGTATAACTCACACACAAACTACACCAATAACCTGCTCCTAGCCGAGAAACGAACCGCGCCGCCTGAGGCGTCACAATGAAACCCAACTAGGTTTATCCGCCGGCCGAGAGAGAATGTAAATCTATTTCCAAGTTTATTCAGATTTCCAAGTTTATTCAGGTGAAATTAGCCATTGGCTACTAGTCAGGTGAAAAGTGAAAAGTGAAAAGTCCCCTGACTTTTCTTGTTAAACACACAACCTTTTTTTTAAATATACAACATATACCGTTAGAGAAAGTGAACTATTGTATTTATAATTATTTTCATACGGTTTATGAAATATTTGTGGCTCGTGTCCTCGTATTTATCCATATACATAGATAGATGTATATTTTCGGAATGTACTCAATCAGACATTTCATTTATTTATTTATGTATGTATTTATTTATTTAGGCAATTCACAAAAATATTAAGAAACATGAAATAAAATATTATATACCTAAAACACAGCAAGACATTAGACTCAATTATTGAATGAAGCCCTTTGTCCAATGTCGCCCAACTAAACAAAGCTTGTGCTTGGGCGGACATTCCATAAACATAGAATAGTTCAATACGTAGGAAAAATAATACATGTAAATGCGTAAAAACTAAATCAAAAACATTTTTGACACAGAAGACGATATATCTATGTTAATTTATTGACATTTGGACATTTAGTCATTTAGACAATTACTTACTTGATAGTTGGACAGTTAAGGTATTCTATGTTACTCGGGATGACATAACGGTTCTAACAATAGTACACACTTCTAAATCGGCCCAAGCGTTTAGAAGTTATTGTGGAATAAAGAAACGGGAAACATAGTTACAAGTTTCTATCAAACTATCTTCCACTGCTACTGCTAAAACCTACTGCTTTCTGTCAAAATTACTTTTTGTGTGAATTTTGAGACAGCCTTTATTTGTTGTTCTCTTTTACTTGCCATAACTACGAACAAAGCGTTTGAAAGTCCCACAAATTTTTATTTACTTGCCTATACCTAAATCCCCTACAATTTGCACCCGATTCGAATCATAACACTAGATGCAATCTAACGCTTTATAAATCAACTTTCTACTGCCTTACTTATCCAGATAAATCATACCTTCGCTCATTTGGCAGAATGAATCGCGGATTGCAGGTACAATACGCGTTTTCTTCGACAGTGAAAGTTTCAATTCAATAATAAATTTCGCCATTATTTTGTGGCGGTGAGAAGGAATAATGGGCAGACAAATTACGGTTGGGATAACGAGAAACGGCTGGAAAGTAAATAATAAATAAGAGCACACTAATCATGATGTCGAACTCTGAAATGGGCGCGTAAAATCGTGTTGTTTTTACTACTTGCTTACGTCAGTTTATTAATTTTTAGTCACTTTCATTTTGAGTCGTTAAAAAGTCGAGAGTTAATAAAAAAAATCAGTTGTGTCACGTGATAAGCAGTAGCCAAGAACTGATTTCATCTGAATATAAATTTCACACGTGAAATCGACGAGCGCCGTCTTTCGACCGGCGAAGAAACCAGATTGGCGTCCGTTGCAACCGCCTCAGGCAGTGCTGTTCGTTTCTCGGCTAAGGGCGGAGTTGGGTCAAGCGCGAACAGATGGCGTTAATTTTTAAATAAAATATTTGGCGACATTTTAATATTATTTGTTTAGCTTGTATATGAGATATTCCAAACAAGATTTTACAATGTCGTTTCGGCCTGAGAAGGACACTAAGTCCAATATTTCGAGGATGATATATGACTGATAGGCGGACCGATTTCAACCACAACTTCTTTTCAAATCTTGCCATGATCAAATGACGCCTGCATACCAAATTTCAGCTCAATCGGATTATGCGTTTGGGCGTTAACGTGGACGAATACGTACACACAGCCACACACAGCACACACACAGACACACAGAGGGACTTCAATCTGGAAATGGTCTTAATCATCTTAATTCACAATACTTTTCCTCCTCGGTCGGTTGGTGGGCCGGGAAAGCAAAATGGATCAGAAGAAGTACATTTCTACGCAGTACTGTAATGGTTATCATTCAAGCGACTATCCAGACCGAATTCACAATAGGATATTAATATATTGTTTTTGAAATCGGAATATTAAAATCATTAAAGTATTTTTAACTCCTTTGTATCGGTCTTTATCTGTTAAAGTCTCATACGATAACGAATATTATTTATTAAAACTTTAGTCACGTGGAATATTATACCTTTATCTAACTATTCATACAATATTTGTAATTAAAACATTAGTAAATAAACCTTGTAACTATATAAGACATTTGTAATTATGTTGATTATGCGATGTGGTGTTTAGGGTGCTACATCTCCTTCACAGCAATTAACATCATCAAAAGCATCATAAATTAAAAGTCAGCATCGATAAAAAATATCGGAAAGGGAAAATTTTGATTGACACAGAAACCTACATTTAAATATTGCAGTATTTTGCGGAAGAAACCTTCCATCCACTTAGACAGCCTTACCTCAGCTGAGTTAAAGTAACATACACTAAACTTTATATAAAGCTATCCTCCGATATTGTACCCGAATATACCATCCCAAAATAACACCTCCTACTCTTCCGGTTGTAACGAAATTATTATGGAGTGGCGCGGGATCTATACAAGAGAAGGGGTGAATGAACCCCTTCGGCACAGTGACCCGTATTCCGCTTCATACATAGGTCTCCCCTACTTCTTGGCCTCTCCCTTCCGTCAAGACATTATTCTATCAATGAAAGCTAAAAATCGGTTTCGAGGATGTTTACAATGAGCAAATCGAATAATGAGAGTTTTAATCATTGAAGGCTTTTCTAGATCAGGATGGTGGCAATGTGATATTAATCTCACGGATTGGCGATACGCAGTTTTTTCGTGGGTTGGCAGTTTTGCCAAGCTCTGAAGCAGTTTTGCTTCGGGGCTTTTCAACTTGCGTACCGCTGCTTTGAGTTTGATTAAAGTCTTGAGTGATTTTTCGAAGGATTGTACAATGAAATTATCGCAGTATCGTTCGCTGGCGTTAAATTTTTCTGTGGAATTTCCTGATCGGATTGAGATGAAAATCTTTGCGATATGATGTTCTTTCTCAGTGTTGCTATATGTCAAACAACCAGAAATTACATGTCGGATTTTGGTAGCGAAAGGTTTCGTGCAGCTTGGGCCAAAAGACCCATTGTGTTCTCGGAACGCTCCAACTCACGATTCATCTTTTATTCAGAAGCCTTCTCGCGTGGAAGGCTACCCCGAGTAAGACTCTCGCGTATCAGGTCTCACAGCTGGTGGATCTGTTTCCCCTAAGGGATTGCCTCCCAGCGCAACTTGACGGTTTGCGCACCGTACGGCGACGCCAATCGGATGTGCACCTAATTGATGAAGAAATCTGGAGACTATGAAAATATACTGTCTCCTACGCAGCGGGGGTGGATAATGACCTGTTGTCATGCTATTCTTGAAACGACCTAAAGGCCACCCAATCCCGAGTGGTAAGACGGGCAAAGGACGCCCAGGTCCGTGATAAATTCTTATTAAATTACCGCTGAAACACAACAAGTAGAGTCAGCGTAAGCGATTTCGGTCCCGTAAGCAGTCGGAAGGAAGGAGGTATCCTGATGGTTAATTTCAGACGGAGATATCCTACCAAAACTGGTAGACAGGGGGCGAGGCTATCCGCTGTGTATCTTTCCCGGTACCTCACCGTAAGGCATTGGCCTCTGTCGGGCATGTTGACTTAGCTAGACAGTAGATTTGTATTGTTTCTAAGTCATCTACGCTCACCTCACGAGAGATAGAACGATCATTATCGTTAAAACTTCCCGTGGTAACGGGTTCGCCCGTTTTAGTTGACAAATACTTTTAGTTGATACTACCCTAGTTGTTGGATACTTTCAACGGGCAGATGACATGTCCGACGATTTATTCGATAATAAATCTCCTTTAATTGCTCGTTTTTATAACCTGGTATTATATCGCGCTCACGAAATCCTTGGACTCAGCAAAGAAATCACATAAAAATTAGCCAGTGGATGGAGTCTCCTTGGTGGTTCTTAAAAGCATTTAGAACTTTGTAGAACTGGCCATGTATTATTATTATTATCATTTCAAAACAGAATGATTTATAAACAGATAAATTATTTAAGTTACGCGTAATGTAACTTAGTATATTTTTAAAACAAATTCTACTGTTGACTCTCGCAAAACCTATCAATCTTTAAATACATACGTTTTCCGGAGTTCGGGTATTAAATCTTGTTATACATCGACCACTACAAACTCCTCAAACGACCCAAGAAAGTACTTTTTGATCAGCCGGATGGTGGTTGCGTAGAATGGATTGTCAGAACAGGTCCTGCATGCTAAATACCTATTTCAAGAATCGTCTAGATAAATTATCTAACAAACAAAGTAATTGTTAACGCTATTTGCCTGTAATATAACTATAGGTATAGATACTAAATACAAAATATACAGCAAGTTTTAAAAATATTCATTGCACTAGAAATATCGTTTGGGAGGAGATGTCCATTAAAGAGTAAATCAACGCAAATAAAGGAATTATGCACTTTTACCTGATACTTTATCTATTAATTAGAACTCTCAATATTCTTAACTATCAGGTTGGGCAAAACTGAGTTCTAAGTAAGTCACGTAATAAGACTGACTTCCAGTTTATTTTCCTACTGAAGGTATAATAAATGAAAAAGAGGTTTAATTAAAACAATAATGACAGTGTGATTAAGGATCGTTAGTAGGATAAATTGTTTCCTACTTCAGTATATTTCTTAACAAATAAACATGAAAACAAAATGAGCGCGGCTTCAGCGGTTTCTCCCAACATTTTACTTGATTACGGTGATGTCTAGGTATATAAATGCCAATAAGCTGGAGCAACAGTAAATTATCTGTATGACCTATGTCTTTTTAACTTACGAAAGTTCGATTACGTTAGCTGCTTTCATAATCAACTTCACTGGCTTCCTATTCGCGAACGAAGAAAATTGCATACGTTGTCGCTCCTCTACAACATCCTCAGTAATCCCACTTCGCCGTCCTATCTCTGGGAGTAATCCACCCCTTGGAAGGCCGCGGTACGCCTTTTCTATCTAATCTTTTCTTAAAAGCCCATAGGCTAAAAGCAGCAAATACGTATAAGTCGCGTTAAAGCTATCGATTAAAATAAACAAAATATTATATATAAATGATCCGTATAATTTTCGACTTATTTTCAGATAATGTTGGTCAACAGAACCTCTATTGGTTTGTAGAAATTTTAAATCTTCCGCTACTACCTGTCAAAATCCATTGCAATTTTGCATTTCAAATCCGCCATATGTAAGCATATACAACTCATTGTTAAAATATCCTAAGCGCAAAAATTTACGTTTCGAGAAAATCCGCTTTGTTTAAAATTTCGTTCCTAAATTTGCTATAAAAACAAAATGTAGAGTTCTATTGAAATATGATTTAAATATTATCGATCGTAAATTTAAATAGACTATATCCCATACTTTTTGCAAAAAAGTCCCTAAATGCGGCCTTTAGGATAGGTACTTTAGTTATACTTTAAATATAAGTATACAAAAACGTTAATGAAAATGAATCCTAAATGCTAATTTGGCAAATGTATCCTAAATGCTTGTTTAGGATACATGCACACGCAGTTATTTAATGATAATATGAAATTAGCAATTAGGGTATATACCTATATATGTATATATATATATATATATATATATATATATATATATATATATATATATATATATATATATATATATATATATATATATATATATATATATATATATATATATATATATATATATATATATATATATATATATATATATATATATATATATATATACTTATATATATATATATATATATATATATATATATATATATATATATATATATATATATATATATATATATATATATATATATATATATGTATATATATATATATATATATATATATATATATATATATATATATATATATATATATATACTTATATATATATATATATATATATATATATATATATATATATATATATATATATATATATATATATATATATATATATATATATATATATATATATATATATATATATATATATATATATATATATATATATATATATATATATATATATATATATATATATATATATATATATATATATATATATATATATATATATATATATATATATATATATATATATATATATATATTGTTATGTGTCTAAATAAAATAGAATGTAAAGTTGTCTTGAAGGTTGCTATGTGTAACGATAAAGTGTATTTATTTGTAGAGGCGCCAGCTACACATGCGGGAAATAGATGATAGACCACATAAACAAATGCAAAGGGCCTCCCTCCGCCTGGGAAGTTACCTTTGTGCGTGGGAGTGGAGCGACGCCAAGGATACCACGGTAGCTCAGTCGTGCTCAGGGGTGGTTAAAATCCTGTACTGACGTCGTCCTAAAGTCGAGAGCATTCAAATTGAATGGACGGTCAAGTACCCTAGTTATGTTTTATTATAAAATGAATTTCGATATATCTTGTGAGAGGACTAAAAGAAGAAAAAGAAGCGATATCAAGTTTGGTGCGCTGCGGCGACGAGATCGAATATTATGATTTACTCAGCGCGCCCTCTATCGGTGTACCGACGAGGTACTGCGCCGGCGCGCGTCGATCGCGCCCGCTTGGAGCGCTCGGCCCCGGTCCCGGTCCGCGCTCTTACATAAATCAATGGCTAAATCGTCTAATGTATTTATTGGAAATAATTGCTAGATAATTATATTTAAAAAAAAAGAGAAAATACTATTTGAATCTAGGTACGCTCTAAACCAGCAGATGCTGCTATAATTAAATAATGTACTGCGGTTCTTTTCTCCGCTAAATGATAAAATTAAAATGTATAATTTCAAAGTTCCTTTTATAAAATTATTCTTTATTTATCCCTTTCCCTGAAACATTACCCTGTCCAGTGTTAGTCGGGTACCTACGAGATTGTAGCTCGCTCTGACCCGGCGGTATTTCTAGGTACCGTCTCGATTTCTTTAATTCGCTAAATAATGATTAATTAACCAAAATGAAAGGTTTATTTGACAGAGTAACATATTTTATTTTAATTATAATAAATGAAAGCTAGGCCATAGCATATGGCGAATCCGAGTAGTTGGAATTGACAAAATTCTAAAATTAAATTCGTGGAAAATTGAACGTTAGAGCCTTTCAATTTTCAGGGCTTAATTCGGCGAAGTGGGATTTTGGACAGGTACTTTGGGTTCTGGAATAGAGAAGGAAGACACTGCTACCCGCGGGAGTTATTGGAGGGTTGCTTCTAGATTTTTTAGCGCCTGCTCCCCGGATGCGATTTTAAATTTTAAATTATATTTTCCGAAATCGACCTTTAGATGATAGTAGAAAAATTAGTTGAGGCGAGGAGACGGAAGGCGATGCTCAGACACCGGGAATTATGACTGACCCGACGTACTACCTACTTCTATTTTGACGCACTCAAATTACTAAATTTTGATTTTACTTGACTCTAATTATTCACCAACGAAGATATGGCAACGGTAATTTACAGGGGACTTGGCTTTAAAAGCAATCTTATTAATTTGAATTTATTATTTTTGAAATCTGATTTTACGAGAGGAAGCTAATGGTTACAGATAGAAGACTTGCCTGTAGATAGGTGCGGAATCCGATGAGGGCTTGCCCGGTACGCTGAACTGAGTTTAATTATAGATTTTAGATATTCACAGAATTTAAGTTCTAGACTGTGTTGGCTGGTGTGCAAATGAATAATTAAATGGGCGGTAGTCGGCCCGCTCCGCCAACGGCGGAGCGGCCGGTCTCTTCTCGACCGTCTTGCTCGGTCGTTGCCAGCCAAAAAAAAAAAAAAGAAAGATCTCTTTTCTAAGTAAAAATATTCTACCTTACTGATTAAAATTGATTAGGGATGTGCGCGACTTGTCGTCTACATACGGTAAGACGTATCCGCTCGGTGTATCGCGTCTATGGCGCGATGGATAAAGTTAACTGATTAATTATTAAAATGATTTAGGTTAAAGTTTGTATACTATAAAAACTAGGCCCTAACATTGCCGGATAGAGACCTAGTCACCGTCCCCGGTGACCTACATAAGCAATCAATGTTAAAGATATAATGCTACGAGTGTTGTACACTAACCCCTACTTGCTACGATGCGTAGCCGCTAATACAATAAATATTGGTAACAGTAAGAAAAATAAGAATAAGTACGTAACGGTAATGAAGAAATTTGCCCTGTTTGCAAGGGTTGATACAAATCAAGATATTTTAAAAAAATATAAAAAAAAAATAAATAACACCTAAACGAGAGAAGATGATTTTTGACAAAGTATTTTTTGATCCCAAAAAGTGCATAAGAGTTTCTTTGACTGCAGTATATGACGCTTATTCATATCAGGATTGGAGTTAAGAAAGTCAGGAAATGTGAATGTAGGGAAAGAATTCAGCCGTGAAAGATATCGCCTGTCCGTAACAGGGTTAACATAATTGACGGGTTGATCTTCTCCTGGGGCGTAGCGCGTGGCGTATCGTCTGGTTGCTGCGTCGCTCTCTCGGTGGGGTCGCTGCTTGGAGATCGACGTATGCGCGTCGTAGGGCCTTGGGTAAGACACACAGCGTGTCTCGTGGTGGTCGATTGATGAGCCGTACCTTGGAATTGCGAGAAAAATAGGCGAGCATTAGTAGGTTGCCTAGTTTTCTGATGTTGTGCCGTGGTGATTTTAATCGAGGCAAACTCGAAGAACATGACAAGTGGGCTGCTGCTTTGGAAATTGCGTCACTTTGCTTAGTTTAAAAAAAAAAGTCCGGTGGAAAATTTTGCAGAGCTTCTATTGTGACAGAAACAGGATGCTACACTAGCTGTTTCGAGTCTGTGTGCACGGAGGAAATTAAATTTATACACGTCGCTTGTTTGAAAAGTCCGGTGCGTTGTGGCTAGCGGGTGTAATAGGGAAGGTGATTTTCGTGCCTAAATGCCCTGTCCATTCCAGAGAACACTACTTCACTTCACTGGGTACACACTACGCTGATGTTAAAATGGCACTTAAAGCGTCCTTATTTGCATGTTGATGGTAATAGTATATGTGGGGGTTACTTGCGGTCTGGTTTGTGTGACTTCGCATCCTGGTCCACCTGGTTTAGTGATAATGTTCCTATTGATAGGGAACGCTCCTGCGGTCCTCGCCTATCGGATGTCGTCTATCGTGAATGCCGTCCTGGTTGTCATATAGAGATAGGAAAATGTATCTTTACCTCTAGACTGGAGTAGGTATCCTGGCTTCGGATGTCCATACTGGTTGGCTGGCAGAATTATGGTCCGTGGATTTATGGGCTGGTTTATTCGGTCAGCATTGCCTTCATTATGGTATTTTGCAGCTTGGCTCGATGTTTGAGGTTTGCTTCCCGCCTTGCCGAATGTCACTGGACACGTCTGGTTAGTTAAGTCCAATTTTCCAAATATTGTCTGGAACGTGAAAAGTCATGCGGCATCATCTCGTTCAATTATCTAGCTCAGTTTTTTACTGGAATACTAGGATAGGTGGTGAGAGAAGGAGAGGCTCTAATATATGTAACCATGTGTGTGTTATCATATCTTCGCTTTACAATTCAGTTCGAAACTTTGTTTTTATTCTTTAAGAAAATAAATGTATTTTCCGACTTCTTAAATTTCCTATGTGATTGGGGTCAAAAACTGGTGCTTATGTTCTGTCTGTATGCTACATTTTAAGCGGGATAAGAAAGATTGGTACATAACAAAAAAAAATTTAAATTATTATAAATTACAAGTATTGTGAGACGCGTAGGTACACAATGTGGTATATTATTAATCCAACAAGGCATCTTAAAATCTATTCAACATATGATATTATTTTTTAAATTAGGAATATGCAGCTAAACTGTGCTGCCTAACGTGTATACTTACATATTATAATGTAGTAATAAAACAAAGAACAAGAAAAATTATTATAACAGTGGCAGTGCTCATATTGTGCAGCTTTACACATGAAATTCCATGGTTGAAAAACAAACAAAAAGAAATAAATAAATTAGAAATGTTGCTACTTTTTGTAGCTACTTTCTTTGAAAAAAAAATTAGAAGAAAGGAAGGGGAAAGGAAAAAAACTAAACTCTTTTTTTATCTCGGTCTATAAGCATCCATTCCGGCGGGTTATATTTTTGATTATATTCAGGCTTTATTAAATGAACGTATAGATAATTAATCCAACGGGGAATAGAAAAATTAATTGTTTATTAGAATGGTGAAAGGGGTGTAGTAGGTATGGGAGAGCAGGTGCTAAATGTTTCCGGATAATTTATATAAACAAAAGAAATATGAAGGGTTCCGGATTTAAAAAAAAAAATTATAATATATTTTAATTTTAAGTTTTGAAATTATGAAATGTATTTGCGAGAATGGTACTTCGGGTAGCGGTGTTTCCTTTTGATTTTGTGCCCTTTTAATTATTGATTGTTTTGATATAGTGTTTTAATATTTGTTAATTTTTTGTATTTATGGTGTGTTTTTTTTTTAGTGAAACCGGCCTTAACTAACGAAAGCAAGACTACCAATAAATGTCTGCTATTACGTTTATTAAAACAAATAATAATAATATATTTCGCAACAATGTGCAGTGTGTAGAAGCGTTCGAGCTTATTTTATCAAATAATTGTAAATATAATGTGAAAAGGGGAAATAAAGATTGTAGGCCGGTTCTTTAATTTGTATTGACCATTTTGACGACTTATCTGAAGTATACAGAAGCGAATTACGTAATTTTAATTTGCGTAAAATTCTGGTCGTATTGGTATTCAGGTTTATAATTTTAACAAATATTGTATGTTTGTGTTTTTTTTTTTTTTTTAAAAATGAGCGTGTGTGTTTATTGTTGTTTGTGGACGGGAAAGAACGGCAGTGTGATTTTCTTTTACACGAAATAACCAGTTCTGGATGTTTATAGACCTCGCGGTCTTTCACTCGTGATGGTATGAAGTTAAATTTTAGAGTTCCTCTATGCGTTGTTCCGCAGGCAACTCCCTAACTTCTAGGATTTTTGAGGTCCTTAGTATATGATGTTTTTATTGCATATAAAATTTGTGAGATGTAGTTTTGTAGTCATGGTGATAAATAATAATACTAGATATTTCTGACATAGTATTTTCCTTTCGTGTGCCATTCGCGCTTCGGTCTTTCGTCATCATGCAAGCACTTCCTTTCATGCTTTCCTGTCATACTTAAATGTGTCTGTCTCGTACCTATTTTAATATTTTGACATGGAGGAATGCAATTATGACATTTATAAGTCATTTTTTCCAAATATTTATATCCAATTAAGATCATTATTTTGTGATTTTTGATGAGTATTTATGGACAAACTAAACGGGGCTTATTATTTATTAGAAAATAACGTTGCGGGAAATCAATGGGGGTTTTTATCTTACAATGAAGAAATTATGGTATGGAAAATTCCATATCTTGGCAAAAAGCCAAGACCGAACAAAGAGCTTTCTGTAGCTTATGACTAATCTACAACGGTTTTTGAAGGGGTTCCTAGTCGCTACTTAGTACTAACGATCTACTTGCCGCGTGATTGTATGTCAAAAAAAAAATTATAAAATAATTGATAGAAAAAAATATAGAAGTATTTTTACAACAGAGCTGAGCATGTAGATTTTAATTCGACGATGACAGTTGATGCATTGAATACCCGGAACATAATAGTTCCTTGCGTTTGTTTACCTTAAAGGTAGGATGAACACCAAACCCAGTAAATATATAATTAAAAAAATCCAGAGCTTGTCCGGCGGTGTTTCTCTCGCAAGCGAACGGTTAAGCACCGAACCGTTTTAAAAATCGCATAATTGCGTATAAATATAATTAAGGTAGAGAAATATCTTTGTTCTTTGATTTTTTGCCGCAACGGCCCATGCAAAGGGATATGTATTTATTTGTGTTTGAATTGTGTGTAAAAATGCGCTCGATTTTATCTCTATATTATGATTTATCATACCTACTGCCGTGTATGTCGGTCGGTCGGATCTATTTATAAATAATGGCTTAACGCAGGTGTTGTGTAAGTGTGTTTGATTGCATTGACTCGAAATACTGTTTGTTTTTAAATTTGGATATGAAAATACATTAATGATATTTATTATATTTTTAAGAATTTGGGGCTAAATTTGCCCACATGGTGAGGTACCGAATCCGGCGGCCTTCTTGCCGGATGAGAGTACCTTTCAAAAAAAAATTTTATTTTATAAAATTTTTTTTTTTGTAGACTATTTGTACTTGTGTTCGTTTTTTTTTTTTTTGTAGGTACTTTAGACCGTGTGTTCTGTTGTGTCATGTGTTTTGTGTGTGTGAATTTAGTTTATTTGTTGCGCTTTGTTTTGGATTTTGTATCTTGATAAAGTGCGTTAGGTTGTTTACAATTAATTGTTTATTTTATTTGTCTTATATCAAATGGAATTATAATTTTGACTCTTTGTTTTTTCTGTTGAATAGCTTATTTTATGCCTTATAGACGCAATAGTTAATACCTTTTTTGTGTACCTTGTGCGATTTATATCCGGAATCCGCAGTTTCACGATGGAGACCGTGACGACGCGATCGACTTCACTTCGGCGACGCCACGCTAGACCATATGTTGTTATAGGGTATTAGTTACTCGCAATGTCTTTAATATGAAAAAGACCCCGCGGTTTTCCGTTCTCGTCGGCTAACTCGTAGGCGACTGGGGATTTTTTCGCAATGACTTTGCACTTTATGTACCTAGGGCTGAGTTTGCTACAAAAAAAATCTGCTTTTCTTGACAATGTATGGTTTTTGGCCCAGACCCACTCTCCTGTTTTAAATTCGACGTGTTTTCTTCTAAGGTTGTATCTCGAAGAACTATTTCTGAATGACTCTAACATTCTTTCCTGCACTATGTCATAGGCGTCCGCTAATGACTCTAATCCCTTTGCGAATTCGTGTGGGGTATCGAGTATTATTTTGGCGTTTTTGTCTTTTAAATATTTGTAAACAGCGGATGATGAAGTGTGTAAGAAAGTTAATCGTATTTATTTAGACGTGGAAGTGTTGATGCTAGTGTGTGGATGTAGGTGAGTGTGTATTGATTAGAGTGTATTATGAGTTTATTAAGTTGAAGTCCCATATGCAATAAGGCAAAGGGAAAAAGGAAATGAAAAAAAGGAATTGATGAAGTTAAATGAAAACAAAAAAAAATAAAAAAGTAAAATGAAAGAAAAGAAAATTGTAACACCCTGTAGGCTTGTGAAATTTTGTTAAGTATTTACTATAAGTGTGAATAGTAGTATTAATTGCGGATATTTTTTGCATAAACGTCTTAAGGTTCGTTTGTTGTAACTGTATAACTAGATATGTGTCCAACGTGTCGTCGAAGAAGCAAAATCCCCACGTAATCCTTTGCTGATTCCGAAGTCAAATCCCCAAGACACCTTGGTTATTACTTACGCTTATGGCTGAAAGGCTATTGTACATGTAGTATATTATTTAAAAAAATTAAAATGTAAAGCACTTTTTAAAGCATGAAAAAAAATATTGTGTTAGTTTTGTAACAACCTGTAAAATAAATTGGCAGTAGGTACGTTGTGTAGAGAAACAATAAAAGAAAAATATAAAAATAATAAAAAGAAAAATTTTTGGGCGGGTTGGGTGGGAAATTTTATGGTGTCCTCTATGTCGGACGATAATAGAGAAGATACAAAAAGAAAATAAAATTGTAATATTGTTATAATAAAGGCGTACTGGAAAAAGTTTTTGAATCCTAAAACAAATCTATAAACGTTTTTTAAAAAAAAAAATCGCCCCCGTTGGGCGGCCAAATCTGTTATGTGTCTAAATAAAATAGAATGTAAAGTTGTCTTGAAGGTTGCTATGTGTAACGATAAAGTGTATTTATTTGTAGAGGCGCCAGCTACACATGCGGGAAATAGATGATAGACCACATAAACAAATGCAAAGGGCCTCCCTCCGCCTGGGAAGTTACCTTTGTGCGTGGGAGTGGAGCGACGCCAAGGATACCACGGTAGCTCAGTCGTGCTCAGGGGTGGTTAAAATCCTGTACTGACGTCGTCCTAAAGTCGAGAGCATTCAAATTGAATGGACGGTCAAGTACCCTAGTTATGTTTTATTATAAAATGAATTTCGATATATCTTGTGAGAGGACTAAAAGAAGAAAAAGAAGCGATATCAAGTTTGGTGCGCTGCGGCGACGAGATCGAATATTATGATTTACTCAGCGCGCCCTCTATCGGTGTACCGACGAGGTACTGCGCCGGCGCGCGTCGATCGCGCCCGCTTGGAGCGCTCGGCCCCGGTCCCGGTCCGCGCTCTTACATAAATCAATGGCTAAATCGTCTAATGTATTTATTGGAAATAATTGCTAGATAATTATATTTAAAAAAAAAGAGAAAATACTATTTGAATCTAGGTACGCTCTAAACCAGCAGATGCTGCTATAATTAAATAATGTACTGCGGTTCTTTTCTCCGCTAAATGATAAAATTAAAATGTATAATTTCAAAGTTCCTTTTATAAAATTATTCTTTATTTATCCCTTTCCCTGAAACATTACCCTGTCCAGTGTTAGTCGGGTACCTACGAGATTGTAGCTCGCTCTGACCCGGCGGTATTTCTAGGTACCGTCTCGATTTCTTTAATTCGCTAAATAATGATTAATTAACCAAAATGAAAGGTTTATTTGACAGAGTAACATATTTTATTTTAATTATAATAAATGAAAGCTAGGCCATAGCATATGGCGAATCCGAGTAGTTGGAATTGACAAAATTCTAAAATTAAATTCGTGGAAAATTGAACGTTAGAGCCTTTCAATTTTCAGGGCTTAATTCGGCGAAGTGGGATTTTGGACAGGTACTTTGGGTTCTGGAATAGAGAAGGAAGACACTGCTACCCGCGGGAGTTATTGGAGGGTTGCTTCTAGATTTTTTAGCGCCTGCTCCCCGGATGCGATTTTAAATTTTAAATTATATTTTCCGAAATCGACCTTTAGATGATAGTAGAAAAATTAGTTGAGGCGAGGAGACGGAAGGCGATGCTCAGACACCGGGAATTATGACTGACCCGACGTACTACCTACTTCTATTTTGACGCACTCAAATTACTAAATTTTGATTTTACTTGACTCTAATTATTCACCAACGAA
The DNA here is from genome assembly GCA_944548615.1 of Micropterix aruncella. Taxonomy (NCBI): domain Eukaryota; kingdom Metazoa; phylum Arthropoda; class Insecta; order Lepidoptera; family Micropterigidae; genus Micropterix; species Micropterix aruncella. The sequence goes on from OX155963.1 coordinate 16,673,284, forward strand.
GATATGGCAACGGTAATTTACAGGGGACTTGGCTTTAAAAGCAATCTTATTAATTTGAATTTATTATTTTTGAAATCTGATTTTACGAGAGGAAGCTAATGGTTACAGATAGAAGACTTGCCTGTAGATAGGTGCGGAATCCGATGAGGGCTTGCCCGGTACGCTGAACTGAGTTTAATTATAGATTTTAGATATTCACAGAATTTAAGTTCTAGACTGTGTTGGCTGGTGTGCAAATGAATAATTAAATGGGCGGTAGTCGGCCCGCTCCGCCAACGGCGGAGCGGCCGGTCTCTTCTCGACCGTCTTGCTCGGTCGTTGCCAGCCAAAAAAAAAAAAAAGAAAGATCTCTTTTCTAAGTAAAAATATTCTACCTTACTGATTAAAATTGATTAGGGATGTGCGCGACTTGTCGTCTACATACGGTAAGACGTATCCGCTCGGTGTATCGCGTCTATGGCGCGATGGATAAAGTTAACTGATTAATTATTAAAATGATTTAGGTTAAAGTTTGTATACTATAAAAACTAGGCCCTAACAATATATATATACATATATATATATATATATATATATATATATATATATATATATATATATATATATATATATATATATATATATATATATATATATATATATATATATATATATATATATATATATATATATATATATATATATATATATATATATATATATATATATATATATATATATATATATATATATATATATATATATATATATATATATATATATATATATATATATATATACATATACATATACATATATATATATATATATATATATATATATATATATATATATATATATATATATATATATATATATATATATATATATATATATATATATATATATATATATATATATATATATATATATATATATATATATATATATATATATATATATATATATATATATATATATATATATATATATATATATATATATATATATATATATATATGAAAAACTATACTTTAATCAAGACATAATATTAAAATGGTTAGAAGTATTGTAATAAAAAATTGTTTAGGGTCGACGAAATTATGAGAAGGTCCAAATAGACCTTAATATTTTTAAATAAAATATGTTATAAAAAACTTAAACCAATCTAAACTTCTACCCAGTTGCATTGATATCTATGTATGTAGATTCAATGAAATTAAATATTTTAATTATTTTACACTTCAGTAACTCGGACAATAAATAAAAAAAGCATTAATAATTATCATTTCAAACATCAATTTAAAAACGAATGTTGCTTCCTTTGTCATTGAGGATAGTTTTACATAAAAAAATCTACTCTCTGTGATATTTCAGGTTGTTATGATAATATATTTGGCGTTTAGGATAGTATAACAATAGCATTCTCAATTCTTCTAAGCGGTTGTGACTAAGGATTCAAGAGTGGTGCTAAGGATAATTGTTATCTACTTATAACTAAAAAACTGTTTGTTTGCCGTCGTTTAGGATACTTACAATAAAATGAGCATGTCAGAAAACCCTGTTTTTTGATGAAAAACTATTTTTGTTGTTTTTTTAATGTTTAAGACAGTTTTTAAATAGATAGACGCCATGGTGTCAATCCTACATCGATATACTCTCTCTATAAATGCACAAAAAGGACTCTCATTAGTAAGCCCTTGAGTGTAAACGCGTGCAAAATCCGGCACAAGAGTAGTATGTAATTTGCAAACGGTCGCTATAGTCGTTTTGCATGCTTGAAGAAACCGCTGTCCAGAACGGTTTCTTGTACTTTACTCGTATTGTGCACGTGTTGCACGTGTAATTATCTGCTAGCGCACGACAGGATATCAATATTCAATAAACCAAAGTAAGTTTATTTCTAAAATGTTCTCTAAGGACTAATCGAATCAAATGAAAAATGTTGATACATATAATCAAGTAATAGAGTTTCAACAAAATTTCTTGTAATTCAACAAAATAACGAATGAAACATCGTTATTCTGTATAAAGTCGTAATAACGAAAGAGTAGTGTAAGAATTAATCCAATATTTTCTCAGTGTAACCGCTATAATCGGGGTAACAATCCACGATTCCGATTATTTGAGAAAGCACCAATAATCGTCAATCAATCGTATCGCAATCAGTTGCTTCCCTAGTTATTATCGTCCACAATCACCGAATGCACCGATTAGAATTCGGCATTCCTTGAAGACTGCGCTGCGCTTGCTGCCCCTGCGCTTCCAAGCGAGCATAGCCGAGCCACCACACAATTCAAAATCGCCATTGAATAAAACATAAGAGAAACAGAAAAACGCCTAGCATTCCCATGCATATTCAATGCAGCACCATCCGACTGCGAGCGCGGCCGGCTATTTGTGCAGCAAGTGAAGTGTAAAATAACGCGATCGGATGGAAACTATTAAATTCTTCCTCGGCGGAAAGTGGCGACGCGTCGCAGAGCGCCGCAATGGGATGGAAAGTGACTCAGTCTGTCATGTCAGTGCGTAGAGACGCGTGAGAGGAGACAATCTTGAAACACCACAATATATGTATACATACTCAATTAATGAAGCATAATGAATCAACTGGAAAAAAATACCTATATATACGTACATAATTATACCGACGAAAGAAACATTACTGACACTAATCATGATGTCAGTATTTATTGATAACCGAATTACTGATTAAAATTACTCTGCAGGACCCGATTTCTTTAACTGAGATATTTCCAGGATTTTTGTAACTTGACCAACACGTCGCTCACAGAGCTACCAGCATAAGACAAAAGTAACAAACTAGGCCAAGTAAACTGTCAACATACAGTCCGTGAAATTGTATTTGTTGCTAAATTTGAAAACTTGACAGATAAATAAAAGATTGACACGCATTGAGCGCGCTGCGCCATCAGCAATAGGTAAAATATCTCGAATAAACAATATTCACGATATTATTTCATATATATTCACGATCACCGCAACACGATCAACCTCGTTTCATACTATTTTTCAGCATATTAAATTTGTCAAATTTAAGGGGAGAAAAAAACGTTTTTTCTTTCTTTTGGTTTTCTTCATAAACTTTCGTCAAAAGTGGCTTATTTACTCATACCAATTCACTCACTTCACGAATGTCACTAATTTAAAAACTCATCCTCTATATTGTTTGTGGGCAACGCATTAAAGGCACCATGTAATGTTACCCACTAAACTTGAAATAAATTTTATAAAACGAGTTACGATCAAAAATATCACTCTCTTTAGTGCTTTTAATGATTTTATCTCAAGTTTTAAGTTCTAAAATAAGGCGAAAATGAAAATATAGCTCAGCCAAAAGCTTTTTCTCCATAATCACAGTATTTTAGCATCTTTATTCGCGCGGGATTCTCTCATTAGCATACGAAGCAACGAAGCTGCTGAAAGGGGGTCTCCGAGGTGGAAAATACTTATTAAGCCTGAGGATGAAATGAAACGCTCTCGACATTGCTCGTCCGAGACAATTTTTGGTGATGGCTACGGGGATTTTAATAGTTCCATCATCGCGTCAGCTTATTAAATTAACAATTTTCTAAGGTAAAAGAAAATTGTCAATTTGCAAGCATAAACAATTAAATATATTAAAAAGATTAAAACACACGACTGCCGTTACGGAAAGCGAACTATTGTGTTTTTTAAAATGAAATTTGTGGTTAATGTATTATCCATATAGATACATGTATATTTCGGGAATGTACTCAATCAGACATTTCATTTAACGCTAAACACGATATATTTATGTTAATTTATTGACATTTGGACATTAAGGCAACTACTTACTTAATATTTGTACAGTTAAGTTTTTTGGACAGTTAAGGACCCTATGATACTCAGGGTGACATAACGATTCTAACAATATTACACACTGCTAAATCGGAATAAATAAATAAAGAAACTGTATAAAGAAACGTAAAGCATACATCTTATAGATGACACTTCTAAATCAGTTCAAGCGTTTAGAAGTTATGGTGGAATAAAGAAACGGAAAAAATACATAGATTAAACTTAACACTACTTTTTTGGGCAGTTCTGTAAAAAGGTACAAGCTCAGCGAGACATTATTCTTAAGGTAAAACCTTCCTTGAGATTTTCTCGTATTAGTTTCATTTTCCCTCTTTACTCGTCAACTTCTAAATGCCGCTGTTGCCTAACTATACAATTTTTTATGTATGTACACAGCTTTAGATCAAATAAAAACCTGTTTTCAGGTATAAATAAGATTTGAGATATTGGTTTATTTCGAAGTATTGGATACCCAATCATTTCGGTGTTCTCTAGTGTACTATACACTGAACTTATTATTACAAGATTTATATTAACTTGCAATGTTCGTATTTAAGTTGTCCGTTTCAACATTTTCAAACCATGTTTTAACCACTTACTAGTATCCGATTAGACTGAAATTCAGCGTACTTGCAATGCAATATTATTGTACCATCGAGCTGATGTGATGATGCGATAGATACTGAGACAGCAATTATTAACCTTATTCAAGACATGTACAGATCCGTCACTACTCAAGTCCTTAGTTATGCAGATAGAGACGAGATGTTTCGATTGAAGTCGGGGTACATCAAGGCTCCACGCTGAGCCCATCGCAGTTTAATACCACCATCGACCACCTCACAAAGAACTGTCAAAAGTCACTGTCTTGGAGCATACTCTACGCCGATTTTGTTGTTTTGGCCTCGGACGATGTAGGCGACCTAAAAAAACTTTAACTCCTGGATTGAGGCACTTGAAATAAATGGTCTTAAGATTAGTAAAAAGAAGACAGAACACATGTCGTGCACATTTGATGACATCACTAACCCTAATAACATCAAGATCTCTTTAGGAATTAAGCCGTTACCAACGGTGACGCAGTTTAAATATTTAGGCTCAATACTAAACAATGACGGCAAAATTGACAACGATGTTAGTCATAGATCTACAAAAGGATGGATGAAGTGGAGACAGGCGTTATGTGCGACAGAAAAATGCGCCTTAAGAACAAAGGCCAAATGTATAAGACAGTCATTAGACTGCTGTCTTGTATGGATCAAAATGTTGGGCGACTAACAAACATCTTAATAAACTACATACAACAGAAATGCGCATGCTACGCTGGTCAGCTGGTGTCACACTATTAGACAAAATTCGAAATGAGTACATAAGGGGAAATTTTAAAGTTGCTCCGATAATTGATAAAGTCAAAGAAAGACGCTTACGGTGGTCCGGTCACGTCCAGCGACGCCCAGATGATCACAGGGTGAAGCTTGCCCTAGACCTGCCAACGACGAAACGTACTCGTGGAAGAGCAGCCGCCACCTAGTTTACGACGGTCGAAAAAGACATGAGAGAAGCGCAAGATCGTGCTCAGTGGAGAAGAAGGACAAGCAAGGCCGACCCCTAGTAAATGGGACAGGGTCTAGGAAGAAGAAGAGCTTATGTGATGATAGAGCCGGGATGTAGGGACTGAAACTCCCTGATGGTAAATGGTAGCACAGTCGAATTTGGGCTGGTCTGAAGATTGAGCCGGAAGGAAGATTACACTTGATTACACTTGATGACGAGGGTCTGAAGATGGAGCAGTAAATTTGCCTCTGTAACTCCCCGATGAACAGTGCTAAGATAGTCGAGTTAAGGCTCGTTTGTTTTGTTGTCTTGAGTACTTTTCATCACATGTGATGACGAGGGCCTGAAGATGTAGCCGGAAGATTGCCACTGGAAGTCCCTGGTGGAAAGTAAAGCTCGTTTTTAAAAATCCTTTTTTACTTTTAATTTATTGTGTATTCCTTTGGCATGTTTGTAGGAAAGAAGCACCAAAACAATTCGTTTCCATAACGAGTTATTAATCAGCCATTGATTGCTCAGTGACATTTTCCAGACGCCGCGCCGTTCGTTTTCCCGAAACGGGGCCCTGCCTTGTTTGTTAAGAACTTTGGCGTCTTTGTTAGCAGTAAAAGTCAGAAAAAAGCTTTTGTGCGACTCGTTAGAAAGGTCGCGCTGTCACGGGGGAATTGTCTGTGCGGCAAAGTTGCCCCCAATTTTCTGATAAAACCAATTTCTCTCCTATTAATATATAACAATATGGTTTGAACTATTTTAAAAGGTCAAAATGAAACCGAAATAAAGAGTAGGTACCTTAATTTAAGGAAATGGCTCTTAATATATATGAAAAATTAAACATAAGGGAAAAAGGAGGTTTGTCAAATAAAAACAGTTTTGAGATAATCGCATTTAAAGATTTGAAGAGACAGTAATATGTTTATTAATAAGTATACCACGATGATAAAGTGAAACATTAGTTTAAATATAGGTAATGAAAAATCTAACCTTATTTTTTACAGGACAAAAAAACAGGTCATAAAAGAAAAATGTCATTTAAATTTCCAACCTCTATATCTTTATAAAATCGAAGAATATCGCGGTTGTTTGATATTATAAATAGGATAGAAACGAATTTACCGCGTGAAATTTGTAGCACCTGACGTTTCAGTGACGTTGCAGCCGCCGTTGTCCAGGGTAGACTGAAAGAGCTGTCAATCCGTTGTTTTGCGGGTAGGCCGCATACCGCTGCCGCCACTGCGTAGGTTATGCAAAACTCTCTTCTACGTGGAACCCTCTTCTTAAAATGTTCCCACCGCCGAACGCCGAACGCAAGGACGTAATACAAGATACAGTGAGTGTTGTGTGCAAGACGGATTTTCGAAATTCGCGCGCTCTGAGTCCGGCCCTCCACCACCGTTATAACCTACGCAGTTACGGCAGCGGTATGCGGCCTACCCGCAAAACAACGGATTGACAGATCTTTCAGTCTACCCTGGACAACGGCGGATGCAACGTCACCGAAACGTCGGGTGCTACAAATTTCACGCAGTAAATTCGATTCTATCCTCTCTATATCTTTATGACGGGGCCCGTTTCTTTCCTGTCCAAATGGATGTGCCAAATCTGATGTGCCTATCGATTGTGCACTCCGACTAACAGCCGGGGGAATCTGGGAACAGTAATGCTACCTATAGAGCGGGGTGGTTGTTAACCTTATGGCAACTACTCTTGAAACGACCATTCGGCCACCCGATCCCGTGTGAATAAGCCGGGAAAAGAATGCCGTGGTCCGCGATAGATTCGGTTAACACCGAATCACCGCTTCATATAGAAGAGGACCGCACAAGCGATCTTGAACCCGTAACCAGTCGGGAGACTGGAGTAATCTGGACGCAACTGTTAGTAAGGGCGCGAGTGTCGGCCCGATGGGTGACTTACCTGGCTATCTCGCGGTAAGGCGTTGGCTTCTTACGGGCATGTGGCGGAACTTGACGGTGGACTTTTTTGTCCTAAGTGTTCTGCTCGCACCTCACGGGAGACAGAACGATCAATGTCGTTTAAACTTCCTGAGGTGACGGGTTCTCCCGTTATAGTCGACAGCTCTGGTCGTTCAAATAGATGATTGGATAATATAAGCATCGAGTTATCAAGTGTTATTATTAATAATAATAATAATAATAATAATAAAACTCTTTATTCTTAAGAAAAGGCGAGCTTATTGCCTGCAGGCAATATTTTAGAGCTAACCTATACTATTGTAAGAACATTATTTGCGAGTAGACTACATAACTTAACCTATATAAAGAGTATGATAAATAAAATAGAGGAGGATAGAAAGAAGTATATACTTTACTCTTTGTGGGCACAGATTTGCCTCATAAAAATAATCTAACACCTATAAGGACGCTAAAGTTTTAAAAGGAGGGGGATGGGAGGGGAAAGGGAATTTATCTGGAGGATTTCAAATGCTCTCTGAGTCTGTTTTTAAAAGTTGTTATGCTTGGCGCGGTTCTCACATTTTTCGGCAAAGCATTCCAAAGACGGGCTCCATGCACGGTGAAAGAGAATGAGAAGAAGTCACTGCTGTGACTAGGGATAGAGAGTAGCAGGTTGTTTTTTGATCTCAGAGGGCGTTCATGAGCCGATAGTGCAGTAAATCTGCCGGTAAGATAATTGGGAGCGACGCCATCCAAGATCTTGAAAAGCATACAGAGAACTCGCATGTCTCTTTTCTCCCGGGTCGACAGCCAGTGAAGCTTCTCTCTGTACTCCGTGATGTGGTCAAATTTTCTGAGGCCATGGATATACCGAATGCAAACATTTTGGAGACGCTCAACTTTGGTGGATAACTCCTCTGTGAGGTCGAGAAATGCGACATCTCCATAATCCAGAAGGGGGAGGAGAGCAGACTGACAAATCGTAATCTTGCTCTCCTCCGGGAGGATATTTTTCAGCCTATTCAGCGAATGAAATCGGCCGAAGAGTTTGCGTCGCATTTCTCGAATATGTGGCCGCCATGAGAGGTTGTCGTCCATATGGATACCGAGGTTTTTAACCTCGAAACTGAAAGGGACCTAATCCGCACCGATGCAGATCTTCAGGACTTCATTTATATTAATCCTCGAGGTAAAGTAACTGCTACCGATGATAATAGCCTGCGTTTTGGAAGGATTTAAGAGCAATCCATGTGCTTTGGACCACTCGTATATCATCGATAGATCTTCATTTACAGCAGCAATTGTTGTATCAATATCTACCGGGCGAAAGTGAGAGTATATTTGGACGTCGTCGGCATAGAGGTGATATTTTGCTTTAATGGAGTTGGCAACTGAGTTAATGAATAAAGAAAAGAGGAGTGGGGATAAAACACTACCTTGGGGGACGCCGGCGACTTGTGGTAGAAAATTAGAGATCTGATCTTTGTTCCTGACGCACTGATATCGATTATTCAGAAATGATCTAAACCAGTTTATTACGGGATTCGCAAAGTTACATGATTCTAATCGAGCAAGGAGAATATCATAATCGACAGAATTAAACGCACTGCTGAAGTCTAAAAGGACGAGAATAGTGAGCTGTCGATTATCCATCGCTTGACGAATATCATCGGTAACATGAACTAAGGCAGTAGTCGTGCTATGATGAGGTCGAAAATCTGATTGAAATGGGTTTATAAGGTTGTTAAGAGAAACATAAGAGAGCAACTGACTATATGCCAGTCTTTCAATAGCTTTGGCTAGCACTGGGAGAATTGAAATCGGCCTAAAGTTTTCTGGGGAATATGTTGAAGAGGTTTTTGGTATTGGGACAACAATGGCTTTCTTCCAGACAGCGGGTAGTTCGCCACTTTTAAGAGAAAAATTGAAGATGAATGCAACTACTTCCGCTATTTCATTTAAAATAGGAATGATAAGTTGGAGGCTTATACCATCATGACCCACAGCTTTCGACTTGATGCTTAGTAGCATTTTAGTTACCTCCTGGGCTGATATTGAAGAGAAATTAAAAGTTGGGCTGTTAGGTGGGAGTAAAGAACTACTACGGATCGCAAACAGAGACCTGCTCTTAACCACGTTATCTAGGATAACAGGGGGGGATGAAAAGTGAACGTTCAGAGCGTCGATATCTATATTGGGCGAGGCAATCGAGGACGACTTGCCGATGCCAAGAGAGTGAAAAAGTCTCCACATTTGAGCGGGAGAAGTAGTTTGGAGAAAGTGGTTTATATGGAGTCTCTTAGCATTCCGACATAGCTGGGTACATCGGTTTCTAAGCACTCTGTAAATTTCCCAGGTACTTGGAAGGCGGTCGCGTTTAAATTTTGTTTTCGCTCTATCCCTCTTCTTCATTAATATACGGATATCGTCGGTAATCCACGGAGCAGGTGAATGCTTCATTAACTCAATTTACCCAAAAAAATACAATCCTTCGTTTCCCCTGTGGTCTTCATATGATAATGCTCATTTCGGCTGTATTTTTTTTTTAAATATGAAAATGTAATAAATATAAATTGATATAAATATTAGTAAGATAAATAGTGATATGAATATTAGTAAGCAATTTACAAAAAAATGTGTTTATCAATGTGCGTTAATTAAGTAAATAAATAAAGCATCGACGTTTAAGAACCAAGTGCAAAGATTTCTATCAAAGTTTCTTCTTTATTTAAGGTTTCTTTATAGTTGATAGTGTTTTGGTAAAATAAAGCTATTTTTCTTTCTAAGTTTCTTTCTTTGTTCGTTTGTTTTCAAGCACAGCTATTTCTCTAGCGATTTTGTAAGTATTATTTATTGACATGCCTTATAAATAATATATGGAAAGCCATTAAAATGGACATCGGAGACATATTTCCTTTTCAAACGCCGCGTGCCAACGCGATATCGCGTTGTGTATCAATACAGCCGTCATAAAGTTTTCATGTTTTTCCTCCCCAAAATTATCATAAAATATATAGCAGTGTATAAAACTGTCCCTGTTTCAAAAGGAATGTGATTTTTATTCATAGAAGGCGATTCTTGCTGTGGGTGTTGGATGTAGAATTATATTGGCAGAATGCTCAGTTGTTACTCTTTTTGTTATGTATTTATCCGTAAATTTAAAATACAAGATACAAAAACAAATTATCTTACTAAAAAACATTTTTTTAGTGTACAATGTACTTATTCTAAACCAAGCTCGGAAAGGAGATTCATCTCTTTGACATATAATGGTTTACCACCTCACTAAGAATGAACCTGTGTTGAGGTGGTCCTAATATCGTTAGTTTAATTCTGTCGAGAGGGCAAGGCTCATCTGTTACGAGAATATTATATTATATTAATACATATATAGATATACTATATGCTATTGTAGATACTACGTCACATTATTGTAATTCATTTGCCCCGCCAAATATAGCAATTCATATTTTCCCACTTCGAATGGTACTTCTCACGCGAACATCAGAGTCAGATTACGGACATGACTTTATATTTATATATGCATCACATACAGAAATAGCAATAACATAATTATTCAATTAAAATAATTTAATAAACGGTGGGTTTCTCGGAATAAAAAAGATCAGAGATTACAAATAAAAGAGAGAGCGAAAGGATGATTGTGTGTTTCTAATCGGTTACATTGGAATTCCTGTAACAATAACCTAAATCAGCACTTCCTCTTCTTCCGAATATCGCCATGCATTGAGTCTATCTTAGTACGGGCTATGGCCTGGTTAGACAGATTCTGCAATGAAACCCATTTTTTTGGAGTGAATAAATTACTATTATTAAAAATATTATTATTAATATTATTATTATTATTACTTGTAACGAACCCAATAGCGGTCGCTATATGCCAATCCGGTCGCCGCCAGGATGCGAGTAGACTGAGAGGAAGCCGGCCGTAGACTAACGCACGTCATTTTATTTTATTTTATTTTATTTTATTCTGGAACCAAACAGAACTACATACAATGCAATAAAAACCTATTTAAAAGTGAAAAAAATCCATTAATCCATTACTTTATATTCGGAATAACATTCCGAATATACTTGAATATACTTGAGATAAAATTATGTCCTTGAACTAAATTAAATGAAATATAATACATATGTATAAATGTGTTGTGATCATCTAGAATCTAGATAGGCTCTAGAATTTTTTTTATTGAGTTCTTATAAGAGGTTTTTGATGAATGTAAAATTAGGAGAACAAAAACACCCACAATACAGCCTATTATTGGAATGAGACAGTATTTGTAAATAGTAAGTTTCTCGACTTAACACATAATCATATTAAATTTATTTTTGGGTCTTATTTTATCATACTATTTTTCAGGTTCTGCTCCTAATTGTAAAATTTCACAATAGGCGGGTTTATTATCATGCGACAATCTCTTCCAACCAACCCTACTATGAAGTGTTTATATGTAAGTGTCTTGTTATTCCATTCGATCGACAGGAATGAAATGCAATTCCGTTAATTTTATCCCAACGTAAAATGGTGACACAGCCGGGAATCGAACCCGTAACCTTACAATGTTAGATAAAGTGACCTGTCTACTATAAGTGTTTCATCTTAATTTTCAGTAGGTGTGCTCCAATGAATCTTTTAAAAATGTCAATATTTTTGATTTCTTTATATTCATCAAGCAGCCGATTAAAGAGTTTGAGCCCTACAAACTCGTATAGTATAATGGCCTGAAACTTGGTCGTTCGGGGTATAATAGTTTGGCGGTAATATGTAGGTCTTGATACTCGTTGATTGGAGATGAACTTCTTCATGAGATATTGCCAAGCTCTTATTGTGATAAAATTCGCAAAGACCTTCTTGAGCAAAAATCGCTTAATTGCATGCTTATTTACCCGATTACGTATGACTACATGACTTATTGCCAAGCTCTTATTGTGATAAAATTCGCAAAGACCTTCTTGAGCAAAAATCGCTTAATTGCATGCTTATTTACCCGATTACGTATGACTACATACCTTGGACCAACACCCATTATCGCACGACGCATGGCTTATTGTAATTTGAAGAAATCTTCGATGTGCGCTCTATTGTACACAGTAGGATATCATAGCGGAGATATAAGTTACAAACCATTTTCAAAACGGCTACGGACGTTATTCAAATCTCACATAACCGTAATTTTTGCAAGTCAAAACCCTACCTATAGCCCTATTAGTACAATTAAGAGAATAAATTATTATTGTTCTATTCTGCCCCAACGCCCGCACCAATTTAAACTGTATCTTGCTAAGAATGACACTTCTTGGAGACGTCATCTATTATGGGTGAACCCGCCACCCCAGAAAAGTATAACGATATATACTCATTCTTTCAACCGTGGGGTGAACACAGAAACATAGGGACAAGGCAGTTCACTGTCCAACTGCGCCAACATTCCAGTAAGAGTTCAACGCTGCGGCAAGGCGTGAACTGGGATGAGAAACAGCGGGCAGCCTCGCGCTCTCACTACCAGATTTGGCTGTATTTCTCCGTCCTTCAGTCTGTTCGCAGGTTCGACGTCGCTTGCGCGGCCTCTACCTAATGTCAGCGGTAATATAGTTCGAATTTATCGCGAAGCGTGGCGCCCTTTGCCCGTCTTTCCCACGGGATCGGGTGGCTAACGAGTCGTTGACATTGTAACTGAAATCAGGTCAACAACCACCCCCGCTTCGCAGGAAACATATAATTTCCATTCCAGACCCCCCGGTTATTAGCCGGAGAGCACAGTCGATTGGCTAACGCCGCACGATGCGCAAACCGCCCAGCACCGCCCGAGATCCTTCCCCTAGAGGATCCGATCCCGTGTTCACGACATAGTCGTGATTGAATAAACAGAGTCCTTTTTAGGTTAGTCCCTCTTCGAGGAGGCTACCGTATGGGAGTTGAATCGTGAGTTGAGCCGACCCAAGGCACCGTATACCAGACAGTAGCTTCTATTAGAAAAAAAATGAAATCGAATCGAATACGTCACGAGTCGTAAGGGCTTGCATATGGCTTCCAGATGTCCGCTACTCAGCCCACGCGGATATGCAAACGTTCGTAAAAGTTGCTAACCTTTACACGCGCGTAATGTTAACCAAAAGCGTTCGTCGAGACGTACCCATCGACAACTTTCGTCGCACCACATTCCCGCAATGCTCTGACGCTCGAGAGAGCGTCTACTGTTCTCTCAGTATACTGTGCCCAAGGTAACAATCAGGTCATTTAGCCCAAGCTACACGGAACCATTAGCTGCCAACGGTGTTTGTATGTTTGTTTCATGCGTAATGGCGGGCTAAGTTTGATTTGAGAGCTCAATTACGTAGAGTATACGTATATCCCTTCCGGCTCCCGGTCTAAAGAGAATCCTTCCACGCAAATTGCCATTCGCGACAAAAACATCATTGAAATGTCAAAGGATCTATTTGAATAGGAAGGAAGCCAGCGGTAATGAGACACCGTCAATGAGACGGGGTGAGATACTGTCGCAGTCTTGCTTGAATATCAAACCGATTTCAGCGGAAGTCGCCAACGAGAAAAAAGCTTATCTGGATATCTTATGAAAGACGAATCGAACGAAGGGGGATGAGCCCAACGCACGCGAGAAACGGATGTGAAATCTCTTAAACCGTCGCGCAGAGGCTGGTTTTACAAGATAGAAGGTCATCGAAGACACTCGTGAACCGGTAAATGGTAATGGAGCTGTTGTATAGGATATGTCGCATCTGCAAATCTTTTCTGCGAATGGTTTCGTCTAGCTTGGACCATAAGATCCACGATTCAACACCTATTCACAAGCTTCCTCGTATGGAAGGCTATTCCGCTACTCTTGCGTCTCAGGCCTTACGAATGGTGAATCGATTTCTCCTGGTGGGATTGCCTCCCGGCGCTACTAGACTGTTTGTGACGCCAATCGGTTGTGCACTCCGACTAATTGCTGAAGGAGTCTGGAGACTATGGAAATATACTGTCTCCTAATGGTTGACCTGTCGTCAACCATTTTTGAAATGACCATTACGCTCCCTGATCCTGTATTCAGAGCCAAGCAAAAGTATGTTAGCACAACAAACCTAAAACCTTCAGCTGAAATTCTTCCTTTTATTTTATTTTAAAAGATCAAAATGTGTTTCCTATTTTATTTTGTAAAATCATCAGGGAATGCTTGAAGCAGGAACAACGGGCATCCTGGAAACAGAGCCAGGGATATCGCCAGGCAAAAGCCATGATGAAGCAACCACTACAAAAGAAAACCAAGGCCCTACTTGTCATGAGCAACAAGAACCTTAGAACCACTATCGGTCTCCTGACCGGACACACGACCCTTAGAGCACATCTATTTAACCTTGGCTGGACCGAGAGCAAGGACTGCCGAATATGTGGCGAAGAACCTGAAGACAGCATACACATCGTTGGTCGCTGCCCAGGCCTCGCCGCTAAAAGACACAGTTTACTGGGACGAGCCTTTCTCGAACCTAGCGATTTGCCCAACTTGAAGGTCAGTGATCTACTTGGACTGGTAAGAAGTACTGGGCTACTAGCTGACCACTGACATAACCACAAAGTGGGTAGTTACAAAAGATCTTATAGATCTAGGTGACATCAAGGGCTGGAAACAAGCCCCCACTCCATCTACTACTACTACTACTTCCTATTTTAAATCGACTCAGGAGCAGTATTGAAACTATTTACGTTACCCAAACAATATTAATAAAAGTCTCGTAATGGAATTTGAGACAATGGCCAAACCATCGACGACATATTCACCTCGTGAAATTGTACTATCGCTTGTGATTGTGCTTTATGCACTTTCTAAAATGCGCAACGAGGAGCAGGTCCCGGTGAATGGTCGGTTCCCTCGTGAATTTTGTAATCACAGTGCTATTTCAATTTTAGCAACGCCCATCAAGGGCTCAACGCAACACTTGTTTATTAGCGCCAGGTTTATGCAGCCCAGCATCCGTGATCTCATTTTTTTGTACCTCACCCCAATGCATATTTTCTTTGTTGCATACAGCCACTGCAACGAGGAGGTCGCCATTGATGAGGGGAAAGGGGAAAGAGCGTAGATGGGCCAACAAGATGCACATCGTGTTGGCACCAGGTGTAATTGATTATATAGCGTACTAGCTGACCCGTGCCCACTTCGTTGGGCAGTAAAACTTTTTACTTGTGATGAAATTATGAGTGTGGTTTGGTTAGTACTGAGTGTGATGATTTATTTCCTGACTGCTAAAAGAAGGGTTATATTTTTACTGCAAATGTATGTATGTATTTGCATGCCAATTTGACTATATTACCGTTATTTGTGAGTGTCTTATTTGTGAGTGTCTTATCTCTTGAACCATTTATGCAGTAAAAGTGAAATTATATATATAAGTCTTTTGTTTAAAACACTTGAGACGATAAATTTACTTATTTTGATAATAATTCATAATTGTTGATAATATGACCAATAAACATGACCTAACGATTAAAATATTTTTTTTTTAATTTGAAAAACTACTTTTTGTGACTTAAATATAAAAGTTAGACATATGCTGTCGCTGACTTTTTTGTAGGCATTATCAAGCTCTACAACTATTCTCTAGAACTTAATCATATATCTCTCATCGTTAAGGCAGCGTTAGTTAGAAACGTTTTCGTTCGACCGTTTTTTCCGACTTACTTTGGAAATCCGACTACCACGAAAAAGTCTTTTCATTTTTCGGATTAATATATATCCTAGAAGAATTTTCAAAATCGGTTCAGTAGATCCAGAGATTACTTCCTACAACGTCACAAACTTTACCTCTTTATAATATTAAGTATATAAGTATAGATTAGATTGCTCATCGCAGTAATTCGATTTGGCAGCTAGAATTTTACTACGAAACGCAACGTGTAGATGGCACAAAGGGGCGGTGTCGACTACAACGCGCGAACCCGTTACCCTAGGCTGGTTTAACGATAAGTGATCGATATTTCAGCCGTGGGATGAACCTAGAAGACTTAGAGACAAGACAAATCTATTGTCTAGCTCCGCCAACAAGCCCGTTAGAGGCCAACGCCTTACGGGCGAGGCATCGGGAAAGGTATCAGCCTCGCCCCCTAACTACCAGTTTTGGAAGGATATCTCCATCTGGAATTAACATTCAGGATACCTCTGTCCTCCCGACTGGTTACGGGTCCGAAGTCGCTTGCGCGGCCTCTACCGATTGTATTACAGCGGTAATTCAATTTGAATTTATCGCGGACCTAGGCATCCTATTTCAATAGTGGCATGACAACAGGTCAACATCCACCCCCGCAACTTAGGAGACAGTATATTTCCAGTCTACAGACTCCTTCAACAATTAGTCAGAGCAAAACGGTTGTCAGAGTCGAACAAAAAATTAATCATAATGAATATATTCTATGTATTTTGTGGTGGTAGCAATTCGATGTGCGGTTTGCCGGTTAACATTACCCAACGAACCCAATCCCTTTGTAAACCCTTTTAATAATGATTCAACAATAAAGGCCATTGTAACCCTCGAATTTGGAGGTGATATTTGAATGAGTTACCTTTGTGCCAAACTTCTCGCAGTCTAATTTTGGGGTCTCACAACCGTCCGATAAAATGAGCAGATAATATTATTACAGGTATAGGTTAGATGAAATTCTGCGAATTTCGGTGAATTGTATATCGTAGTCGTGGAAAGAAAAGTACCTACCTAACTGACGAAGTTATTTTTGAGATAATGACTTTATGTTTTCATTCAACTAAAGCTTTATCGAGAGGAGACAATTAAATTGAGATTAATATTTTTTGGTTTTATTGAAAAATTAGGACATTGATAAAACTCCTTTACCTAAATTTGATTTTTAACCTTAATTTTAATTTTAAAAATGAAAATCGCAATTGCATAATCACAAAAAGGTGTCTCATTGTTCTAAAGGTATGATATAATCTCTAAATCAAATAAACTATTAACTTGAACTTTACATAAATCAAAACGCTAATTAATATAAAGAAATAGGTAGACTGAAAATTTAAAATTGTATTTTATTAGGATATGTAAAAGGCATTTTAATGCCACCGAAAAAAATAACGTTTCCTTATTACCGATAATATCGACTAAACTACTATAATCTTAAATCGTACGTAACGATAATCTTAATCGTACGTAACGATAATCATAAATGTAATAAACAAAGGAAATTATACGATTGTACAAAAAAATAGACGGTGCTATGAATGCTAACCATTTTCAACTGTTTCGTCCGGTCCGGTTGAAAAGTAAAGAAGTGCAGTTATTGGATAGATTAAGATATTAGTGTCACATCAACACAGGTTAATTCCTAGTTAGGTGGTAAACCGTGTATGTCAAAGAGATGAATCTTCTTTCCGAGCTAGGTTTGTTATACGTATGTACACTTATTGAAAATATTTTGAATCAAGATGAGGTTTTTCTCTGTATCTGTATATTGAGAATATGAATAAATAAATAAAATAAAAGGAAATAAAAGTGTTTTCAGAAGTGATTATTTCACTACTAGTTTTGGATAACAGTTAGTTGACAATTTTTGGCCATATGCAGTTAAGCACTTTATCCATCGATAGAGAAAAAAAAATTGTGATAGGAACAACAACCTCCCAAACTTCTGCAAAAACATAGAAAGTTGTTGTTTTGTTTAAAAAATTAACATTTATTGAACTATATTCTGTTTTCTTGTCCACCCTAGAACGGGCCAGTCGCAGTTGGGTTACGGAATCGAATAAGCAACAGGTTAAGGTTTTGCCATTCGGTTCCTGCTATTTTTGTAAGCCAATCAATGTTTGATAGTAATTATTACTTAAATAAAATAAATAAATAAATATTTTTATTTTCATCCTGGCACACATCTCAATCTTCTGTAGATGAAATCAATGAGTCATTCAAGTCTCATCACGCAAAAATTCAACTCTGCCGAAACGTTTCACGCTGTAAGATCCAACTCCCATGTCACGCCCCTATAAATGCATGTCATATGCTAGTTAACAACGCCTATAATGATTTGCAAATAAATTGCAAAAATGTATTGACAATCGATTTGCGTGGCAAAATGACGTAATTACACAAATTGATTGATGGAATGTCATGTTAGGCGACGATCCATCGATGAAATTGCAAGACGCCTACGATGAAAAGTTTATTGCATCGTACATTACAATCGTACACACGCCAATTATCTCGTACGCAAACGGTAAATTGAATCATTAAAAATAAGCGATCCGACGCGTTTGTTGAGATATAATTTAAAAGGTGATTAGGATGTTTGAAATATTTCATGATTTGATGAGCCTATTTAATTAGATATATACCGCTAGTAGCTATGGGCCGTTGTAGACCTAACGCACTATTGAATGTGACATCATCAACATGGATATTGCTGTTGTGAAAATTAGAAGATAGCCGAAGAACCATCTCATCTCATCGAGTAAAAACATAGACGACGAACCAGAGTTATTATTTTAGTATTCGACAGTCTATACCAGCTGCGTTTTAAATTTGTAGTTTTGAAAATAATATTTTATCTCATTCGATTTTGTTGCCATGACATACTATCAAGAACGACTAAAATTAATTGAAACTAAATACCTATACCATTTTTCAAAACGATTTGTATGTACCTAAATATTTTTTTTCATTTTTTTATTCCGGAACCAAACAGAACTACATACAATGCAATTAAAACGTATTTAAAAGTAACAAAAATCCATTAAGGTGATTTCGAATATTAAATATACAAAATAATCGCAATATGATATTTTACATTGTTTCCGCTTGAGAATGCGTGAAGTCGGGATGGGAAGTAAGGGGAAAGGAAGAGACAAAATAGATAAAAAATGATTATGTATGTATATAAATATATTTATATTTAATTTTAGGTATGATATGTAGGCATTATAATAAATATACTTGAGATAAATTATGTCGATAAACTAAATTAATTGAAATATAATATGTACAAATGTTTTGTGATCATCTAGACTAGATAGACTCTAGATTTTTTTAAATTGAATTCTCATAAGAGGTTTTTGATGAGTGTAATAGTGATGAATGTAATAATTAAAAGTATATAAACACTATAGTAAGTCATTAGTTTATCACATGGTAATATAACAAGTACCTACATATATTAAAAGGAATAAAAAACTTTACTGCCGTTACAAAAAGTGAACTACATACTGTATTTATAATGATGTTTATTATGGTTTTTTAACGAAATATTTGCGGTTTATGTATTTATCCATATGGATACATATCTTTTCGGAATGTACTCAATCAGACCTTTCGTTTGACACTAAACTTGATATATTTATGTGAATTTATTGACATTTGGAGATTTGGACATTTAAATAACTACTTACTTGATATTTGGTCAGTTAATGTACTCTACGACAGTTGGCATGACATAAAGACTTTAACAATACTACTTACTTTCAAATCGGTTTGAGCGCTTAGAAGTCATGGTAGAATAAAGAAACGGAAAACAAACATAGATGAACCCTGAACACATTACACTCCTTTTTTGTTGGGCAGTCGTGTAAAAAAGCGAGATCCAGACATGAAAGTTCATATTTTTAATTAGTGACATTCTAGCTGCTCTAATAAAAACTAGGTTAGGTTTCAAATTTATGCGAATCTTTGCGATGAGAATTTTCAGAAATTGAGAATCAGAGAATTTTGTGATTGAGAAAAAGTCACGATATTTTATGATAAAAATAGATACATACCATCTTTGTATTCCTTGATTTCTTGGGATTACAGATACGCTAGTCTGGAGGTAAAATATGGCGAAAAACTGAAACTAAAGAAAATCGACAATGGTCTTTATTTTATTTATATTGATAATGATGATGATGATGTTAGATTATTTTTTCACCAATATTTTTATATGGCTGCCTAACAAAAATGGAGTGTAACATGTTCAGGGTTCATCTATGTATGTTTCCGTTTTTTTATTTCATCATAACTTCTATAAGCTAGTACCGATTTAAAAGTATTTGGTATTGTTAGAGTCGTTATGTCATACCGAGTTTCATAGGGCACCTTTATTGTCCAAATAGTAAAGAGTTGTTTAATGTCCAAATCTCCAAATGCCAATAAATAAACATAATGTATCGTGTTTAGTGTCAAATGAAAGGTCTGAATTAGTACACTCCGAAAACATGTGTATCTATTAGGATAAATACATAAACCACAAATATTCATTAAAAAAATGTAATAAAAATAATTATTAATACTGTAGTTATCTTTCTGTAACGGCAGTGGTGTTTTTTATTCGTTTTAATATGTTTACTTGTTCTCTTAATTGTTAGATCTGATAAAATGTTAACATTGAACTAACCCGATGCAGGTTCAGTGAGTCGCCTCTTAAGTTATTAGGCCAATATCTACATATTGCACGGTGTAACTGCGTGCACCTGAACGCGTGCAAAGTGCAGCTAGCCGTTGCACAGGTTGCCATCCCAAAATCGAACGCGTGCAAAGTGCAGCTAGCCGTTGCACAGGTTGCCATCCCAAAATCAAACGCAGCAGCCGAAACTCGTTTCGGAATCGATTTCTCAGCGTCCGTCACAAGCGCGGTGGGAAACATCATATTTGCATAGGCCGTTGCTCGTAAACAACGCTGTTTAATGGTTTCATAGAGCTCTGGATGAAATTAATCCGCGGGAAATGACCGTGTGACGAAAGACGCCATCGTTTTATTAAGCAAACTGACCTGCAATTCAGCGGTTCCATCTAAATTTATATAACTAATAGGTACTTTTTAACGAGTTCAATTCCGTTGCGAGTATTTAGTATCTAAGTTTAGTCTATGATGCCTCTATCTTCCCGTCTCTTTTTGTGACTAGCGGAGAGAAAGGTGCGGACTGTGTCACTGGCGCTTCCACCAGCACACGAAAAACATGTTTTCTAAATTACTGAAAAACCACAAGCTACATAAATAAAGCAGTCCTTTTAGATCGCTAGGTAATTGGGTCGCGCCTCTTATGGTTTCATTATTTTCTTTGTGATGAAGGTATATTTCAGGATCTTGGTGAGCGTCTCTCCCGATTATCTCACCGGCAGATTTACTGCTTTAGGCTCATGGACGCCCTCTGAGATCTGAAGATAACCTGCCACTCTCTATTTCTTGCCACAGCAGTGACTTCTTCTTATATTCTTCCACCCGTCTTTGGAATGCTTTGCCGAAAAATGTGGGAACCACGTCGATCATAACATATTTTAAAAACAGACTCAGCGATTTGATGCCTTCCATATAAATTCCCTTTTCCTTTTCACTCTCCTCCTTGTAAAACATTTCTGACCTGTTTAGGCTTCAGTTTATTTTGGTGTAACACATTCTGTGCCCACAAAGAGTTAAATATTTTTTGTTGTATTTTTCAAACTTATTATATACGTTAAGTTAGTGGCTATCCGCAAAAAAATATCGCAAATCAGTACAGGTTACCTGTAGAATATTGGCTGTGGGTAATATGCTCGCCTTTTTTAGTGAATAAAGCATTTTATTATATCTATATTATTATTTTATTTATAACAGTAAAACCGTTACTTTAATTAATATTCAATTCATACTTTTTTTAGAGAACGGCTTTTTGCTAGTCGCCTCATCAAGAACGTTGGATAAACTATGAAAAATTCGCAATCAAAACTAAATTATTTTGTTAAAACTAAAAATAAAGTAAAACCTCGGCGAATTAAATACACATTACGTTACGTTGCACAATGTTATAGCATTATGGATCCGACAAAGGTATTAATTAGCAATAATTTGAACGATCTAATGTAATTTACTGGTTGATCCGCAACTACTATTAAAAAGCGTCTTAATACTAATATTAAATAGCAATGTTGTAAATCAAAAATACATTTATATTAATAACAAGTTTTCTTTCCATCATGGAGGTTCAGTGGCAATCTCCTGGCTTCATCTTCAGACGCTCGTCATCGTGTGTAATGGAAAGTACTCATGACAACAAAACAAACGATGCCAAACTCGACTATCCAAGCACTCTCCATCGGGGAGTTCCAGTGGCAATCTTCCGACTGCATATTCAGACCCTCGTCATCATTTGTAATGGAAAGTACTCATGATAACTGAACATACTAGCCCAAATTTGACTGTCCTACCATTTGTCATGAGGGAGTCCAGTCCCTACATCCCGGCTCCTAATAATAAAACATATTAGCCCAAGTTCGATATTCCTTCTATTTGGCATCCAGGAGTTTGAGTCTCCACATCCCAGCTCCATCACCAAATCAGCTCAATGGTTACAACATAATATTGCGTTGTCACCGATCTTACATAAGTGGGTATGCCAAATTTAAGCTTTTGAAACGGACAACTTACATACGTCCGCTTTGGTGAATTGCCACTATGACAATGAAAGCGATTGTCTCGGCAGTGTTGATATGCGACCTGTTTTATCAAAAATATTCAGATCAATCCGAAACCGCAATCTCCTCCATTTATATCTTAGTAAATCATCGTTTCCCTGGATAGAATATACATCAGCACCCAAGCTAAAATTACCCCAAAAGGGGTAAAATTGTATTTCTCGAGGGGTAAAGACGTAAGTGCGATGAGCGTTGGATAATTTCTCCTACAAAAAAGATCATTACACGGATTGTACAAAGTTTTACCAAGAAGTTCTTGTAAGCCGGTCTCCATTGAACCGGGAAGCGCGACTCTATTTTGATCTCACATCTACCAAAATATTAGGTATACCCGTAGATACTAAGCAGGCGTACCGTACCGGTGAAGACACACTTTCAAAATAAATACGATAAAATCACTTACTGATCTCCGAGTTATCGCCAGTTAATGGCAGTTAATTTGGATATAATAACAGTAACTCACCTGAAACAAATAGAAAGTAAACATTACTCTGACTTTTTCTTTAAGTCGTATGTGACGAATCTGTAAGAAGAAGTAAGAAAATTGTATTTTCAAAAACCCGATCTAGGTATAGAGATTACATATCTAATGGTATTTCTACAAATAAAATTACATTTCCAATTACAAATAAAATTATAAAAAAGTCTATAAAAAACTAACTATTGAAAAAAACATAGAAATTCAGAAATTCAATAACAAAGATATAAAAACTAGAAAAATAAAAAAACAGAAATAATGTGAAATCAGCGAGAATCATAGAAAATCATAGAGAATCAGCAATTGAATAACAAAAATATATAAAAACTAGAAAAATAGAAAGCATCCAAAGAGTTCTACAGAAAACACATTTAATAAGGATCAAACTAACATTAAAAAAACACGCATAAAATTATCAAAATATAAAAATCTGAAATTTAAATTACAAATATAAAATCAATCAAAAAATAAAAATAATTAAAAAATCATCTAAAAATACTGTCCACCCGTCCGTCCGTTCGCACCTAGAAAAAAATGTCCTAGAAAAAAAATCGTCCTAGAAAAAAATGCTTAGAGGCAATCGATTTGATATGGTATAAAACGGGCGCATCACTAATTTTATATAATATAATAATTTTAATATCTTTCTTTAATTTTAAGACTTTAAAGCAATTTCCTGTTGTTTCCTAAATTTCTACCGCCATTTTTAAATATTAATTGAGGCATAAGCGCACTATGCCTGCGGTCTGCATTGTTTCCAGGTATACAATAATATACGCCGTACGACGTACGATCTAAAAAGAATAGTACAACAAAAGGCAATAACTTTGTGGTTGTCTTTTTTAATATGCATTTAATATATACATTAATATACAACGGACATAACTATGTCTTATTAGTTGAAATTTCACGCGGATGAGTGAGAAACAAACTCTTTCAAAGAAATTGCAAAATGTGTAAGTGTGCGATAGCTTTTATAAATCGCGTTTAAGTAAAGGCGGAATTACATTATTGTGGTGTGGTGTGTTGTGGTGCGCTCTGACGTGACGGCGAGTGTGCAGACTATTCTGTCGTGTCGGGGCGCGCTCTGACGCTATTTCGAATGAATGCTGCGGTGGCCTTCGGAGTATACGCAAGCGTCCGTCTACAATGTTTACCACCGACGCGGATAGTGCTGTTGAAGAAAATCTTGCGTGTCTGCTTATGTTAAGTTTACTTAAAAAGAAAAGAAAGAAGAGAAGATATTGAGTTCATCCAGTAAATGGACTAAGAGGGAGTCGAAGCGAATATCATTTACTAGTGAAGGAACTAGAGAGCGATGAAGATAGATTTTATCAATATTTCAGAATTACAAAAATTCAATTTGAGGAAATACATTATATGATTGCAAATGATATTAAAAAAGTGCATACGAAATTTCGTTAACGCGCCGTACTGCGCGAACTTCTCAGAAACACACTTGTGTGGAGCGTTCTGACGCGCCATAACACCACCGTTCTGTCGCCGATCGGAAGCGAGCGATCGCCGTCACGAGACAACGCGCCACGACACGCGGCATCTTAGTAATATATTTCTAACCATAACCAATGTATGGATCCGATATACTTCTGGCGCGTCACGACACGCCCAGACACAATAATGTAATTCCAGCTTAAGATTATTTTTGGGTTGCCACCTGGTAACTCGAAACCAAAATTACTATGAAAATTACCGCGGCAGGGCCGCTGCACCCAGGGTTGGCTTCCAACGAGGGGACTCCTTAACGGTCAACAGCACAAACACGAATTTCTGTATAGCATTCAATTATGATAACCCGTTCTTAGTTCCACTATACATGGCTGCTGCATCCAGGGTTGGCTCGGGACAGAGCATTTTAATAAAAGCTTCTTTTTTTAAATATGTTTTTAATATTATGATAAAATCACATAATAGTACGCAGGCGAAAACCATTATTTTACTGACCATGCCCGACGCTACTTAACTTTGGTGATCCGACGGAAACAAGTATTTCTAAGCGGCTACAGGCGTTACGAACATTATTTTACTTGTTCTTATTTTGCAACATATTTACTCCCTACTTTAACTCATTAAGTCCACCTTGCATTTTTTTTAATAAATCATTAATACCGTCATAACAGTACCTACACCTATTTCGGATAACGTTATGGAAACTGACATTGATATTAGTGCACGTTGTGGCGCCTCAAACCTTGAGAATAATGTCATCAAGATTTGAAGTCCCAACTTTACAATGGGTATTCACGGCTCAATAATCACATTCATAAATATCAGAAAAAACATGCAAACTGAAGTGATTTAGACACGTATATAAATGATACAAGAAATACGGCCTTCGCAGCTATGATCGTTTATTCACAAAAAAAAGTCAAGTTCCATAACAATAAAGACGGAGGCGCAAATCACAATACGAGGGCCCACACTGAAAGTTTCCGGAATGTTTCCGAGAAACAGGTCTACCTGAAGGGATATCACGCTCGGCATACGCAGTTAAAACAATAAGGCGGCTGACTGATGTAGATACAGCAAGAATAGTATACTTTGGTCACTTCATAGCATTATGTCCTAAGGGATTCTTCTCTGGGGAAGCTGTGCGGACATCGATAACATCTTTATACTACAGAGATGTGTTGTAAGAGCTATATATAAACTTGGTCCTCGGGTTTCACTTAGAGAAAAATTCAAAGAGATAAATATTCTTACTGTTGCATCACAATATATATATACGAAAATCTTTTATATGTCCACATTGACATATAAAAAATGTATATGTCCACATTGAATATTGACAAGTTTAAAATAAAGCGACACTCATATGTTAATACTAGACATAAGCATAACCTTGTTGCTACTCGTCTCCACAAAATAAGCAATTCTTTTTTGGGACAATGTATACGCTCCTATAACAAACTTCCTCATACTATTAGAGAACTCTCTGTAAATAAGTTTAAAGCTACCATCAAAGCAAAATTATATAAAAAAGCTTATTAAACAATATCTCATTATGTAAATAACAAAACGGCTTGGGAGTAAGGCTTGGACGCATCATAAGAACATAAATTAAAAATTATATTTAATTGTGTCTATATCAATAAAGAACATTTTAATGTTGATGTTGATTTTCAACATCATTCCATAAGTCCTTAGCTACTTGCCGGGAAAGTTTTGCAGTGATACGACCGATTTTTACTTTCCTGGCAAGGAAAGTACTGTAGACGCACTTATGTGTGTCTGTGTGTGTATTCTTCCACGATAGCGCACAAACGCTTCATCCGATTAGGCTGAAATTTGGCATGCAGGCATCATTCGGTCATGGCAAGAATTGAAAAAAATGTAGTTGAAATCGGTCCACCAGAGGGCGCGCTAGTCATACTTCAATCGCGAAATATTGCAGCTAGAAACTTGAAATTCGGTACACAGATGCCTTGTTGGACCGAAATCACCGGGGGTTAGGGTGCAGATAGTTGAAGGGGGGGGGGATAAAGGGGAGGGTTGGGCAGGTTGAACGGGGGGGAGGGGGGTTGTGGTTAGTGTTGCGCGGGGGGGGGGAGGTTGTCTACTTGCCGGGAAAGTTGGGGTGACGCAATTTATTTTTTATTATTTTGCTCATATGACATTTTTAATTTTTATATATTTATTTTAAATATAACATGCGAAATTCATAAAATGGTCATACTAAGTAATGGTGCGAAGTAAACGACTACCCACATTCACATGACCATTCGCAGCGTATGCCCAACTAGGCCGAGTATAGCCTGTATCTGGGCATACGATTTATTTTCAGACTTGGGTGGAGAAGCATAACTGACGTAGGACACATACACTTATACACACACATATAAATATACACATATATACATATACATATACATACATACACACATACACATATGTTACATTATATTTATTATCTTATACCACATTTATACAGGTATATTATTTCTAAGAGATGATTTGCAGAGGATCATTCTCTGTCCTTGAACGACCTATATCGTCAAGAAGCCAATTTTTTATTTTTTTATTGAATAAAAAGGTACTTTCAATTTTTGTAATGTCGTCATCAAGACGGTTGAATATTTTGGGTGCAATAAAGTTTAGTTGCCTTTGGGCAAATGATGAATTAACTCGAGGAACGGCATAATTCAAGCTTGCAGATGCTCTTGTAGTTCTGTGTTGCTGGCTTCGTGGTCGTTTATCTAGGGTTCGATGGAAAAACATAAGTGACTGTTTCACAAACAGCTGACGTATATCTAGCACCTTACTTTCTTGGAAAAGCATGTTAGAATCATATCGTGGGGGCCTTCTATTGATTACCCTGTTAGCTGCTCCGTGATTACCCTCAACAAAAGCTTTTGGGCTTTCACTAGAGGATCCAAGACAGATTTTGCACATGCTCCCCACGCTATTATTCCATGCACCCATACCCTGACATAGGGCCATGTAAACCATTTTTAGGGAGTTATTAGAAAGGACGTTGCGTAATTCTCTAAATACGAAAACAAGCTTTCTAGACCTCGAGGACAGTTGTACTAATTGGTAATCCCAGCTCAATTTTGAGTTTATTTTAACACCCAGATACTTAACGTTAGCAAATACTTGCGTTAGCAATGTACAGATACTAGTTGATAGGTAAGTTGTATTGACCTAAAGTACTTTAAAAATGCTATTACGTATAATTTTATCGCCTGGGTCAAAGTAAACAACAAGAAAATGTCATCTTATGATTTAAGGAGGCACAAAAGATGAACCTATTGTCTGATCTGATTAAATACGGTGACGTACCAAACTGTAAGCACAATGACTTACGATTTCCCAGTATCTTAGAAGCCTGTTTCCCATGACATAAATTTAGTAGAAATAATGATATCCATATCATTATTGTTACTGATTAACAGCGATTACCATAAAAAAACTACACTGTAAGTAATTAATGCTTCGGGATGCGACAGAACATAAATGAACTGAGTTCATTAATTCGTCGGTGTACTAAAATCCATGTGTACGTATATAATGTGAACTGTGATTATATAATATTATGGAAACCAAATAAGGCGGTTAAACCATGTTAAAAATACGACGACGTTAATAAAAATGAATGCGATTAATAACTGGACGACAAAATAAAGACGCGAATACGAATCGCTCTCCCGCCAATTGGGAAAATTCGAAGGAGCGGCAAGCCGCTGCGGGCACCGGAGGAACGAGGTACGAGGCCATTTGAACTTTATACCTAATCATTTAACCCGATTTGATTCTAGCAACGTGCCCGGTTGCCGCGAGAACCCGAAAATTTTAGTAGTTTTTTTTTTCGTCTAAATTAGGTGGTATACTCAATATATGTTTTGAAGAAGATATAGTTCCTTAAAATTAAAGCAGGCCTAATTATGTTGCGTTAATGGGTTTTCTGTTTTTATTTTATTTTTTATTTTATTTAAAAACGTTCAGTGGTTTTTTAGACATTTATCCGTGAACTTACTGCCTTTCTGCAGGGAAAATAGGGCAATATTTGAGGGTATATTGAGGGTTTATTATTTTATTTTAAGCAACTGAAAACCATACTTCAAACAATTGTAGAGAAATACTCATATATCAACGTTTTTTGTTTGTTCGCTAATAAAATATTCAGTCGTGATTTTGAAATTAAGCTTTTCGCTTTTCGACACTATTAACAAGAGATTAGTCTGTAAAAGTTTGTTTTGAAATGTACGAAACATCTAAAAGATAATCTCTGAGAAGTGGTGACCTTATTTTTGTGTTAATTTTGTAAATACGCCTTTAAAATGTACAATTCTAGAAGACATTCAGGAAACCAAATATTTGAAGAAAATATTTAAATGGCCCTTATTATGAATATTTAAGGGCTTCATTCTCTTGAATGACCGTGGACATTATTGATTTTTTTTAAAACGAGGAAAATACAATTTTATTGAACCAAAGAGAATACAATTTTATACAGCTATTTTTAAAATAGCTCTTTTTGGCCATATTGAGTTTTTGGTGTGTTGCAATCTAGAGGTTTTTTAAAAAAAGTTTTTGAAAATACGTCTTAACTTATACCGAAGGCAATAGTGATATAGTCTGACAGCCCTGTTGATTGGGGTGGGGGGGGGGGGGGAGGGGGAGAGGGAGGCGGAGTATTGCTCGTAAACTATGTACATTCGTAACGAAACGTGAGCGAAAAGTGGACGTGTATTTAATGCAAAGTTTAGTAAGCGACGGTTTTGGATAATCTATTTAGCAGGCCGTTTGAGACCTGGGCCCATCAGCCAAATAAGCTTGAAAGTGGCATATATATTTGGGCATATTTTAGTTTTTAAAAACTAAATATCACCTCTAATATCTTAGTGGTATTTGAGTTTTATATATTTTAATTATTAGGTCATGAAATGTCTGTTAACAATCATTGTTATTATTATCATTGTTCATGAAATTATTAGGACGAGAAATGTCTGTTAACAATCATTGTTATTATTATCTAGGTATTAATATTATTATTACTGTTTATTGTTTATTGCACAAAATAAAGCAAAAAAGTGATACAGCACAAAACGAAAGCCAAACAATAACTGATGGCCTACGTGACCCCCGCAGCGGGAGTCGATTGCAGCCCTTCCGCCCGCTTCCTCTCGCATCTCTGACGCGACACCAAGTAAAACGAACCACTATCGTCATCTAATGCCGTATATAACTTTTTAGCCACAACGAATAGAAAAGAGCTGTCATATAAAGAATTATAATACATAAAAAGATCTTTCATATGATATATGGTTGATTGTCATTGGAGGATGGGTCCAAGGAGCGGCGTTCTTTTTTAGAGGAATTAATGAAACCACACACTGTAACAAGCACTCGCGTGAATGTAATAGTTTTGTAATATTTCAATACTTCCACGGTGTAATCCCCTTTAGTCTTTCGGTAGAAACATAGCTCAAAATTAAGCGTACAATAACCTCCGAGTGGCGGGTTTTACTGTGAAGATCTAGACGGCCAGTTAGCCTCATTATGCATATGCGGCAATTAATATGTTACACTTCCTTTGTCGCATTGTGGAAGGGTCGACACTATGTCACATCTCACAGAAGCAGAACTGGTTTGTAGAACTGTAGCAGTATCGTTGACCGCTTTTAAGAGATTAGGATAGGTGATTAAGGAGCGGTCGTTTGGACGCTACTTTTATAATTGGTTAAGAAAAGGAAAGGGAATGAAAGAAAGTAAAGGGTGAGGGTAATTGTGATTATTATAATGATGTTAAGTTTTAACATTTTAAGTTTGAACAAATGGTTTTATAAGGATTTTTATATTAACATATCTTTATGTCAATATGTAAGGTAGTTAGTTGCCCTTCGACTACGTAACGACCAAATTTGGTTGCACATCAGAACACAGTTGACTACGTAACGACCAATATTGGCGGCTTGCTCCCGGAGCGCACAGTAATATTATTTTCTAATACGAACTCATCCTAAAACCCATACCAAATATCTCATTATTACCATAGATACATAGAGGGCCGCTAGAATAATTTCTCGCATTATTTCGCGGATATTTCTGGTAAAATTCTATTGTCAAACATCATCATTTTTTTTTCGAGAAATCATCAAATTTTTTATTGGTTTTTATGAGCTAAAATCTAAATTTTTTCGAATGTCAATAAGCAAAAATAAATATTACCTTTGATATATAATATACTAAAGATAACGATAGTATTTAAAATTTCTAAATAGGGCTCCGTATTTTTCCGTAAAAGTACAAGTTAGAAATGCCGATTTTTTTTTACTTTTTCGACTTTCTCATAGTTATTTATAATTATATAATTGTTTAATAAAATGAGATTTCAATACTATATATACTAAATTTCAAAGCGATCATATCACAGTTATTTTTTTTATAATTGCTATAGTAGTTCCATAGTTATAGTACTTTTTGTCGAGCGCGGCGATATTGCAAGAAATTCCAATAAATTGCCGCGGTCTGCCATGAAATTATGCCACTACTCGAAGGGTTCGATCAGAGTTCAGAGAACACTACCGATCAGAGTTTATTAGTTTGCTACTTACCTGTTTTATACCTATTTTCCTAGTTATAATTGCTAACTCTCCTACATTTACAACAGTGTATTTAGGTTATTTTACCGGTCTATGATTCTTCTACCTCTACCTTTAAGGATCAGATGTTATTCCAAATCTATAATGTGTAGTATAACGGTGAACCGGATATGGTAACGCCTGACTGGGGTGGTACGATCTAATCTAATTTAATCTTTAAGCAACAGTATGTATTGTTAGCACGTATGTATTGGGCCCACAGAGATTTCTTGTGGTTTTTTATGTATGGATTATCTTGTAGCCCTTACGTATCTGCGGTAGGTAAGTACATATATCCGTGTATTTTTTAACTAGAACATGTAACGTGCTACATTGAAGTTATACATATATCATGAGAATATATATAAAAACAACACAGACAGAAATACGCGAGGAATGTAGGAGCGTTGGGCCATGACTGATTATTATCAGATAGTAAAGAAAGTATGCGTTCGTTTCCTATAGAAATGGAACGTTTAGAATATTTGCCATATATGTGGACTGTCTAATAAATAAGCGAACTAAAGTTATAACTACTGTATTAAAATGTATACTAAAACAATTGTTTCCTCTTCAAGTACCTTCATTTGAAGCAATGTGCAATCGCTGTTTTCATTTTTTGAAATATTTTTGGAGTTAGACTCTTCAGCTCCCTTATCGTTTCATTGTTGTATCGTCTCAATACCCTCCCAAAAGTGCATTTGCATAATGGAAAAAAATCGATTTGAGTCATCCCAAGACTCCCGGCAAGTAGTCTATACCAACCTTCCCCCCTTCCCCGCTCCAGCTCCCCCTCCCGCACCACTCGCAGCGCCTATACAGCCTAACTGCTGCTCCATTCCAAATAACCTTAGACTAAAAAACCTGGAAAACACCTACCATTATCGCGAGGCGACTTCAACTTTACCTACATACTTATTTGTTGCTAAGTACCTACTCATTTCTAATAGTGACAAGTTGGCGAAGTTTCAAAATTATGTGTGTCGCTTGTATATGAGATATTCCAACCAAATTCACAACGTGATTTTGACCCAACAAGGCATCTGTGTACCAAAATTTCAAGTCTGTAAGTCCAATATTTCGAGATTGAAGTATGACTCGATGATGAGTCGATTTCAACCACAATCTTTTCAGCACTTGCCATGACCAAATTATGCCTGCATGCCAAATGTCAGCTCAATCGGTTGAAGCGTTTGGGCGCTATCATCGAAGAATACGATCGAAGAAGAGTTACAAAAACGTCGACTAGGATGGTTCGGCCATGTTTGCCGAATGAACGATAATTGCTTGCCGCGTAAACTTCTTTGGCGAGACCGTCCGACAGAATGGAGAATTCAGCGATCGGCACCGAACGAAACCTGGCTAAATAACATCAAAGACGACCTTAAGAATCAACGATTATCGGCTATCGATGCTCGCAACGTGGCCAAAAATCGTCAAGAATGGAAGCGAATCGTGAATGGAGTACGAGATCCAGCGGCACCAAAAGCAGCGTATTGGCTGCGAGGGCGACCCCCTCCCCAATCGCCGGCTACAGAATAAATAAATAATAATAATAATCGAAGAATACACAGAGACACACAGACACACACTCACAGCTAGACTTGAGTCTGGAAATGGTCTTAATAGCCCCGCGAGGGGTCATACTAAATATATCCGTACATCTCAAAAAAAAATGCGCATTCACAATACTTTCCCTCTGCCGGGAGAGTAAACTCATACAGGGCTAGATCTAATGAGTAGGGAGGATGATCAAGCTCGGTGATCGAATTTCTAACCAGAAGCTTGAGAATAATCACTGCTGGATGTGAAAGGGCATTTGTCGTGATACAGAAGCCAGTAAAATAGTTACCAATAATATAATTTAAGTAGGTATCGTATTTTTTATTTATTTATTACAAATTAATAACAAATATAATCTAAACTATAATAAATAAAATTAAAAATAGATATAATATAGTCAAAAATAATAAAAAAAACGAAGGTAATAAAAAAACAATGAGAATCTTTTAAGAATTAGTTTATGCTATAATGTCTATCTCGCATAGAGTGTATTGATATACGCTCTTGGCTAATCCTCCACTTTATTAATTTAGTTTAAAAAATATATTTGCTAGTACACTGCTTAATGCTGACATCGAGACGGTTGAATATTCTAGGCGCTATAAAAGTGTAATGCCGCTGACCAAAAGATGTCTTCATTCTAGGTACCGGAATATTAACCCCAAAGGTTTGTCTTGTTACTTTAGCCCTGATGTGAAGAGGTGATAACCCTGGAACTAATGCCTTATCTCTAGCTAAAAATAACGATAGCAATGATGATTTAATAAACAATTGCCTGATGTCGAATACTTGCGCCTCTTTGAAAAGAGCATCGCTTGAATAGCGATAAGACTTACGAAACATTATTTTAAGATAAATTTTTGGGTAGTTTGAAGTGGTGTAAGGAGACTCTTTAAGCATCCACCCCAGTAAATTATACCGTAGTAAGTATATGACTCGCATAAGGCAAAGTATACAGAGAAGAGCGTTTTGGGATCCAGAATATTTCTCAGCTCTTTGAACGAATATCCAAGAGTTCTAACCTTCTTAGCTACCGAATCGAAGTGTTCTTCCCAGCGTAACTTATTAAAAAGACCTGCTATTAAAGACCTGCTTTGTAAAAAGGCATACTATAAAATTTATTTTATAGTATGTTTTATAGTATACATCATTCAAGTAGTTCTTAAGGACTACTTGAATGATGAAAATACCTAGTGTTAATATACCTGCTTTATTCCCATTTTTCAGTTTCACTCGCTACGTAATACCTAATATATACATAATTGTACGAAAATGAAAGGTTTTTTAGGTTGCGTTTCCTATTTTCTGTTTTATTCTAAATCTATTATTTCTGTTTCACGTGTCATCTACGCAACGGGACTATCCATAAAAATTAAAGATAAAAACATATTTTCCAAAATAATTGTTTAATTGGGAAATAATAGTACAATGAAAAAGGTGGGCCACCCCAATACTTTCCCGGCAAGTAGCCAAGGACTGATTTCAACTGAATATTAATGTCATAAATAAAATCAATGAGCGCCCTCTCCGGCGGCGAAAAAACCCGTTTGAGTTCCATTACACAGGGCTCCGAAAGGCGCGGCTTGTTTCTCAGCTAGCCTCGGGCGGCTCGACGTTAATATTTGATTGAAATGTATGGATTTTTTTACGCGTTCAGAATACTTTTCCTCCTGGTCAGTTGGTGGGCGGGTAAAGTAAATGTGGCTTTTGGATTTCGAGTAGATCTAATAAATAGTATCGTATTCATATCATACTTGATTGGCATAAGTCATTAGGTCATTAAAACTGCCATCGTCGAAAAGGAAACTTGGGTCATCCGCATAAGGTAAGGTTCTGGTGTAGGCGGGCAAACGAACAATAATAAACATACAAAATAATAATAGACCAAATGTATACCATAACTACAAGTGTGTTTTAAGCTATAATACTTTTGTTTGTTTTTGGTGCATTTCATGAATCTTTATTTTATTTATTTATTAAGAATTAATTACTATAAAACATTACTTTTGCTTACAAAAATAACAGGAACCGAATGGCAAAACCTTAACCTTTTGCTTATTTGATTCTGTCACCCAACTGGGACTAGCCCGTTCTAGGATGGACAGCTGACTCTAATTTTACAATAAATTATGTAAAAGTTTTATTAAAATGCTCATAAAACTTAATTGCCCTAAAATATGATCCTCAAAAAAAAACAATCAAATAGAGCGAGACAATCAGAGAATTTACATAAAACCAAAGTAAAGAGAAAAATAAATCTATAATTAAAAAAATAAAAAAGTCAATAAGTAATATTTAATATATGTTAGGAAATATAAAAATTAATATAAAATAAAGTACAATTCATTGTCAAAATAATATATAACAACAAAATGAATTGATAATTAGTTGAATATTAAAATATAATCAACATACATACTACTTAAAAATATATTAATATTACACTACTAGCTGCGCCCAGCGGTTTTACCCGCGTGGTGATGGAAAATTGTGATAATGATGATAGAAAACCATATATCTTTATAAATTATAGCCTATGTGTTATTCTGATGTGTAAGCTATATTATTGTAAAGTTTCATCAAAATCCACTCAGTAGTTTTTGCGTGAAAGAGTAACAATCATCCATACATACATACAAACTTTCGCGTTTATAATATTAGTAGGATAATTTCTAACATTTGATGTATGGTTAGTCTGTCATGACTCGAGAACCATTCCTTTATTTTATTTTTGAATACCCCAAATGTCAAATTAATTTTTATTTCCATATTGATCAGATTGTAAAATCTCGGCGTAATGAAAGAGTAATGTCTTTGTCCAAATGATGTTTTCATCCTGAGTAATGTTAAGCTATTTTCTAAATAATTAATTAGCGAATTTAAAATAAAAAAATAATACGTGTGGCACTCGGGGACTGCCGCGGTAAAGCTATTGCATAGCATTTTCAAAAACTTATGCAATTATAATTATTTATTTATTTTATTTTTTTCTGATATCAGATAACTGCGCTCTATCGGAAAATGTTGAAATTATTCCGAATCATTTGCGGCTGCGGTATCAAATGATCGGAATAATTTAAACGTCTTCCGATAGAGCGCCGCGCACGATTTTTTTATTCGATAAAGCAAAAAAACCGGATTATTCGAAAAAAATCGTCGATAAAAAGATAGATAATTAAATTATCTTCAAAATGATGCAGGTTTCATAATAATACGCCCGATAGTATTTGCGTAGTACTCGTTTTTGTGTTCGGTTAGACCTAATTTCACAAATTAATGGCACTATGTAATATAAACAAAATCTAAAATATTCAAAGCTAAGAATATTAGGAAAATGTTCTTGTTTAATATATATTTTTTTCGAATCGTAAGCAGTACTCGTTTAGACGTAATTATCAGTTTAAAATCATTAATTTTCGTTAAGAAATTACTTCATTCGGTCGCCGCGCTGGCCTGCCCGCGATAAAAGCTATGCAATAGCTTAAAAATAATTATATATCGCCATAAACCTTCTATCAAATTAGAATTAGAAGTTTATACCGCTCTTTCCCACCCCGTCTAAGATGACATCAAACGCGTCAATGGCCGCTTCGAAGTTATTTCTCACAAAAACACCGCGTCAAACTCGCCCCTAACTGGTTCACGTGCGAAGCTCGCCATCCGAGTAATGACAAAGGAAGCTAAAGCGTCTCAAAGAGCCGAAAACTGGACACAGTGGATGCTGCATAATGGACCGCATTGTGGACAATTCATCCGTGAAAATCATACGTGGCATCGACCCCGCGCGCTACCGCGCTGAAAGACGCACAATGCACCTCACTATCAACCTGTCAAATTAACATTGCCTAGGCCAGTCGAGGGCGAAAGGTGAGCCGCTTCCCCAGAGGACGATGCCGTAGACAAGAGGCCAACCTGTTTCTTTGTATTTTCGCTTTTTGCGGCCGAAGCATGCTGTGCGAGATTGACCTACGCGGAGGATATGAACAATGGCTTCTTTCAATAGAGCTTCTTAGTGGTCTATCGTACCTGCAGCTCTATTACGAACACTCTCGCAATTGCTCCATTCGGTATCATGAATATCCCATTTTCCGTTGCGTCAGAGAACAGGAGAACTCTTGCCACTCGCTACTAGAGCCACGACAATTCATTCCTTTGAATCATTGGGGAACAGCAATTTCGTTGTCTTGGATCTGTCACTTGTTTTGGACTAACTTTTGGCTTCTGAATTTAAAAGTAATCTCAGTATTAGTCTGTCAACTTTTTAGGCTACACGATACACTCTCTTTGTCTCAAAAGTCATACAAAATATGCAGATAAAGAAAATGAAGAAAATACTTACCAAATATACTGTTAACATAGAATAGTTTTATTCATTCACAGGCGAGTTTTAATTAACTGGCACCCATCGTCAGTACGAGCAAGAAAGCGACTTTTGATATATTTTTTTAGGAAAACCAAAAAAGATTTTTTATTTTTTAAGCTATTGCATAGTTTTTATCGCGGGCCTAGGCCAGCGCGGCGACCGAATGAAGAAATTTCTTAACTAAAACTAATGATTTTAAACTGATAATTACGTCTAAACGAGTACTGCTTACGATTCGAAAAAAATGTATGTTAAACAAGAACATTTTCCTAATATTCTTAGCTTTGAATATTATAGATTTTGTTTATAGTACATAGTGTAATTAATTTGTGAAATTAGGTCTAACCGAACACTAAAACGACTACTACGCAAATACTATCTGCTGTATCATTATGAAACCTGCACCATTTTAAAGATAATTTAATTATCTATCTTTTTATCTACGAGTTTTTTCGAATAATCATTTTTTTTTGCTTTATCGAATAAAAAATTCGTGCGCGGCGCTCTATCGGAAGACGTTGCTACAGCAGCCGCAAATGATTCGGAATAATTTCAACGTTTTCCGATAGAGCGCAGTTATCTGATACCAGAATTTTTTTTTAATTATAATTGCATAAGTTGTTAAAAATGCTATGCAATAGCTTTACCGCGGCAGTCCCCGAGTGCCACACGTATTATTTTATTTTTTTTTTATTTCAAAATTTAAAGTACTTGACTGTTAAATAAAAGTTTAACAAGGATTTGAGCGCGCTGCGCCATCTAGCAATCGGTAAAATATTGTTAATAAGCAATATTAGCGATGTTTTAACTACCGATAGATAGCGCCTCGTGCTCAACGCTTTTAAACTAAATTACAAAAAAAACATTTTTTTTCCTTTTTTTCTTTCCCACAATTTTATATCAAAAGTTGCTTATTTGCCTATAATGACTCACCCCCTTTAAGGATGCCGGTTTAATCAAGCTCACTCTGTATAGTTACTGCATGTTAAAATTCCTTCATACAAATAGTAAAGTTTTACCTTACGGGAATATCGCTTATGGCTTTTTGTGGAGTGTTTAATCTGTGGAAATTTTTGCTTAATGCTCCAACAATAGTCATCCTATGTCAGTCGCCTCCATGACCTTCAAATCTTGGTGGAATCGCTCACCAAGCAGGAGGAGCGATCGTTGACTTAAGGTGTAGAAAAAACTTGACGTGGTAGATGAAATCTAACTACAGTTTTGAAATCAGCTTGCCTATTGAACTTTAAAACAGCTCAAAAATCGAAATCACCAGAAATTATTTTACAAAATATTCCCCAGTGATCAATGTCAACTTGTACCGCTTATCTATCTCTATAGTTTCTTTGCTCCCACGCTTTGATTGTTTTTTTAAATGGCGGTGTTTTCGGATACTTTGCAAGCGAAAATGGAAAATTGTCATAGTTTAACGTTTCTAGAGAAAAATGTAAAAAAACCGTCATGATAATGTTTTTGCAATGTCGTGTGACCTGTGTACCGCTTGTGTTGCAATATACAACGTTTGGAAATATATTTTCAATAACTTACATAATAGTTTGTTTTTTTTTTAAATAACAAATAATAGATTAATTTTTCGTGATAACGGTCATCTGTTAAACTTAAAATACCTTACAACGGCGATGTCCGGAGAAATTGTTAGAAATGTAATAAAAATTGTTTTAGCAAATCGTCGTTTCATGCTGCGTTTTATTGCTGAAGAAGTAAGGATTTCGGTAGGCCGTGCGCCATTTTACATCATCGCTTGGAGATGAAAAAGTATCTGCGCGTTGGGTCGTTAGAATGCTTACCGACCGACTCAAAAATAAACCATATTGAGGATCACGCAAACTCTTTGGAATTGATACAACAAGATCTAAATCTCGATTTAAAACCGTGGACGAAACATGCCTTCACTATTACAATTTCGAAACAAAACACTGCCATGACTTGTCTATGTCTATGACTTGGAAAAGACTGCAATCTCCAACCCTTAAGATTTCAAGGCAATTCGATCCATCGGTAAGATCATGGAACCTCTTTCTTGTGACAGTCAAAGAGTAGTAATGACCAAATACATCGATTATGGAGCTATGATATACTATTACCGAGTCTTTATATGTGCAATAGAATACGTGAAAAACGACGAGACAAACTCGCGAAAGTTGTTCTGTTTCATCAAGATAACGCCGCGGTGCACGATTCTATTCAAAATCACGGCTGCTATTCAAAATTCACGGCTGCTATTCTATTCTATTCAAAATTCACGGCTGCTATTCAAAATGTTAGATTTGAAATATTTCAATATCCTTCCAATTCACCAGACCTCAATGATTTTTATGTGTTTCCGAGATTGAAGGAATATCTGAGTTGCCGAAAATTCGAAGGTGACGAGGCATTCGTCGCCGGGTTGCAGGTTCTCAGGATAAAGAGTTATTAGGGAAGGGGATTTTTAGTTTTGGAAAAAGTCAAATGTTCCTATTAAAAACCTAAACGGTGATTATATTGAAAAATGAAATACCATATAAAAAAACATAACGTAAAATATTCATTCTCAGAAGGGATGGATATCGATGTCCGATATATCGAAAACATCAATGGTTAGAGGTCGATTATCGATGTTTTTTACATTGATGGTGCAGTATCGATATTTTGGCACCGTCGATGTTCTTCCGTCGATATGACTCATCTCTATGTTTTCTTTTGCTCCATATATGGATATAAATATTATATGTAAGTTGATATTTCTTAAAGATTTAACCGCTGGGGCGGCAAAAAGGCCGTACTGCCTATTGCAGTGCTTGACAGATCTGCAAGTAGCCTTTTCGGCTAGCCTACATATATATTAATAAAAAACTAAGAGAGAATTAATAAAAAAACTATATTGTTAGTATTTTCATACAACATCGACCAAAAAAAGATGCGGCGGTTAAACTAGAAATTTCTGAAATTAATTGATTAAACGTTGCCATGTCCTATTTTTATTTTTTTTTACATGTTTTAAATTGTTTTATTTTTAACGCCTACTTATATTTAATTATACATAATATCACTGTCTTCATCTCCATTATTGATTTTATAAGAAGACAACTCATAGGGATTGTCAGCAAAATAAGTCCAACGAACGATGTATTTTGAAAGGAATATCGATGATTTGACAACGATATTTTTCGACCAACGATGTTTCCGTTACGATGTTGGTATCGATGGTAACATCGATGTTTTCCTTCGATGTTCATCCCTAATTCACAGTCTTATTTAAACGCCCGTAGTATTTTTTAATTATTGCACTTAGGCGCTAGCGTGCTTATCCTTTTTTGCCGCTGTCGCGTGTGACGTCATTTGATGCGCCCCTGTCACAACTTTACTTATTATCGTCGCTTTGAAACGTGTGCGGGCGAGATGATGACGTCACAAAGCGCTGTAAGCAGCGTTAATTGCGCCTCGAAGGTAAGTAGCAATCTCATTAAGCGAACTAACTAATGATATGGCGACGGATAGAGGACTGGATTAAGCAATTAAATTACATAGAAAGGCGGTTGAATTGTGGTATACAGGTGAGTTTTTAATTGGTAACATCCTTGTAGTGGGTGAATTAGTACGACGAATTAAGCGACTTTTGATAGGAATTTTTGAAAAAAATGAAAATAAAAAAATATACATTTTAAAAAATATATATCCTACTAATATTATAAACGCGAAAGTTTGTATGTATGTATGGATGTTTGTTACTCTTTCACGCAAAAACTACTGAATGGATTTTGATGAAACTTTACAATAATATAGCTTACACATCAGAATAACACATAGGCTATAATTTATAAAGATATATGTTTTTCTATCATCATTATCACAATTTTCTATCACCGCGCGGGTGAAACCGCTGGGCGCAGCTAGTATATAATAATTTTATTAAAAGCTATGAGCACGATGCGCTATCAAGTGGTAGGCAAAATATTCCTAATATTGTTTATTAGCGACATCTGTGGTTGATACAGTGATAGATTGTGGTTGGAATCGGTCCACCAGAGGGCGCGCTAGTCATACTTCAATCTCGAAATATTGCACTAAGAAACTTGAAATTCGGTACACAGGTGCATTGTTAGGCCGACATTACTTTAGGGAATTTTTGTGGGAATGTCTCATATACAAGCGACACACATGATATTTAAAATCCGCCATACATTAATTAATCAGTTGGGGCCTCTAAAGCGGCGACACTTGCCATACATGGATCGTATTCGAATTCAAAGGTTCACGGCGACCGACGTTTGCAATTTGATTTTTAAATTGAATGGGATGACGCGCGTTCGAAATTCAAACTTTCGTTGCGTTGCCTCGCATATCAACAGGAATTTTCGCCAACTGCTCATCGAGTGTATTTATGAAATTAATATTCAGATGAAATAAGACGCTGGCTTGTCGGGCAAGTCTTGGAATGCCACAATTTTTCTTTTTAATTACCACAACTGACGAAGAGCAGCTTCGTAATAAATAGCATTATGTCGAAAAAACGTTTACGTTCGAAGTAAAAATTGCGAAAATTGGTAAATTCGCAGTGCGAGAAGATCTCAAAAGTTGTCAATGGAAAAGAAGGCAAAAAAAGTTTTTTCAACAATAATTAATTACATTTACATTTACATTTTCGTCGTGTCCAATTGACGGCTAAAGACCGCTCTTGGACGTGTCAAAATAATTGGGTTAATCATGGCCCTCAAATTCGGCCAGATTATAAAAAGGGTGTCCTATCAGCATCTCCTTGATGTTTTTTTTTAATTTTATGTCTTCCAGCTGTTTACATTTTGTAGGGAGTATATTATAGAATTTAATGCTAAGGTACAAGTAGCTTTTCTGTACTTTTGCCAGTCGTATTCGGAGTATGCGTAAAAGGGAGCTACCGCGGGTATGATGCGAATGAATGTCTGCATTAATTGCAGTTTCTGCGTAGTCCTGTCTAGCATAGCATAGCATTAAAATCAAAATAAAAATAAAGAGACAAAATAATAGGTGTTGTTGCTTATGCCCTTGTGTTTTTATATTTTGTTTCTATACGTAAAAAGAACGAATAAATCATGAGGGCATTGTGGACTCCAACAGTTAAAGACTCCTAATATTTCGTGGAAACTCAGTAATCGACATACAAAGGTATTTTCCTTACAAGGATTTAATATGCTTTGACCTCAAAAAAATATTTTTGCTAAAAAATTGCTAGCAGAATAAGGCTTTAAAGATCGTTCTATTAAAAAAACGAGATCCTTTGAAATCTCCCACCAAATTAAGATCGTCCGTTGACCCCTAAACAACAGCAGCAATCATAACATTTAAGACAATGGTACAATCTGACAATGCACAATAATTCATAGCACTCAACAGAGCTCTTAAGAAAACAAAAAAAGCGACCACAAAAACTCCTAGCTTCACATAACCCTTCTGAAAGCAGCGGGGCATCAATTAAAGCGGCAAACGTAATCATTCAAGGCTAAAATAAAATAGAAATTATCGTGGTGCGAATCTCTATAATTACTTATATAACACAATCAGCGTCCGGAAAGAAGTCATTAGAATAAGAACGAAGGGGGATGTGCGTGTGCAGTGTGTCCTGTTCCAATCTTGAGCTGAATGCCCGTGTCGAGTCTACCGTGTCGTAAAACGTGTTTTACTGATTTGTTTTATTAGGGTTACATTCATTTAAAAGGAAATGCACGAAGATTGTAATATAGGTGGTAGGTAGATGTATCGAAAATAAAAATGATATAACTGAATCTCAGGAAAACATTAAATTCTACAGAAGACATACAAAAACCATTTCTAGCGTTAATTAACTAGATATTTATTAAAACATATCCAACAAGAAGTTACAAAAGAGAATAAAAAACACTTGCAAAGACTGCCGTTACAGACAGTAAAGTATTGTATTTAGAATCATTTTTATTACGGTTTTTTTTAATGAAATATTTGTTGTTTATGTATTTATCCATATAGATACATGTATATTTCCGGAATGTACTCAATCAGGCCTTTCATTTGATACTAAGTCGGTATTCGGAAACATGGTCATACTTCCTCAGATTGAATATGTACCTTATGCAAACGTTCTGTAGGCGCTCAAGTTTATCCAGTCTGTTTTCGGTGAGATCCAAAAATATGCGACATCGGCATAGTCTAGTAACGGCAAGATCGCTTGCCAGCAGTCGAAAAATATTGCCAATTGCCATGTAAAAATAATCTAGCACAATTTCCCTGCTCAAGCTCCTTTTTTATAATTTATTTATTTATTTATTTTCGGGAAACATACAGCGCTTCATTAATTATTACTAATTATTCTAATACAGAGTTTCGCTGGCCGATTAATTGTTTCCTACATTATTTTCTTCTACGGTAAATCAAAAATTGCATTGCACTAAATTAAATTAAATTAAATTGCAATTGAACTATTGTAAGGATAGGAAAGGAGAGGGATGGGATATATGTAGGATAGGATATAGATATTCAAATTATATTCACTGTGTAATCACTTCCTAGACGCCTGGTGAGCTAAGGACAGCTTCGCTGAATTTAGGTTGATTCAGGTAAAAAATGTCGATATCTTCGAATCGTCTATTATATGTGGTCATCAAGCGGTGCATAACAGAGTTTTGTGGCGGAACCAACAACGACAGTTTCTTTACCAAATGAGGGCTATCAATTTTGTTATGAATTATTTTATGCAATAATATCATATCAGCCGCTGTGCGGCGGTCTTCCAGTGAACACATACTGAAATAGTTCAGCCTGCTCTCGTAGGTTCCAAGTCCCAAGTGATCACGATAGTCCAGGTATCTAGTAAAACGTCTTTGGACGCCCTCCACCCTATTTTTATACACGCCATATTGCGGATTCCAAATCTG
Source organism: Micropterix aruncella (assembly GCA_944548615.1). Lineage (NCBI taxonomy): Eukaryota > Metazoa > Arthropoda > Insecta > Lepidoptera > Micropterigidae > Micropterix > Micropterix aruncella. Next base: position 16,717,407 of record OX155963.1, read on the forward strand.
CGATGCGAACTCTAAGGTGCTACGAACATAGGAAAAGTAAAGCGTTTTAAAGATGTTAATGTTCGAGAATGGTTTACATATTCTATTAACAAAACCCATAGTCCTCAACGCCTTGCTAACAATACAGTTGATGTGTATCTGACTATTATATCTGCGAAGTTAACATAGATACATGTGCTCTTTTTATTTTGACGTGTTTTAAGATAAAATGTAACGATTTCTTTCAAAAAAGTCGATTACGAAAAGCTGTTCAAATGCCCTTATTGAAATGACCAATTCAATTAAGTTAAACAAATTAAAGAAGTCCAAGAATTTAAATGAGTCGAATAGGTATCTTTCATTACTAGTAAGTGAACGTTCGCTTTCCCTCCATCCATCTTGATTTGTAGAACCCCCCCCCCCCCCCACAAGGATGTACCTTGTGTACAATATATTTCAATTAATATCAAGGACGGCACACTTACCACCATGACAAAGTAGTTGCTGTTATTCGCGAAGTAGCGAATGGTTTCGTGCAGCTTGGGTCACAAGAGCCATTTTATTCTCGGATTGGTTCAACTCACGATTCAGCTCCTATTCAGAAGCCTCCTCGTGCGAAAAGCTAAAAACTCTCGCGTCTCAGGCCTCACGGCGGTTTCTCCTGGTGGGATTGCCTCGTGGAGCTACTAGGCGGTTTGCGCACCGTTCGACGACGCCAATCGGATCTGCACTCTGACATTGCTGAAGGGGTCTGGAGACTATGGAAATATACTGTCTCCTAAGAAGCGGGAGGGATGTTGATCTGTTGTCATGCCACTCTAGAAACGACCTATAGGTCACCCGATCTCGTGTCGCACTATGGTCAAAGAACGCCCATGTCCGCGATAAATATAAATTGAATTACCGCTGTAATACAACAGGAAGAGGCAGTGCAAGCGACTTCGGACCCGTAACCAGTCGGGAGGACGGAGGTATCCTGAAGGTTAGTTCCAGACGGAGATATCCTTTCAAACTTGTAGTCAGGGGGCGAGACTGTTTTTTTTGTTTTTTTTTTTATGTCCCATTCTTGCATTGAAAAATTACTTACGAATGCTATCAACTAAAAAAGCGAACTATATATAAATAAACAAATGGAAGTACGCTATTTAGTTTTTTGCATCTCCTGTAAAGTTGAGTTCAACGCTTTTAGATCGTTATGTTCGCCGGATCCTCATTTATTATTTATTATATATATCTCTTACTATTTTACCGTTTGTATTTATTATTTATTATATATATATTTCAAATTCCTGTGTTACATAATTTTTCATATGCGATACGGGTTCCTATCTATGTAAACATGTATGTTTGTTTTTAGAGCCTTTGAAAAAGTTTTCATCAAATTAATGTGTACGGCCGAAACTTACTTTGTAACATATTTTTAACCCCATCGCTGTCCGACGTGACATTTTTAATTCGGTGTTTCGGGAACAAATCGTGTATAATTTAAAAAGCACGCCTGCCATTCGTCAAAGCGAGATAATACAAAGAATCGTAGAAATCCATCACTCCCTCCATGCGTTAATGTCAAATGCGCAACTGAAATGATTAATGCGAGACAGAATACGCACTGCGCATACTGAACCAGTTCTAAAAAGCGTATAAATGCGCATCGTATCGATAAGCTAGCACATGTCCCATGTGACACGAGTAAACTTCAGTGTGCTTTAATCGAGTTTTGTCGATTATTGAAATAAATTTTTATTTTGTTTTATTTAGGAAACAAACAGGAACAATATTTGCTGATACAAAATTTCTTATAATACAAGTGAAATGACCATAAATCATGTTTCTAAAAGTCAAACTAAATTATGTTTCTACCAATCAATATAATTATTATTCAGTTTAAGAAAAAGAAGGCATGTCTGTAATTACTTATAATGTTAAGGATTATAAACTAAAAGTTAAATTAAATAAAGATGTAGGTTTCTACACGGGTAATTTACCAGTTGGGTGAAGGAAACTAAGGGAGTGAGGGGGGAGGGGGGATGGATTAAAATAATAATTTAAATGAATGTGTACGATAATTGGCTAGTTTATAGGGAGTATCGAATGTATATCATAATATTTACTGACTTATAACACAGTAAATAAATTATGTACCTATTATGCATTTTAATAAGAACATTATATTAAACAATGACAGAGAACGAGATTGCGTTTCTTCGTAAACTAAAATCAGAAATAGGTTTGTCTGAAAGAGACAGGGCAATACGCTAGAGCGGAATGCGAAATAAACGGTTGTCACTTTTTCTTAAAAAAACAACCCACCAAAGATAAAGCATCTGAATCTAACACCGCACGAAATGTGTTCAAATTTATTCGGACTTTAATTCCATAATTCCAAGGTTTCGAATTTTCACTGCCACTGATTTTAATTGGTTACCCATTAGTTATCATGGGAAATATTGCAGGATTTTCGGGAGAACGCCACTATTTCTCGTTTGCTAACATTGGTGAAGATACAGTTATTTTTACAGTACTGACTTACATGATCTATATCTTCTTGCAGCAATGCACAACCGTTCAAAGTTTATACTATATTATCATACGACAATCTCTTACAACCAACCCTACTATCAAGTGTTTATATGTTTATGTGCGCGTAACACGCGTGTAAGTGTGGGTTTTCTTATTGCCTTTGATCGACAGAATTGAAACGCAATTCCGTTAATTTGATCCCAACGGAAAATGTTGACCCAGGCGGGAATCGAACCCGAGGCCTTACAATGTAAGATCAGGCGACCTAACCACTATGCTACCGATCCGTGTATTTATACCTCTGTAAATTTTCGTATCATCAGCATAAATGAGAATATCTGAATAATGAACGTAAGCGGTTATGTCATTCATGTATAAGAGAAACGAATTGAACACAAATAGGAGCCCCGAGGCACACTCGAGGGAATGTAAGAGAATCTAGACCGATTTCTTTTTCTAAACATATGTATAATATATAGATAGATATAGATATAGACACAAATAATCTGGATAGAAATAATGGCTTAGGATGATAAAAATAACCACTCCTAAACATATTTAAAGGATTGATATCAACTGCTCTAAAGATAGTAAACAGGACAAGATTCAAGAAATGAACAGGAAATCTACCAAAAACAATGCAGCGATTACATTAATACTTACACAATTGACTTACATGTGTTGATCTAGTATGCTTGACTTATATGCTTGACTCAATTGACTTATAGGTATGCTTGACACAATTGACTTATATGCTTGACTTATATGTGTATATACTTGATCCCTATCTCATAATCTCATAATAACTAAATGTATATTTATCTCACCACCAAGATATAAATGTATATTTATATCTTGGTGGTGAACGGTTTCGTGCAACTTGGGCCACAAGATCCATTTTGTTCTTTGACCGGCTCAACTCACGATTCAGCTCCTATTCAGAAGACTCCTCGAGTGGTAGGCTACCCCGGGTAAGACTCCCGTGTCTCAGGCCTCAGATCTGGTGGACCGGTTTCTCCCGGCGGGATTGCATCTCGGCGCCACTGGACGGTTTGCACACGGGTCGGCGATGCCAATCGGTTGTGCATTCTGACTAATTGCTGAAGGGGTCTGGAGACTATGGAAATAAACAGTTTCCTAAGCAGCGGGGGTGGATGTTGACCTGTTGTCATGCCACTCTTGAAATGACCTTGGGCCACTCGATCTTGTGTGGCACTACGGGCAAAGAACGCCCATGTCCGCAATAAATTCTAACTGAATTACCGCTGTAATAGTCGTGTAAGCGTCTTCGGACCCGTAACCAGTCGGGAGGACGGAGGTATCCTGAAGGTTAATTCCAGACGGAGATATCCTGCCAAAACTGGTAGTCAGGGAGCGAGGCTGCCCGCTGGTTGGCCTCTGACGGGCAGGTGGCGGAGCTTGACGGTGGTTTGTTTGTCCTAAGTCTTCTGCGCTCACTTTTTCCTTAAAACTTCCTGAGGTGACGAGTTCGCCCGTTGTAGTGGACAACTCTAGTTATATCTTGCAATCAAGTATATTAGCAGATGTTGAAAATAAGCATTTTTATGAATTTCTGAATTTCTACCTTTCTTTATGTTTGTGATCTTACAGTCAACAATCCATCCATAAATACAAGCATTTTCCATCCCCAATCAAGCGTCAGTTCACGCCTCTCAAATTTACGTCCACCGAATATTTTTGTAAAACATCGAATAAAAGAGCCATTGTTCATTTCTGCTGCAATGTTCTCCAGTGTCACCCAACCCTTTCAAACAGTTTAGATGATAGGGTGAGTTATGAAACATACCTATAAAAGAAACTCGGTTAAGCATTATTTTGAAGGGTGCAAATGAATGTTGGTTGGCAATATTTTCGAAAATTTGAGTGCATTCGAGTACTTCGACTACTTTGTAAGTAGATAGAAATTCTTTATTGCACATTTTAAAATAAAATATGCAACTGGCGGCCTTATTGCTTAAATTACAATCTCAAAGTAAAATAAACAAAAAACAATAATTAACAGAAATTAATGAAATAACAAAAATGCCATTTTTTTAAATGTTAGGATTTAGAGAATATCCACAAGAAGCGGAGGATAGGGCAGGATGGGAGGAGACGTAGGATTACTAGAAATTTAGGGGCATGAAAAGCTTTTTCAGAGACAATTGAAAATAAAAACCCTTGGCGTGTTTCTGATATTGGACGAGGACTGGTTCCATAATCTAGCTGCATGAACGTTGAAGGAATCGTGATTTTGCTATCCTGGGTGGAACGGGCCGGAAGACCATGACTTTAATATACAATTATATACTGTAGTATACTGTAGTATACATTGTATAATAACAATATGTTATTATACAATATGTGTACATGTTTTTTAAGCTATTGCATAGCTTTTATCGCGGGCCTAGGCCAGCGCGGCTACCGGATGAAGAAATTTCTTAACGAAAATTAATGATTTTAAACTGATAATTACGTCTAAACGATTACTGCTTACGATTCGAAAAAAATATATGTTAAACAAGAACATTTTCCTAATATTCTTAAATTTGAATATTTAAGATTTTGTTTATATTACATAGTGTAATTAATTTGTGAAATTAGGTCTAACCGAACACAAAAACGACTACTACGCAAATACTATCTGGCGTATTATTATGAAACCTGCACCATTTTTAAGATAATTTAATTATCTATCTTTTTATCAACGATTTTTTTCGAATAGTCAAAGAATAATATCCGTTTTTTTTGCTTTATCAAATAAAATTCGTGCGCGGCGATCTATCGGAAGACGTTTAAATTATTCCGAATAATTTGCTTCCGCAGCCGCAAATGATTCGGAATAATTTCAACGTTTTCCGATAGAGCGCAGTTATCTGATATCAGAAAAAATAAAATAAATAAATAAATATAATTGCATAAGTTGTTAAAACTGTTATGCAATAGCTTTACCGCGGCTGTCCCCGAGTGCCACACGTATTTTTAAACGCTTTTACTGAATATTTGCACTGTACGCATAGCGGAGTATATGGGAACACCGTTGGGATAGTTCTCAAATTGTTTTTGTTCACAAATCACAAATAAAATCAAGTCATCTTGAAAACATTTTACATAGTTGTTTAAACATTTGTATACAATACTTGGGATACATGGCATTACCTAATTTGATTAAACATTCCAAAGAACAAAAACTGTGATAACGGGATCGATATAATATTTTCAGTAGGTCAAGGTTAAAATAATTTTTAAAATTCATACTAAAGGTAGCAAATGAGTCTCGCTACATCATTTATAAAAATCGTAGATAGTTACATCAACATCCTACATACATATCATACAAACAATCATACATACAAAATCACGAAGGATTTATGTCAATAGTTTATCTAGAAAATTCATATTATGTTCGTTCAGAATGAATAACATGTGAATAATAAAGATTGTGAAACAGTTTGATAGATGAGATAGCCGTAGTATAGAAGTGATAAATTGACACGTTAGACCGAATGTAATTATAATAATAATAATAATTTTATTCATTCAAAAACATAATATTACAATTGTATTAGTTGCAGAATCTGCCTAACTAGGCTATAGCCCGCACCAAGGAAAACTCTATGTATAGCAAAGATTTATTCATGTGCACATTATATTAAAATGAAAAATACAAAATATGATAAAATATAAAATAGATAAGCGAGTTCAAATTAAACTTATAATTATATTTAAAATATTGATATAGCATGGTCATGGAAATAAATATTAATATAAAATGTCGTAATATGAAGTTTGAAGAACAAATAAATAAATAGTATTAAAATATAAAGTTTGGTGCAATGTATGACATAAAAAATAATGCAGACCTTTACTTTAAAATATGACTTATTGCCTTTTCCACCTCATTTCTACCAAGTTGAAGTAAATGTTGTGTAATTATCCGGGTTCAAGCTCAGTTTAATAATTAAATAAAGACACATGTCATTTATTAGGTGTTTTGTTAGCCTTTAGTTGATTAACTTCTTATTTAGTTTAGCCTGATAAAGACTCTCATCTACTTAATATGGTGCAACCAAACAGAAGTGATTCTGGTTGAATCTAATGGACATCTAGGTTCTTCACCTAACGTGACATATGGAGAATCTTCCCAATCGGTGGGCCTTGTCTGTGAATTAAGTGCGGTGGGGGTGATCAAGCAGCCGGCCATCCCCCATTCATATTCATTCATTTGAGTACCTCTGCACTTAAATATTCTAGAAAGCTTACAGTTGCTTATGAACTATTTATCCCCGCAAATCCCTCATTGATATCAAAGCCGGGTGGATCCGATTCATTCAACTGTGAAAGGTGTTTCATATGTCACCGAACGCGGCATTGTTGTTAGCATGAAAAAATTGGGTAAAAATCGAGAGCGCTTAAATCGTAAATGGGCAACAATTGGATAGGGTGACAAACGTTTTGAAACGATGATACAGTCACCAGGAAAAAAGTTATATACATAAAATATATTAATGGTTTTTAATGTATTTTAATAAGAACTTTCGAAGCACACTCCATAAGCTTTATATAAGTACACTCCATATACACGCGATAAACGTGGTACACATATTCAGATAATGATATCATGATATGATCATCAGATCAGATTATATGATATGATATATGATATGATGATATCATAATATGATAATCAGTTCAGATCACATACAGGACACATATGTGTTGTTATACATCAGCAGTAATACACGAGTTCATTCTCCTAAACCAAGATTTAAAACAGTCGCGAAAGTCTTCTTTGGGAACGTCATCCTGAGCAGGCACAAAAGCTGTTCAGACATCCTCAGGGTTGTCAAAACAAGTTCAACAGAGTCTAAGTTTGATTTTCGAGTAGAGGAAGAAGTTAAACAGATCTAAATAGGGGCTGTAAGGCAAATGCGAAAGCTCTTGAATTTCCGTGGTTTTACAATAATCACTGGTGAGAATATCTTTGTGAGGCGGTCCATATTCTCATGGTGTAAAAGCAGCCCTCTCAATCAAGTATGTGGACGTTTTAATTTCAACTTGTTAAAGACAGATATCACTTTACCACTTGGAATTGATTGTTTTACGATCTTTTAACAAAACTGTCGTCACATGGCCACTTGCAGAAAATATGTCGCCAACATTTTCTTGCCAATGCTGCGACAGCGATTGATTTTCTTAGAGGATTCTCTTTTGGAGAAATACAAACTGTCCACTGCAGCTTAGTTTCTAGGTTATATCTATAGACCCAGATCTCCCGTAATAACATCAAAAATATTGCGACTTTCCACATTCTCGAATTTATCGATCATTTCTTTGCACAACGTTACACGAGCCTGATTTTAACGCAGTGAGCAAATAGAGGAGCCAACGAGAGCAAAACTTTCTGACGTAGAGGTGTTGATGCTGGATTTAATCAATAGCTGGTGATCGATTCAGAGTCTCTTCGATCTCTTTACATATAAATGATTTTAGATCTTAACTGTATTTTGATGGCAACTTCAATGGTTTTGCAGTGACTGAGACGCTGGATATATTAATTTTATTCGTCATCTACCAATTAAACTAAAAAGCGTCTGGTAAGAAAATCATCTGAAAACTATTTATTACTCTGGAAGAAGCACCAAATACTAATATTAGTCGTTTTCGACAGTCAATTTCCCTTAGGACAACTTCACGCTATAACCATAACCTTAAATAGAGTGTATTACTCCATCAAATGTTAACCAACATTCCAAATTTGAAATTAAAACTCCTAATAGGTATGTTATCATTACGTAAAACAATTAAGTATGTAATACTCAGTAGTACTCGTGACTAGTGACCTATCGTACTTACAACCGTAAATCAATGGTCCGATATGATTTTGGAAAAAAACCACCCACATTTTAGGGCTAAGGGAAAAGTTAAAAAAAGCGTATAGAGATATACCTATTTGTTTCTAAATATTCATACCAAATTTCCGTAAAATCGAAAAATTTGGTAGTTTAGACTTTATGACCACGTTTCTCGAAAATAACAAGTCGCAAAGTTACAATTTCACTAGTTACGTATTCACAATAACGGGTGTATCTCGAATATTTTTAAACACTTATGACAAAAGTCACTACTGTAAAAAAAATACTCAGAAAAGGAAATAGTGTGCATGGCGCTTGAAATTTGAAAATATATAATAACAAAAAAATGTAAATTGTCTAAAAAGAAGTGGTAGAAAAATACTCCAAAGTTATTGAGGTGAGAAATTGAGGGGTAATTCAAATAAGACAGAACTCAGCCGTCATTTGTGTCACAATCTTTGTCCTTCTATGGTATTTGATAGAACTGTCGTGAAATTAATAAAATGGAGCGTAGAAAGTGTGACCAAAAATGTCAGCTCGAAGAATTCAACAGGTATTCTATGTCTCAAAGATGTTCTTTCATTTTAATCGACGTCATCTGAAATATTTTAAAATGAACTTGTACAAACTGACAAAATCGTTCGACGTCTTGGGCGACAGGGTGCTGTTTTAGTAATTAATTAGACTAGGAAAAGTGTCAAGTGGTAATTCCGGATTAACAACACAATACAATGCAAAATAATTTAAATTCATCCACCTCTGGGACTGAGTAAAAAAATCGGTTGTCTGTAAATCGGTTTACTGGCGATAGTTGAACGTGACAACGTCATAAGAAAATACTGATGGAATGGTTGCATTTGAAGCAGTTTCATTTAAGATTCTGATATTGTTTATTACAAACACCCAAAAATATATGCTTTTATACTCACCACCGATTTAACTACAACATGTAAATGTATTATTGTATAGCAGTATAATTGTATAATTGTTTATTGTTTAAAGTTTATTGTTTTTTTAATTTGAAAGTTTGAAATCTCAAACTGTTAAATAACGGTTTGAGAAGCGTTTGAGCACGCTGCGCCATCTAGCGGTAGGTAATACGTCGTAAATAAACAATATCAGCGACATTTTACCAACCGCTAGATAGCGCATCGTAATGATAGCTTTTCATACTTTTTAATTTTTTTTTAAATAAAAGTTGCTTACTTCGTTGCACTTCGTTGTACCCACAAGAAAATTGTCCGTTCAGTAATAACATTCCGTATATCAAGAATACATATAAAATTATGTCAAGAATTTAAATCAATCTAGTGATTTTCATTCGTACTATTTTAGACTGAGGTTAGTAAATAATTCTTGTCGCAACCGGTAGATGGCAGCATTTATATTGAATAATAAATATAATAAATGGAACGCCTCAGAGCGAGGTAACGCCGCATGAGTCATGTTTTTTCGTGCGTGCAGCCGGTCCATCGAATTATAAGACGTTGTCACGTCAAAAAAATCAGGACATGTTCACAAGTGTGTAATTGTAACGTATGAATATTGAAAAGTCACAAAATGTGGCTGGTGAATTCGTGAACATTTACTGGTAGTACAAGACTAGTAACTTTATTTCCGAGAAACATCAGTAACTTAAAATATTCACATGAAAAATTTACCAGTGAATAAGTTGACTTGTAACTTTAAGAAACTGGGCCCTGGCAGGAGCGAAATAACTAGATAAATATCGTATGCCATCTAATCAGATGTCCACCCTACAGAGCACGACCGTCGAAATGCGTTATGGTAATTTCGCCAACAATCGTACGCAGGCGTCGTTTTACAAAGCGCAAATAAACGCGAACGTGGCCCCCACCCAACGCCAAAGATTAATGAGTCTTTAGTCGAGAGCTGCCTCATTGTTAATTGTCGTCCAATTTTTTGTCTTTTTGCTTACAATATAATAGGAGTCTTCGTATGGCAGAAAACCTGCGTTGGACTTCGTTGAAACTGCCGCTGTGCGGTTATATAACTTCAGAAAAGTTGTATCGACCAAAATATTAGTCCATGGGTTTTACCAATAAAGTTTTGTAATATTTATTGGCATTTATATATTATATCATTGTAACAAATCTGAATTATTTGGACGTCCTGAATTTTATTGTTATTTATATGTCTAATTTTACTTAACTAGATACTAATTTGGATTGTTTATATTATGACATTTATTTAAATCATGGATTATAAAGAGTACTACGTTTTCGCAGTTATGATTTTGCGACGAAACGCAACGTATAGAGGGCACTCATAGTGCCAACATTGATTATTCTTCTATTACGTTCAGTAGCCCAATAGTTGGCGCTCTAAACACGCCTATATGGTATATTATCTATAAATAAAAAGCAATAATATATAACAAACAAATTTTAAAACCACGGCTGTAATTATTTTAATAATATCTACATAAAGATCATAATTTTTTAATCTGGTGGCACAGGTTTTCGTACATAATAATGCACGTGCTTTATTAATCAAATAGATTAATATATGCCATTCTAACCGCTCCGTATTATTTATTTCTGTGGTGTAATCAGCCTGTATAAAATTGCGATAGATGGCACTAATAACTGAATATTATTATAGTTATCATTAATTAAATAAATGAGTTTTATAATCAATCACACCTTTTTTTAAAAACCATGTCAATGTTAGCTCGATAGCCAAAGATAACAGATAGCCAATTACATTGCTTTTAGTTTTGCCGAATGCTATCAGCGCCACCTGCATGTCGCCGGCGCAGATGGGTTGTAAAAACGTAGTATGGCATTGAGTAATATAATACACTATCTATATAGTCAATGTTAAAAACATTCTACATTAAAGTTTAATTCCTGTATTCATCATTACTAATTTATATTAGGCTCAAATAGCTGGTACATACATGTACGAGGTAATATTGTCTGTCTAAGTTACTACAGACGTTAGTCCAGTTAGGATATTATATTAGGTTTTTATTTTTTTATAATAAAGCGTAATTTGTTTAGTCTTCATAAATTAAATAAATATATAAATACTTTATTTATGCAATGGGTGATGATTGTTTTTCATGACGTTGTTTTTTTTTTTGCTTTATTAAAAACAAAATGAACCTCAAAAGCTCGAAACTCTTGCTTTAACTGACATGCACGTATCTCAGAATTTGAAAGGCTTTCTACGAGAACGAGCCGACAAACACAGCAATACAGCATTATTTTATTATTACTTATATAAGAACTGATATACTGATATCCGAAAACGTTGAAATCATTTGTCTGTGAAATGTGGTTCCATTGGAGCATGGCAAATATCATGACTCATAACTAACAAGGCCAACAAGAAAAACCGACCCTATTCTATAAAAAGTAATAATTTCGGGACAGACGACTCATTTTCGAAATGTTTATTGCTATTTTTATGGATTTAGCCGCGCTTCCGCGGATAACTTCCATTTCGACCAGGCCACTTCATTCTTTTCGTATCTATTGTTGCGTATAGGTAGCTACCTAGTTTTATTGGGGGGGACTTTTTATTGGTTCGATTTTTTGCAACGATTGCATATTGGGTTTGATCAATCGACTACTGAATTAGGTGACTTTTTATGTGAATATTCAATACAAATATTCAGTAGATCACGAGCAGTCAATTATTATTACTTTATCAATTAGATTAGGTCAGGGATTTTACATACTGCTTTTGTCGTAGCACAGTTTTACATTCCCGGCCCACCAGCCAAAAATATCCATTTCGAGTACCCCTGAGACGACGATTAAGACCATTTCCAGATTAAAGTATATATGTGAGTCTGTCTATGTCTCTCTGTCTGAATGTATGTATTTATTACACGACTGACCAACAAAAAAAGAGTGTAATGTGTTCAGGGTTCATCTATATATGTCTTCCGTTTCTTTATTCCACCATAACTTCTAAACGCTTGCACCGATTTAAAAGTATGTGGCATTTCTAGAACCGTTATATTACTCCGAGTGTCTAGCGTAGCTTAACTGTCCAAATATAAAGTAAATAGTTATCTAAATGTCCAAATCTACAAATGTCAATAAATTAACATAAATATATCGTGGTTGGTGTCAAATCTAAGGTCTGATTAAGAACATTTCGAAAATATTGTGGTTGTGGTTTATGTATTGATAAATACATAAACCACAAATATTAGGTAAATACCCCGTAATAAAAATAATTATAAAAACAGTAGTTCATTTTGTGTAACGACAGTCGTGTTTTTTATTCATTTTATTATATTTACTAGATCCTTTACGATAGCGCCCAAACGCTTAATCCGATTAAGCTAAAATTTCATATGCAGGCATCATTTGGTCATGACAAGAGTTGAAAAGATTGTGGTTGATTGTGGTCCACCGGGGCACTAGTCATTATATCAATATCGAAATATTGGACTTAAGACTTGAAATTTACCAAATTTTACAGATTATTGTTTGTTTGTTTGTTTGTTTGTTTAATTGTCATACGATAATCTCTTCCAACCAACCATACTATGAAGTGATTATATGTATGTATGTGTGCGTTAAATATGCGTGAAAGTGTGTGTCTTGTTATTGCATTCGATCGACAGAATTAAAATACAAATCCGTTAATTTTATCCCAACGGTGAATGTTATCCCAGACGGTAATCAAACCCTGAACCTTACAATGTAAGATCAGGTGACCTAAGCACTATGCCACCGAGCCGTGTCGAGATGCCTTATATCTATAAGAGATATCATATACCTATAAGATACACTAATAATATTTAAGTTCTGCCATTAATTTCAATCAAATATTAACGCTGTTGGCGCTTTGGCCCAGCACCGCCCTTAGACGGAAAACGAAGCGCGCCGCCCGAGGCATTTAAAACGGAATCCGACCGGGTTCGTCCGCCGGCCGAGAGAGGGCGCTTATCGATTTTATTTATGAAATTAATAATCAGATTAAAACCGTCCTTGGCTACTTGCCGGGGAAACTTTGGGGAGACACAACCGATTTATGTATTTGTATGTTTATTTTTAAAGGAGAATTTCACTCTTTGGGCCCACCCTCCAATAACAATAGACCATATATCATATAAAAGATTTTTTTATGTAGATATTATAAATACCTATATGACAGCTCTTCTTAATTCGTAGTGGGTAAAAATTTACATACGGCAATAGATCTCGGTAGTGGTTGGTTTTACATGGTGAGTCGCGTAAGACAGTGATATTTAATCAGTGGGTCGCGACCCCTGGGGAGTCTCGAAGAAACCCCCGGGGGGTCGCAGGCTATCTAAAATAAAGAAAACGAAAATAATACAAAATCCTTATTTACATAATATGCAAGCATTTGCAGCTTCGGAAGAGAAACATGTGTTTTGCTATTGCTTTTACAAAATTTTATGTTGATCTATGACGGAAGCAGTTAGGCTCAGCTTCGAAAGTGGTTTTCGCCATTGTTTTTACAAAAACTTTATTTATTGTATGCATACAGTTACAGCGGTGGAAAAGAAAACAGTATAAGGGAAGGTCGCATAATACTTTTATTTTTTTTAACCAAAAGGGTCGCGATCTAAAAAAGCTTGAAAAACACTGGGATAAGACATGCGAGACGAAGAGCTGCATTCGACGCGGCGCCGCGGCGGGTGTTACGTAGGTCATCAGTTGTTGTTTGGCTTTTTTTGCTGAATAATATTTTTATGTTGTGCAATAAAGGATAAGTAGTAATAATAGTAATAATAAGATAATAATAACAATATTTCTTAACAGACATTTCTCGTCAAAGACGTAATAATTGGAATATGTAAAACTCAAGTACAACTAAGACATTATATGTGTGATTGGTTAATGGGCCCAGGATTTATAAAAGTAGTGGCATTATCCTGTATGTGATACTTGTAAGGTTGGGAATTGATTGTATACGTTTTTTCGCATACCTTTCAGCCTTGAGAAAACTCACGTCAGTTTGTATAAAACCATATCATCATGCTGAGGTACTTGGAGTTTCTAAGACTTAAGCGAACGCTACAAGCTCAATATTTGTCGTAACCTGTATCATAATCGGTAATAATATGTGTGAGGAATTACAGTTTAATCCCACACTGCTTATGAATCTTTTCAGTCAGTACGCCGATAATTATTCATTGCAGTGTTGGGTCAATCGACTAAGTTTTTCAATCGACTAATCAATCGTGATTCATTTAGTCACGACTAATTTAGTCGTGAGTAAAGTAAATTGAAATAATCATGACTAAATTAATTAGTCGGTAATCGTCTATTATGACTAACTTGCTCTAAATGCCACCCGACAATTATTTCTACTATATCTATTGGCTGATTGTACTTAGATTCAAACCGGTTTTGCCATACAGTCGCTTGGTCGGACGGCCGGTTGGTCGGCCGGTCGGTCGACCAGTCGGCCGGTCGGTCACCCAGTCGGCCGGGCGGTCGCTAAGTCGACCGGCCGACCGACCGACCGACCGGCCGACCGACCGTCTGACCGACCGATCTACATATATGAATAAATATATAAACCACAAATATTTCGCAAAAAAACCGTAATAAAAATATTTATAAATACAGTAATTCAGTTTTTGTAACGGCAGTCGTGATTTTTATGTATTTTAATATATCTATCTGTTTCAGGTTTCTATATTACTATACCGGCCTACCAACTGTCCGGCTGACCGGCTGGCCGACCCACCGACCCGTCGATCAGCCGACCGTCTGACCGATCGGCCAACCGACCGGCCGATTGACCTAGCGTCCGACCGACCGACCGACCGGCCGACCGACCCAGCGACCAAACTGCCGACCGACAGACCGACTAACTGACCGACCGGCCGACCGACTAACCGACTTACTGACTGACCGGCCGATCGGCGGACTGGGTCAGCGACCGGCCGACTGGCCGACCGACGGGCCGTCCAACCGGCCGACCAACCGAGCGACCCTGCGGCGAAACCGGTGAGAAGAAGGCGAGGCCGGCCGAGCGACCGACCGACCGACCGACCGACGGACCGACCGACCGACCGTCCGACCGACGAAAAACTTGCAAAACTTGCAGTTGACCGCTGACAAGAATTTCAATCGCAATTTTTTAGTCATGATTACGATTGAAACTAATCAATACTACGATAGTCATGATTACGATTGAAACAATTAATCGTACGTAACGACTCATGATTAAAGTCATCAATCGTCAGTCGTTAATCGTTAGTCGACTAAATTTTGCCTTACACTGAATACGTGTACAGTCTAGATATCGACATGTCTTCTATAATACTCTAATTAACTCTTCTGTTAGCTCTACTTAGAGTGTGATATTTGATACGTGAGTAGGTTTTAATTTCACGCCTCGCCTGTTTCGTTCAACCCGAGTATTACACATTACACAGCGGCTCGTGGCGCGTTCCCTCTGAGAATTATCGACAAATTCGCCGACGACGACGTTTTAATATATTGTTCGGGCCTGCAGCTGTGACGGTGGCGTTACGGTAACGAGCAAGAAATGAAAACATAAATTCATAAGAAAAATATATTGAAAGGGTGAAGTGGAGGTATCTTAAAAAAAAGGTTGATAGTAAAAACACATTTTTATAAACAAGATTTCATTAAAATACCCTGTCCTTAGCCAACCCCGAGTACATAGTCATAGTCATAGTCATAGTTTATTAATTCCAAAAAGTACATACTGTGGAATGCGTCATTTTTCATTGTCGTACAATTATTAATATCTTCATTACATGTTTATTTACCTTATATCAAGGTACGTATGGTTCAATATACAAAAAAACACAAATAACAAAAAAAATACAATAATAGTCAATATTTAAAAAATATATAATCAATAGGTTTTTCAGTAATAACCAGTACTAGAGTACTACTAAGATAACAAAATATAAAAACGAAATTACTCTAAGAGAAAATTTAAATAAAATACTGTAAAATATATAGACATAATCCATATCACAATACCACATAATTATTTATTTTTAAAAAAAAGTTGTTCAAAAATAAACAAATAGATTACATTTATATAATTACATTTTAAACTCAACCATAACCATGTTAAATTCATGTAAGTTATAGAAATCATTGTTGCCTAGGTTTCTTTTTATGCACTTTTTGAATGCCACCTCTTTGAGTTTTTTAATTTCTGTTGGCAGCAGATTGCAAGATTTAAAGCCCAAATATAAAAAGACTTCTGGTATAAACCCAGCCGGCCTTTGGGAATCACGATGTTATTCTTATTGCGTGTGTTATGCATGTTCGTGAAAATTCGAGTGCTTTTCGTATCCTTCCAAATTTGTAGTACCCAGAAATTTGGCGGTGTTAACAACCTGATCTTTATTGGAATCCATGCTAATGTTGTTAACTGTTTTAACATTTTTTAAGGCAAAATTCATGGCTACGGTTTTGGTGGGATTTAAAAAAAGTTGGTTCGTTTTAAACCAGTTACTAGCTACTGAGAGACATTGGTTTGCATTATGTCGTACTTCATAACTAGTTGTACCTTGGAATATAAAGCTAGGGTCATTTGCGTATAGTAACGTATTACATTTTAAGGGTATTGAATTACCCATATCGTTTATAAAAATAATAAATAATAGCGGACCCAGAATAGAACCTTGAGGTACTCCACATGTAATACCTATCTTTAATGTATGATTTTAGTAAACCGAGAGTTCTGCCTCTAAATCCGTACAACTCCAGTTTATCTAGAAGAATATCATGACTGACTATACAGCAGCCATATCATAGTGGAACATAGAACGGGCTATCATAATTGAAGGCTATACATAATTTCGTGTTTGTGCTGTTGACCGTTAAAGAGTCCCTTCATTGGAAGCCAAACCTGGGTGCAACAGTCTTGTCGCGGTAAAACTTAGAAAGGGCTATCATAATTGAATGCGTATTCAAAATTTCGTATCTGTGCTGTTGACCGTGGAAAAGTAGCCTCGTCGGGAGCCGATCCTGGATGTAGAATCAGGTCATGCTTACCATAAAAATGCATTGTCATAGGAACTGAGCTAACACGTAAAATTTCAACTTCATAGGATAAGAGGAAGTGGTTCTAATAAGCTTGTAATATTTGACCTATGTAAACAAACTAACAAACATGGCAAGGTAAATAAAAGCTTGCAATTAAGTCCTTTTCAAGGTTCTTAAAAAAGATGAATGGCAACATCGTAATTAGATTAGAAAAAAAGGTATTATTTTCCACAATAAAATTTCTTAAGTAAGGTTCTAAAATAATAATACACACGGTCACAAGAAATTTTCAAAAGCAATGTTAGTGCTTTAATATATCTGTTTCTATTGCGGAAAATATGCGACAACAACAATATATGACTAGTGTGCCCCTTGGTGGACCGATTTCAACCACAATGATGGTTCGACGCGGTTTGTTTCTCAGCTTCCCTGGGGCGGCTCGGCGTTAATATTTGATATAATGTATGGCGAAATTTAAATATTATTGATGCAGCTTGAATATGAGATATTCCAATTAAAATTTAGACCGATTTCAACCATAACCTTTAAAACCAAATGCTGTCGGATATCGCTCAGACGGATTACGAGTTAGAGCGCTATCTTGGAGGAATACATACACACAGAAACACACAAAACACAGACTTCAATCTAGAAATGACCTTAATCGTCCCAGGGAGGCTTAAAATGGATATTTCCGTCTTTTTCTCGATTTTTTTAACGAGTTCTCAATAGTTTCCTTTCTCGTCGATTGGCGAGCCGGGAAAAGAGAAATAAAGAATATGCCCTAGGGATGATTTTCTTTCTAATACACCAAAACCAATCGCTAATCGTTCCGTGTGGTCGCTTCCGTTGCGCACGAGGGGTGTGCGCGCGTCTTTGAAGTGCGAGCAATATTATTTCAAAGACATTTGGGTTGCTGCCGAGCATGACGAAGTAGTGATGTACGGGCGAAGACAAATTATAATTGGCGACGGAATCAACTGGCCGTGGATTATTGGTATTGCACGGCATGTGTCTTTCCGCATTGTGACGGTTATTGACTTCCGGCTAGTTAAGAAAATAATGACAGCAGAACCCAAATGAGCCTGACGCTGGCGAAATATTCATTTTTTTATAGTATTATGGCGGCGTTAGCAATATATACTCTCGGTGCCAATAACATTGAATCATCTGGCATATTATGTTTACTTCGGTCAAGCTATTCAAATGGTCCATAAATGTACATTGATATCGCCAAACTGGAAACCACAGTCGCCGGCAAAATAGCACGCACAATAATATTTAGAAAATACAATTCGATAGAAAAAAAATACCGTCTCGAAGTGTTCTATGACAAAAAAAAATCCCCTTTTTATACAGTTTGAATTATGGCAACGGGAAATGAAAGGCCCCACATTGAAGCAAGCAAAGGCTGGTAAGAGTATGAGCATGACAATGTTCTATGTTCTATGTTCTATGACATGACTATGGACGACTTCATTATCCTCGCGCTTGAAAAGAAAATTCCATTCAAGGTAAACACAATTATCCTCGATGCTCCCTTCGCTTAAAAGAAGCTTCTTATAAAGGAGTGGAGTTGGTATTACTGACTACTTTATAGGTAAGAAAAGCCAAAGCCGCGAGGCAACGACTGGAGGAAATGTAAGGAAAGGAGCTGAAAGAGCCGACGACAATTTGCGGGCGGAAGTCGACGCCGTCGTTGGAAAATGGAAAACATTTTTCTGCGCCCCGCGATAAATATCGAACGATCTGTATTTAATGCAGACTGAGCCAACTTGCGGGTGACAGGTTCTGTTGCTTTACGACTGATATCTAATTTTATTTTAAAATAACACACGATCAGCAAGACGCTGCTTGATAAACAAAAAGCAAATATATTAAATATGTCGTTACAAAAATGTAACTACTGTATTTATAATTATTTTTATTACGTTTTTTTAATGAAATATTAATGGTTTATGTATTTATGCATATAGATGATACATACATATTTTCAGAATGTACTCAATCAGACCCTTCATTTGACACTAAAAACTATATAGTTATGTTAATTTATTGATATTTAGAGATTTAAACATTTAGACGACTATTTATTTGATATTTGGTCAGTTAAGTTACAATATGACACTCGAGATGATATAGCATTTCTAACAATATCAGACACTTCTAAATCGGTTCAAGCGTTTATAAGTTATGGTGGAACTAGCTGACCCGTGTCGACTTCGTTGGGCGGTAAAACTTTTTACTTGTGATGAAATTATGAGTGTGGTTTGGTTAGTACTGAGTGCTATGATTTATTTCCTGACTGCCAAAAGAAGGGTTATATTTTTACTGCATATGTATATATGTATTTGCATGCCAATTTGACTATATTACCGATATTTGTGAGTGTCTTCTTGTGAGTGTCCTATTTGTGAGTGTCTTATCTCTTTAACCATTTATGCCGTAAAAGTGAAATAATATGCAGTAAAAGGGAAAAGTATTTTGTTTTAAACACGTAAGACGATAAATTTACTTATTTTGATATGAATTCATAATTGTTGATAATATGACCAATAAACATGACCTAACGATTTAAATTATTTTTTTAATAAAAAAAACTACTTTTTGTGACTTAAATATAAAATTTAGACATATGCTGTCGCTGACTTTTTTGTAGGCATTACCAAGCACTACAATTTTTCTTTAGAACTCAATCATATATCTCTCATCGTTAAGGCAGCGTTCGTTAGAAACGTTTTTGTTCGACCGTTTTTTCCGACTTACTTTGGAAATCCGACTACCACGAAAAAGTCTTTTAATTTTTCGGATTATTATATAGCCTATGACACTCACAAATAACGTGGCTTTCTATTGGTAAAAGAATTTTCAAAATCGGTTCAGTAGATCCAGAGATTACTTCCTTCAACGTCACAAACTTTACCTCTTTATAATATTAGTACAGATAAACAAAATTAAAACACATAGATGAACCCTGACCACATTACGCTCCTTTTTGTTGGGCAGTCGTGTAAAAAGTTACTACCACTGGTTATATAAGGTAGTGTTTTTCAACCATTTTTAGATCGCAACCTCCTCTTTGTTAAAAAAACTTACACGACTCCCCTTTGGCTAAATATCTGTAAATAAAATGAATGCAAAATTAGTATGAATAGATTTATTTAACTTGGTCCTAACATGGAGATATTCAAGAGGCATCATTAGATCAGCGTGGTCGTTTAATGTTTAAATCTATTTTTCACTTCCGAAGTTTTACCTAACTGTTTTAATATTACATCAACATAATGTTTTGTAAAAGCAATTACAAAATGAATATTAAAAAAAGAAAATCTTGCGAAGCTGTAAAGCCGTAAAAAATGAAGATTTTGTAATATTTTTAACCGATTTCAAAAAAAAAGAGGAGGTTATCAATTCGGTTGTGATTTTTTTTTGTTGATGTTTATTACCTCAGAAATGTGTCATTTATGAACGGATTTGGAAAATTATGTTTTTATTTGAAAGGATATACTTACAGATGGTCCCTTTGTTATCAAAATCCTGTTCTGATGATGGGATCCATGAGGAATTGAGGAAACTCCTCAATATTATCATATGAAGGTAAAAATTTACAAGTTGGTTCAATCCCGATGACAATGCATTTTTTATGGTAAGCATGACCTGATTCTACACCCTGAGTTGACTCCCGAGGAGGGGACTCCTCAACGGTCAACAGCACAGACACGAAATTTTGTATACTCATTCAGTTATGATAGCCCGTTCTAAGTTTCACCAAGACAGGACTGCGGCACCCAGGGTTGGCTTTAAACGAGGGAACTCCTTAACGGTCAAAAGCACAAAAAAAATGTATACGAATTCAATTATGATAGCCCGTTCTAAGTATCATAATGACATTGCTGATGCACTTATAAACAATTTTGGAGTTAAAATTTTGTCTATTATTAATTTTTATTGCTAGATAGATTGCGCGCCCGGGGGTCGTGACCTTCTAGTTGAGAAGCTCTGATATAGGTATTAGATTGCTCAATGCCTTATAACATTTCGGTAACCCTTTTATGCCGGCGACATAAAAGGGTTCCCGACACGCTTTTTCATACATTCTGTAGGGACTCTCCGCACACGATCGGCCGGTCGCCGTCACACGCTTCCTCTCTCGCGCTCGCCACTCGCTACGCTACTCGTCTCACTCGACAACCACCGGTTGCTGTGGACGGTGGCTCGTTTGCGCCCAGCCTAACTGAAAATTATATACAAGGCTATCGCAATTATCACGCGCACGCGTCTACAACCGCGCGATGACGTCACAGGTAAACCATATATGATACGAATACAAACCAAATACATTTACATTTACATTTTCGTCGTGTCCAATTGACGGCTAAAGACCGCTCTTGGACGTGTCAAAATAATTGGGTTATGTAGTAAGTTTCGCTACTACTCTTTACTGAACATACATAGGTAGTCAAGAATTAACTACTAGATTGTCAAACTATGAATATAAATAATCAAAATACAAGCCTAATATTTCAAGTAGTTAGTAATTCGAAAAGATACGTAGTAAAATTATTCATCGTAATATTCAAATTGTCAGTAAAATGTTAAATAATCAAATTAAATCTACGTTAAAAGTACAGATATAAGACCATATAAAATAATCAGACAATAAGGCTCTACTGTTTAAGTAATTTGAATGGGCACAATATTTGAAAAATCATGTCCCTCAAATTCGGCCAGAATATAGAAAGGGTGGCCTATCAGCATCTCCTTGATGTTTTTTTTAAATTTTATGTCCTCCAGCTGTTTAAATTTTGTAGGGAGTAGATAATAGAATTTAATGCTAAGGTACAAGTAGCTTTTCTGTACTTTTGCCAGTCGTATTCGGAGTACGCATAAAAGGGAACTAATACGATATATCCTACGCGACAAATATAATATATCCTTTGTAGGCTCAAGCATTGCTCAGGCATTATTAGTTTCGTAGGTATTAGCTATGAAAATCTAATTGTTTGTTTATTTCTTTTTATTGTGAAACCAAGCCTACTATGAAATGTTTATATGTATGTGTGCTGAATCGACTGAATTAAAATGCAATTACCTTAATTTTATCACCAACGGAAAATGATAACCTTACAATGTTTTGTCACCTCCACCAAGGACCACAACTGTAACGAATAAACGTCGCAACATCAAAAAATACCTCTTGTGAATTACAGTACAACCTCTGTAATTCGACAGATACCAGACCAGTGCACTGCCGGATTACCGAAAACGCCGTATTATTGGAAAAAAAATAAAAAAAGTCTAAGAGAAACTTTCGTTTTAATGTAGGCTACATTAAAAATATAAAATATACAAAGGTGTTTCTGTAGTGTAACTTACGTTATTTCATTGACGTGGAAGGCTTTAAGTAATTTGTCTATTGTCTTTTGTTTTTTATTTCTGAACGGCTATCCTTTATTAAGGGCTTGTTCTTGTAACCGTTTTAACACTAAAACGTCATGTGCACAGGCGCCATTTTCTTCTGCCCACGCTATCGATGTGGCGAACGAGACGATAGCCGCATCATGGCTTATGTTTGAAGTAGCTGTCATGTTCTCTCCCCCACCGTCCTCTTCGTCCTCTTCCTCCCGTAACCTCCTCAATTATCTCATCTTCTGTCATTAATCGATCATTCTCGTCTTCTTCTCCAGTAAGCCACACCCTTACATCGTCTGCCTGCAGTGTGTTAGCTGGTGAATCCACGAGCTGTTCAGTGGCCGACATTGCTAGATTTATTTAGATGCGTCAACACCGCGAAAATAATGCCGGATTAGTGGGAGTGCCGGAGAGCTGAGATGCCGGATTACAGAGGTTGTACTGTATTTAAAATTAACCTCATTCGTGAAAGATGTCTAATGTCTATAGCCTGACATGCAATCGCAGCGCAAAATACACACACTCATTTCTTGCAAATTCTACGAACATAAATCCCTGACTTTAACAACTTGCTAACAAACTGCTTTCAATATGGAAATCGCTTTCTCTGCTTGAATTTGCCGGAGATTTTATTCTATATCCTTTAGTAATTTGTTGCGTATGTAAAGCAAGCGGCAATAACGGCCGAAGTTAGTTTCTTCTACGGCCATTCATCCTCTAGGATAGTCCCGAACCGTCTCGTAGGCGGTCCTATCCACGTCTCCCTCTCGATTCCTAAGGGACTGCACACAATTTTACATATGCTATCTCTTGATGAATTAAGTATGACCGATATGTACGATAGCACGCGCGATATATCTTTTGTTACTAAATTAGCGTATCTAAGTAATAGACAAAATTTTAACATAAAAAAACCGACCAAAATTTTTGATAAGTACAGCAGCCATGTCATGGTGAAACTTAAAACGGGCTATCATAATTGAATGCGTGTACAAAATCCCGTGTCTTTGCTGTTGACCGTTGAGGAGTTCCCTCGCTGGAAGCCAAGCCTGGGTGCCGCAGTCCTGTCTTGGTAACATTTAGAACTGGGTTTTCGTAATTGAATGCGCATACAAAACATCGTGTACGTGTTGTTTACCGTTGAGGAGTCCCCTCGTCGGGAGCCAGCCCTGGGTGCAGCAGGCATGTCATGGTAAAACATAGAACGGGCTATCATAACGGAATGCGTATACAAAATTTCGTGACTGAGCTGTTGACCGTTGAGGAGTCCCCTCGTCGGGAGCCAACCCTGGGTGTAGAATCAGGTCATACTTACCATAAAAATGCATAGTCATCGGAACCAAACCAAAATGTACATTTTGAACGTCATATGACAATATTTGATGCGTTCTTCCAATTCCTTATGGATCCCATCATCCGAACAGGATTTTGATAAAAATGGGACCAATTTGGAACTATACTCTTTTCAATAAAAACATAATTTTCCAAATTGGTTCATAAATGACGGAGTTCTGAGGTAACAAACTTTTTTTTTAAATGCAACCGAATTGATAACCTCTTTTTTTTGCATTTGCGAATTGGGGGTGGGGGGGGGCAGGGAGGGGGGTGGGTTGAATATAATCTTCTTTTTTAGATATTCTTCTTCTTCCGTTGGTTCCTATACTGCATTGTCTAGAGTGCTTTAATATGCTATCCCACGTGCTTAAGATTGCTAACACAAGTGCTTAGGATGCAAAAGGAGTTTTGTGGGGGTGGTGTTTAGGGGGGAGGGGTTAGGGGGGGGGGGCGGGGTTGGAGGTTTAGGGGAAAGGGGGGTTTGTTTGGTGGTGGTTGAGGGGGGGTTAGAGGGCGCTGAGAGTGAGGGATGATAAGGAGGTATCGTAAGGGGATAAGTCGGGGAAGATAGGGGCTGGAGGGTGGGGGAGGGTGGTGATTCGTCGTAATAGGGGAAGGGGAGAAGGGGGTGGTGGTAGTTAGGGGGATAAGAGGCGAAGGGGAAGTTTGGGGAGGGTTTAGAAGGGGTGGAGGGTTTGGGAGTATTAGGGGTTTGGTGTGTGGGGGGGGGGGAGGTTGTTTGCTTGCCGGGAAGTCTTAGGGTAACACAATCATTTTTTTCCTCTATCGAATGGAATGCTTAAGTCAATTTGCCCAAAATGTCAAATTAGTTCCCTATGCTAATTCACCACAGATATCTAGCAAGAAATAAGAGCTATGAAAGTATCATAAAATGTATGAAATTTTTGATGTTGCCTTCCGAAGCAGATTTTTATAATTAGAGAAATAAATTAACATTTTTGAAGCTTCGGTAAAATAACTTTTATAACGAAACTTTTCCGGTAGGTATAGCATTTGTCAAATACGCCTTCGCAGTCTTTGAAGCCACTTTATGAACACGTTTCGTCTTTTTTCCCCGTCCCTCCAACGACGATACAATTCCCGTCCCTGCTTTTATCCCAAGTAACACTCACTTCGCGAGGCACGTGATCCGGGCCGGATAAAAGTTTTATTGGCAGTCTTCGCGGGTAACAGATAAAAGAAACATAAGGGAATGCTTAATACATTGATGAGTGCTGATTTCGCCTTTCCTCTTTTCCCTCGCGAGGATATTGCGAAAACTTTGCACGGTCATTGTTGAAATCGCTACCTTGTTTTGGAATTGAATCTTACAGCCGTATTCATAGAAACTCTTAAAGGAACTCTCACTCGAGTGATTCTTAAGTACCACCATTGATTATGTAGGGAATTAGATTGCTCAAGTCTGTACTAGTATCAATTTATTCATTCAGGATATACAATCAAATCATGTCGTAATCTATACTATCTATACTAATATTATAAAGAAGTAAATTTTGTAAGTTTGTAAGTTTGTATGTAGGGGCTAATCTCCGAAACTACTCATACGATTTTAAAAAAATATTTACTAATAGATGGCGTTCTATCTCTCCATATTATTTCTCTCATATCAAATGCGATAGATGGCTTTTAAAATTAAATGTTATTATTGTTATCTCTGCTTAAATTATTCGGTTTTTATAATCAATCAATTGTAAAAAAACATTTATTAGCAATGTTGTTATAGAAGGCCAAATAAATTTCTATTAGTTTGGCCGGCAATTCTACGCCAGCGCCACCTGCATTTCGCCGGCACAGAAGGGTTGCCAAATAGTACTATGGAGTCGTGCAATTTAAGACCATATGTAATCAATGCCGTCATCAAGGCGAGCAGTATGTAATCATGGTGACGTCACACCAATAACAGATTGTCAAAATATGTTGTTAACATTATAATCAACAAAAAAGCTTTTGAAATATCAAGATTTCGATATTTTCATAAATTTTAGCAATAAATCAACCCTTTCCTAAATTATTCAGCTAGACCTGCGGCAGGCGCTATATTAGTCCCTAAAATCCAATAAAATACCAAATATAAAAGTTAGCAGGTAAAAAATGTATGAAAGGGGAGAATTCATAAAGATGCTCACCTGTCAAATGGCGGTCGGGAATTTCTCAGTCACCCCCGCACGCGGCGGATAAACGGCGTTGCCAACTTTTTTGCCCGCTTCTCGTGAGCAGCGCGCAAACAAACTCAATTCTCTCGTAATGTATTCATAAAGTTGGTCACCTCGTCTAGCAGGGGGTGGCTGGCGTCCACGTCACGTCGTTTAAATAAAGCTCGGGAGATTGATTTTACGGGGCTTTCCCGGATTTGAATTGACACGTGTTGAGAATTCAAATTTCAAGCCTAATCGCGGCGTTTTCCTGCGATCTTTCCCCGTTTCGGCCCCGGATCTACGATTTCTTCGAGTCGGGGCAAAAACTTGTCATGGCTCGCCTCCAAATAACAACAACTAAAATGTTATAAATTTTCAAGTTTTAAACATCAAGAAGTTTAGCGACAACTTTAGCATATATTTAACTAAATTAAGGCCGTAATCGTAGGGAACGGCAATCAAAAGCGCATGCATATACCGCGATTTTTCCTGGTATTCTCTATTTTTGCTAAACATAGTTATCGTCTCATGGCGATATCTGATGCGCAGAAGATATCTAACGGTTCTGTGCAGATTTATTTATTTATTTAAGAATTAATTACTATAAAACATTGATTTGCTTACAAAAATAACAGGAACCGAATGGCAAAACCTTATAACCTTTTGCTTATTTGATTCTGTCACCCAACTGGGACTAGCCCGTTCTAGGGTGGACAGGACTCTAATATTACAATCAATTATGTACAAGTTTTAGTAAAAAGCTAATAACACTAAATTGCCCTAAAATTTGGTCTTCAAAAAAATAATATTAATAATAAAAAATATTAAAAGATAATATAATAAATAAAATGCAATTCCATTATATAATCGGCAATAAATATAATATAAAATTCGATTAAATAATATAAATAAAGTTATATGTGAGAAAAGAAAGAAACAGTCATTAATATTTAATATATGTTAAGTAATATAGAATTTATTATAAAAATACCTAGTCAAAAAAAAGTACAATTCATTGTCAAAATAATATATAACAAAGTCAAATAATGTTTGGTAGTTAGTTCAATGTTAAAATATACTCTACATACATGTTTAAAAATATGTTAATAACTTGTGCACCTAAGTTTTATTAAACTATTATTTCTAAAATTTGATGTATGGTTAGTCTGTCATGGTTCAATAACCATTTCTTTAATTCCCTAAATGTCAAAATCATTTTTATTTCCCTATTGATCACATTGTAAAATCTCGGCGTAATGAAAGAGTAAGTCTTTGTCCAAATGATATTTTCATTCCGGGTAAGCTATTTTCTAAAACTTGTCTAGTTGGTCTTCGGTTCTGATTTATTCCTAAATTTGGGCCTGATAACCTGTTGTACCTTGGGTCGGCTCAACTCACGGTTAATTTCCTATCCGGTAGCCTCCTCGAAGAGGGACTAACTGTAATGGACTCTGTGAACCCTGCCTGCGACTGTAAGCCCAGTCGTGGACAGGTAGGATCGGATGTTCCAATCTGGGGGCCACATCGGGTGATACTGTTCGGTTTACGCATCGTGCGGCGTCAGCCAATCGATGAGCACTTCGGCGAATAATCGGGCGAGTCTGAAAACGTACGTTTCCTAAGCAGCGCGGGTTGTTGTTGACCTGAGGTTAGCTATCTATAAAACGATCCATTGGCCACCTGATCCCATGTAATATTGAAGGCGAAAGGGCACCATGGCCCGCGATAAACTGGATTACCGCTAACATCAGGTAGAGGCCTCGCAAGTGGTTTCGAACCTGAAGAAGTCGGTGCGAGGCTGCCCGCTGGTATTAATTCCCAGTGCCTCGTGGTAGGGCGTTGGTCTTTCACGAGGATACTGGCGTAGTTAGACAGTGGACTGTGTTGTCCTAAGTCTCTGCGTTCACCCCATGGTTGAAAGAATGAGCTAATATCGTTATAACTCCCTAGGGTGGCGGGTTCTCCAGTAGTAGTTTACAACTCTAAAATGCTAAAGGAATCGAAGGAGAGAGAAAGAAAGTCAAAAATGATGTTTTGTGGATACTTGATGGCAAGCAACAGGATTTTAGTGCTGAAGGTTGTGTGTAAAAAGGTGTTCAGAAAGAGCTCTTGACCTTTAAAGGTTAATCTTTCAAAAAATACATATACAAATAAAATAATAAAAAACACAACTACCGTTACAGAGAGTGAACTATTAATTGTATTTGTAATTATTTTTATTAGGTTTTTTTATGAAATATGTATTTGTGTGTTATGTATTTATCCATACAGATACATGTTTATTTCCGGAATATAATCAACCAGATTTGACACTAAATACGATACACTTATGTTTTATTGACATTTGGATATTTAGACAACTACTTACTTGTTAATTGGACAGTTAAAGTATACCCTATGACGATCGAGATGACATAATGATTCTAACAATACCACACTTTTCTAAATCGGCTCAAGCGTTTAGAAGTTATGGTGGAATAAAAAAAACGGAAAACATACATAGATGACCCATGAACACATTACACTCCTTATTTTAGGCAGTCTTATAAAAAGTAGTATTTCATTCGCGGTTTCTTGCTTATCGATAATTTGTAGGGATCCGTAACAAATCGTACACACGGAACCCAATTGGTGAGACTCCATTGTCTATCCGTTTGTCCGGATATTTTAATTTCAATTTTTTATCCAAAAATTATCCAAATGTTTACATGTTACATTTCATTATGTAAATAATGAAATGTAACATATACACATTTCATTATTGACATCCCTAATCGTGATAAAAATGTTTATATACATTACTGTGATGTATCAGCAGTGATGCAACAGATGGTGATAAACAGTAGTAGAAATGAGTTAAGAAGAAACGGAACCCTCGGCGTGCGAGTGAAACTCGCAACTGACCTGATTCCGTCATTTTTGCTAATTTAAAAACATCCTAAGGCAGTATTGCTGGCAGCGAGTATTGCTGGCAGCGAGGTAGTATACGAGGGAGAAAATATTATTTACTTGTTTTCAAAAGTGGATAGAAATCGTTCTAGTTAACTACGCTGCGAAACAATCTCATATAAAATATGTATAGCTAGTTGTAATATAATCATGCAAAATGTAAAAGAGAAGAAGGAAAAGTCACGAAAGGTCCCCCGGGAATCTCATAACGTCTCCGTCTAGGGTAGCAACCTAAATAAAAATATCGTATCAATGAAATATCGTAGCAAGGGGAAAAAATATCGCTACTTAGCCTTACTTTTATCTATATTTTGTGGATATTTAATTTATTTTTTTATTTTATCATGGTATACAAAAAAAATACATTATATGCATCATTATTCATGTTCATTATACATTATTTACACATAATTATCACGACATGTAGGTAGCAAGTCGAATTACGAACTTTATTATGAAATCGGGGACTATCGCGGTTGTTTGACATTATACATAAGATGAAAAACGAATTTACCGGGAGAAGTTTGCAACACCCGACTGGTCTAGGGCAGACTGAAAGAGCTATCAATCCGTTGTTCTGGGTTTGGCGCGCGCGAATTTTGAAAATTCGTCGTACATACAACACACTGTATCCTCTCTTCTACGTGGAACCCTCTTCTTAAAATGTTCCCACCGCCGAACGCAAGGACGTAAAACAGGATACAGTGAGTGTTGTATGCGCGGCGGATATTCGAAATTGGCGCGCGCCGAGCCCGCTCCCCCACCACCGTCATAATCTACGTAGTGGCGGCAGTGGTATGCGGCCTACCCGCGGAACAACGGATCGACAGCTCTTTCAGTCTACCCTAGACAAGGGCGGCTGCAACGTCGCCAAAACGTCGGGCGATACGAACTTCACGCGGTAAAATCGTTTTTTATCTTATTTATAATTCGAACTGTACTGTCAATTCGGTATACATGGCCATTTCGTTAGAGTATCTCAATTTTTGCATGGGGATGATGCACAAAGCAAGTGCTTGAACCTTTAACGGTAATATTACGGTAATAAACGGTTTTAAATAAACACCCTCTCAGATATCCCTTATTCTAATTATGTCGGGAATATTATATATTTGAGATACGTTAATTGTATGTTAAGCAATATCTAATGACATTCCGTAAATACAAAGACTTACAAGCCATGGACCAACAAGTCAAAATGACTATAAGAGCAGGGGGAAATCAGTTTTAGGTACCACTTATAAGAACTTCATTCACGCAGCATTACTTTTACTACTACTTGGCTTCAATGCTTTATAATTATTTATAATATAGACTTTATCAGTCATAAAATTATGAATGAAATAAAATTCATTCTTTCATTCACATAAATAAAATTCAATAGAAAGTGCGTGATTTATAAAGGACCACCTATCCCAAAATAATACTTATCAACATCTTTGATTATGTAAAAAAATAAAAATAAAGTAGATTTTGTAAAATAAATACAATAGATGTTTAGGTTAGATATAGACCTAAGAAAATAGCCTTTTTTTGTGTCTACATATGAGGACCACTTTCTCAAAGTGATACATAAAAGTGATACTCCATCATTGACCATAAATTTCTAGGAAACATCAAAAAACCTAATTTTAGCAAGCGCATAATACATATATTACTTTCCTGTGAAGGAAAGTATTGTAGATACACTTCTGTGTGTCTGCTGTGTGTATTCTCCGACGATAGCGCCGAAACGCTTCATCCGATTGAGCTGAACTTTGGCATTCAGGCATCATTTGGTCATGGCATGAGCTCGAAAGATTGTGGTTAAAATCCATTCCTCTCCAGAGAAGAGCCATATCCTTCACTCTCCAGAAAAGAGCCATACGTGCGATAGTAGGTATTGGTCCACGGCAGTCATGTCGTGAACACTTCCAAAAACTAGGGATATTGACCGTATATGCGATTTTTGCTCAAGAAGCTCTTTGCGAATTCTATTGCAATAAGAGCTCGGCCATATCCCACGAGGAAGTACATCGGCATGACACCAGGAATAAAACCCTGTATCTCCAACCGTTCGTAGCAAGTACTGCCAAGTTCCAGGCGACTAGTCGATACTTAGGCCTCAAACGTATTAATAAATTGCCCGAAAGATTAAAAGCAATTAAAAACATCGATATTTTCAAGAGATCCATCCGAGTCTATCTGCTTAAAATCAACATGTATGCCCATAACGACTTCTTAAAATATTTTGAAAATACATAGCATCGTATCTACCCATTTAATCTAATACATATTATTTACCGTTAATTGTTTTGTTGTAAACTGTTATCATATAGTCTATGTTTTTGTAAATTGGTAAGTTTAAAGCTATATATTGTATATCATCTCTTGTCTAAATTGAGTAATTAGTTTAAGATTAATTACTGTCATTCCTACATAATTGTATGGTTGTATTGGAAATAAATACCTTTTACTTTTACTTTTACTTTACTTTTACATTCACCCAGAGTTGGCTCCCGACGAGGGAACTCCTCTACGGTCAACAGCAGAGACCCAAAATTTTGTGTACGTATTCATTTATGATAGCAACTTCCAAGTTTTACCATGACATGGCTGATGTATCCTAGGTTGGCTCCCGACGAGGGAACTACTCAACGGTCAATAGCAGACACAAAATTCAAAAGTTGAAAAAGTCGAAAAAGTCGGAAAAGTCGAAGTCTAAGTCGATTTCGATTTCGATTTTTGAGGGTTAAAGGGTGGCTCTAGGTTGGGGGTAAGGGGATTGTGGTAGGATTTATGATATTAATATTCAGATGAATTAAGTTCCTGGCTACTTCAGAGGAAAGTCTTGGGGTGACACAACCGTTTTTTAAGTGATACATCATTGATAGAAAATAATAAAGTTACTCTATCATGATACTGAAGTCATCTTGCGTAAGAGTCGAGGAACCAATTATTATAAAACTGTCAGTATTGAAATTACTATGGAAGATTTTGTCAAAGCGATACATCTACTGCAAAAGTATCGTTTAGATAAAAACTTTCACTTTTATAATTAATGTATAAAACTAGATTTTTATTTATAATTATCAGTAGGTAGGCTTTTAGATTTATTGATATCTGACTTAAGTACTTAAAATAATTTGTTTAATATATGTATAATTTTTAAAGGTTATATGAATGACAATGTTCATCCTGTAAAAAAAGACTTTTGCTGATGTATCATTTTAGAGAGACCGGTTATCATATATAATATAACAGATATTATTTTATTTTATTTACTTGTACGTGAGTTATGTTGTTTATTATATTTGTATGTATATGTGTATGTATGTACGTATACAGGATGAGTTTTAATTAACAGGCATTCTTCAAGGGGGTGAAATATATATATATTATTTTTTTTAATTTGAAAATTTGAAGAACTTGACTGTTAACAAGCGTTTGAGAGCGCTGCGCCATCTGTCGGTAGGCAAGATATTGCTAATAAAAATGTTACCTACCGCTAGATGACGCATCGTGCTCAGCGCTATTTATAAAAAAAAATGATTTTTTTTCACAAATTTTTAACAAAAGTTGCTTATTTGCTCGTAAGGATGCCAACATGTATATGTATGTATAGAATATCGCAGCATATTATATTAAACTGTAAACATTTCAGTTTGGCGATTTTTTTTATAGTTTGGCCTTGATTCCAAGCTAATTTGAAAAATTGGCAGCCGAGTTTGATTTACTTTTATAATGTTTTACATATATTTTCTTATTATGAACGTTAGTTTACATTTTTGTATTCAATTATATAATTCCTGGATATACTCATTTACCTCCAGCCAGTGGCTAGTAGACAGAAGCAACATTATTAATTGAACTTATAATTCAAGGCCCTC
The DNA here is from genome assembly GCA_944548615.1 of Micropterix aruncella. Taxonomy (NCBI): domain Eukaryota; kingdom Metazoa; phylum Arthropoda; class Insecta; order Lepidoptera; family Micropterigidae; genus Micropterix; species Micropterix aruncella. The sequence continues at coordinate 16,750,481 of OX155963.1, forward strand.
AAGATGAAAGGACCTACCCTACGTGCAACAATACATTATCAGGAGAAAAATATTTAACCCGTTGGTAATACCGTATGGAGAAAATGTACGTTTCGTCATACATAGACGTCTAATTTAATGAACGATACTGTTACGCCCTTCAGTACCTATGTTAAAATAGTCAAAATAGGGCGGATTCGCACCAAGATGTCAATTGTGCAAATGTAGATACGACCTTATAGCTTGAGGCAATTCCTCGATATGATAGAAAATATTTTTTTTTTCAATTAACGATGTACCTAGCTCCGATGTACGATCCATTTTAATAAATATTTTACAATCGTACGCGGTGCGGTGTCTTGTCACCCTTATTCTCATTTAATACGAAAGGAGGTTGCGTGATTGTATCACCGCCATCTAGCAGCGCATAGAACAACTATCAGCGGTCGCGTCTCTTGGGATGTGCCTATACGCCGGCAGATGGCGCTGTCTATTTAGATATATAATTTACCCCTCAACATTACTTATCTAAGGGATAGGTATCATGGCAATATTTGCACTTAATACAAATTTGTGACGGCGCTAGTGGGAATATATGGTACGCATTATCATTATATGGAGAAACTGACCCAAATAGTAAATACACCTAGGCTAGGGGAACCAACTAGAGTTGTCAACTACAGCGGGCGAGCCCGGCACCTCACGAAGTTTTAACTCTTAGTCATTCTGTCTCCCTGAAGTGAGCGCAGAAGACTTGGATAAAAACAGTCCACCATCAAGCTCCGCCACAAGCCCGTAAGAGGCCAACGCCTTAACCGCGAGATAGCCAGGAGTGTTACCCAGCGGGCTTACACTCACGCGCTTACTTCCAATTGCGATCAGATTACTCCAGTCTCTCGATTGGTTACAAGTTCGAGGTCGCTTGCGCGGTCCTCTCCCTTACGAAGCGGTGAAACAGTGTATACCGAATCTATCGCGGACCACGGCATCCTTTGTCCGGCTGTTCACCCAGGATCGGGTAGCCGATGGTCGTTTCAAGAGCAGTCGCCGTAAGGTCCGCAACCACCCCCTCTACAGAAAATAGTACTGCTTCCAGAATCTTCCGACTGTTAGAGTGCGCAATCGATTGTCAATGCCGCACGGAGCGTAGACCGTCCAGGAGCGCCAGAATATTGATTCCTAGGGGAAACTAACCATAAGGCCAGAGCCCTACCCAGGCTCGCACTTCATGCGTGGAGGCCGTCGGATCCCCATCCGACGTTGACCCGTGAGTGTGACCAACCCTGAACAGAATAGGTCTTCGTGGTCGACTCAGCAAGGGCCCCTTAGATCCTTGGGGCAGGCTAGGGGAACCGATAGGAATAAGAAACTAAAAACCAAAAAGTTATAAATCACGTCTCAGGATTGTACTTTGTTGACATAATAACCCCCACCTCCCAGCCCTCCCCCCCCCCCGCATTCATCGATTTGGATGTGAAAATTGGTCCGAGTCACATCGTACCGTTTATGATGAAAACGCTGAAATTTTTGGATAAACATAGGCTTTGCGAAATAAATGCAGTTTACAGAAAACCTAGTACCTACATTTCTTTGGACGTTTTCTATATAATACAATTCATACAGTTGAACCAAATTTCTGAAGAATTCATATTTTAACCCTTAGAAAGCTACCCATGGGAATGAAACTAACGACGGCATGTTTTCAACCCTCGAAAAAAATATTGGAGAGGGTGTTGGCGCACGCATACTAATATAATATAATGGTGGTTTATACGATAAAGACGACTTTATTCGCATATAATTATATAATTGCATAAATACGGAGATAGGCCGCCCGCGAGTTGTCGCAACGGAAAAACCACTGATCGGTGAAAATATCAGACCAATTTAGCTTCCGATACTACCAAATTATAGAGAGAAAAAGAAGCCTTAAGGTTTCCCTTCAGTTAAATACAATAAAACATTAATTAATGAATGAATGAATGAATGAATGAATGAATGAATGAATGAATGAATGAAAATCTCTTTATTGCACAATAAAATAAGGTACAATGGCGGACTTATTGCTACACTACAGCAATATCTTCCAGTCAACCAACATGCTGGTGTGAAAAGAAGAGTAGGCAACAAACTATAGCCTAAAATTAAATTTGAAATTATAGCATATAATATATATTTTATTTATTTATTTATTTATTTAATTTAACAATTCATTTACAAGTGCACAAGTATCACTAATAATCATATCAATAAAAAAATATATATAATTAAAATTAAAATTAAAATTAAACACGGCCGATATGAGCATTAGCATTTAAGTACTGCTGCTGCCCAACTAAGTGCCAGGACTTGTTCCAGGGCAGCTAGCTCTCTAGTTTTTATAGGTATCACATATATTCGGCAATGAAATAAAAAAAAAATAAATAAAAAGGAAAAGAAATATATATATTCCCGTCACCATTACAAATTATAACTATTGTGTGTGTATCTAAAGTAAAATGTAAATATATAAATAAATTTTTGAGTTTGACATATTATATGTATGTATATGTATATACATACATATTTTGATATATTAACAAATAAATAAATAAATAAATAAGTAAATAAATAATGTTAATAAGTAAATAATTAATGCAACGTTAGTTAAATGAAATTAAATTCAGTGCAATAAAACATTTGAAAATGTATCGATTTTTCATTTGTAAACTGCGCTTGAAACTGCTGAATATCCAAAAAAAAATAATCTCGGATCTCGTTGATTAAAATTAATTATCAAAATTATGTAAGACAGACCAGAGTGCGACACTGATTAATTAAATAGCAGGTGATTTAACTAATTGACGAGATAACTAACGTTTAGCCAAGATCCAACCTAATAGAGAGTGTTTAAAATTTAAATCAAGGCGTTTATCGGTCGTCGCTTTGCGACTTTTTTTTATTGTTGCCTTTACCTGGTTCCTTATGGTTTCGTGCAGCTTGGGTGGTGTTAGCCAAAAATCTATGTCATCTGGCCTGTCCAACTCACGGTTTAACTCCTGCAATAGCCCTTCAGTACCATTACATGCGATCAACAAATGCATTGATTTCCAGTGAAATACACTGACACAATTCTGCTATTATTTTAACCCGTACAGCGATGAATCAGCACGATGAAACAAAACTTTTACTAGGAATATTTCGAATTGTATCATTTCCCGGCCTATATAAACCGGCGAAAAAGCAACCAAAGTAGCATTCCCCGAGTGATCACCTTCCCCCAAGGTTGCGAAGGTATACCCGACACTCTCTCACGAGTTAGGTCAACGGGTCCGGCTCCTTGGTTTCCTGTCCTTATCTTCCCCAGTCACGAAGCATCAGTCTGCTATCCCACAGACTCGAGCCATGCCCAGTACAAGATACTAGGAGCACACACACAATCCTAATCCATATATCCTCGTAATCGCAGTCGCGTAGATCAATATACTCGCGACAACGTAAACTATCCGGGAAGCGTTATAATTGGCAATATCAAACTTTCAATCAATAAATACCTTCTACTTCATTCAAAACCGCCTTTCAATACGGAGATAACTCGTAAGTTGATACCACCACCTCACACCGCACAACTTGGAGTCTAGTGAGGGGTGGTCCCTCACACTCCCATTTGGTAGCCTCCTCGAAGCGGGGCATACCCTGCCAGGGCCGCTGTGAGCTTCTGCCACGGTTGTAATCCTGCAGTCGGAGGCGGTTGGCGGTTGGGATCAGAAGATCGCGGATTCGGGGATATTCCACGGGCGGAACTGGGCGGTTGGTGCACCGTCCGATTTTCTAATGGTTGAATGCCCAGCCGGCAAATAGCCAGAGGAGTCTGGAGACGTAAGTTTCCTATGACAGCGGAGAGTAGTTGTTGACCTGAAGTCTCAACCCTTTAAACGATCCGTCGGCCACCCGATCCAGAGTGACCATGGCGGGCGAAGGGCGACGCGGTCCGCAAAATATTTAGACTGAATGACTGCTTACTTTAGGTAGAGGCCGCGCAAGCGAATTCGAACACGTGACCATACCGGGGGACGACAACATTTGGCCAAATCTGGTAGTAAGGGCGTGAAGTCGGCTCACTGTTTCACTCCCCAGTGCCACGCGGTAAGGTGTCGGTCTCTTACGGGCGAGTGGGCGGAGCTAGACTGTGAACTGTGTTGTTCCTAAAGCCTTTATTTAATCACCCTGAAAAAGCGATTTTTATCGTTATAGCAGCCTAAGGTGTCGGGTTCGGCCGTTGCAAATGACAGCTCAAAGTGTTCCTTTTACCTATCAATTCCACTTTTTACTCGACTGCCCAACAAAAAAAGGAGTGTAATGTGTTCAGGGTTCATCTTTATATGATTTCTGTTTGCTTCGTATGCTATAAGTATTTGGTATTGTTAGAATCGTTATGTCATCCCGAGTATCATAGGGTACCTTAACTGTCAAAATATTAAGTAAATATTTATCTAAATGTCCAAACCTCCAAATGTCAATAAATTAACATAAATTAATAGTTTATAAAAAAAACACTAAAAACACGCTTTGCGGCCAACTATTCGACGACGCGGCCAACTATACGCGCCAACTATACGACACCATTACTTGTAGTACTTTCCACGCACCATTACATCTACATTACTTGGTATGCGCTCCATTACTTCGCACTAACCAAAGTTCACTCCAAGACTTTTCTAACAAGTCCAAACACAGCTATGATACGATGTTCCATCATGAAGTTCCAGTTCATATCTTCCGACTCCATCATCAGATCAGTTCGACAGTACCATATTATTGTATTGTCATCAGAACTCCATACAGCTGCCAATTTTCATGACGCTACGATTCTTGGAAGATGGTTAAATTAGTTACCTTAGATTCCATTACATAGGGACAGGTCGACCTAATAAAAGCGTGTTAATAAATATATCGTGGTTAGTGTCAAGTAAAAGGACTGATTGAGTATATTCCTAAAATATAATTGTGTCTATATAGATAAATAAATAAACCACACATATTTTAAAAAAACCGCAATAAAAATAATTATATATATACCGTAGTTCACTTTTTGTAACATCCCTCGTTTCTTTTATTCCTTACAATATATTTACTTGTTAAGGCTCCCTTCCGAGTTGACGCGACTAAAAATTTAGGTATTTTTGCAATGCCACGCGCCCGCGCGCTTTCGATATATACATAAAGATGTATAGGTACACCGCGGCGACAAGGGAATACGTCCCACCGTTGGCAGTGGCCGAATACGAATGACGATTTCGGCTTCGCGCGTCGTCTAATATAGTCGATTTGGCTTTTCAATTATAATAGAATAAATTATCAAATGAATAGTTTTTTATAAAGTAAAAATTAGATTACAATAATAAAATAATTTACGATCACTGTGTTATTTTTTATATCACTCAAAAGTATCTTTAATAAATAGAAAAAAAAATAATGTTTGGCCATAACATTTCTGGAAATTACGTAATTTCAAATATTTTTTTCTTATATTTTTTGTATGAAAGTTCCAAAAACTATCTTGGTGCTATGCAGATAGACCATACGTTGGTGTAAATAGTATTTTTTAATATTGAGAATCATCTCTAGGTTTTTCAAAAACTGAAGACAAATCTCGCTCGTTTATATTTTTTTGGAAAACAGTAACAGAATAAAGATAATTTACAATTAATATGGAAATAATTTACCAACTTCGTTTTGGTGAAATGATAGCTTAAGGACCGAGTTTTTAAAATCCGGCATAATTGTATAAAAAACAACCAGGCTACAAAATTATGCTTCATATAGCTTTTGGCCGCCACGGCCGCCACGGCCTCTTAAGTAGTGTTTAATATGTGAGAAAAGCGACATTTAATTAAAAATTATGTAGCATAAATCAACACTCTGTATATAAGATACATTCATTAAGTCATTTTACTATTAATTCATCATTTGAGTAATTATCTAAATTTATTATTATAATGTAATTAATTATGAAAAAATTACACTATAACTTTACTCTGATTTATCGCTTATTTCAAGAAGATCAAATAAGTACTATATTCATTACGGAATTTTCTAGATTGTGACGTCATGCGAAGACTTTACAAACAACCAATTCGTGAGTCTGCAGAGTAAAGTGATGATATAGTATTAGCTCATTCAATTTACACATCAGGCCTTGCAAAAGGTCATATAGTTATAATGCTTTAATATGTTGTGAGGACCTGTGCCAATGGCATCGGATCTACGAGATCTACGATCTCCTCTTCAGCATTTGGATTATTGTTTTTTTTTAAATTACAAAACAAATATCCTGGGTGTTTTTTTTGTGACCAACAGGAATAAAAACCATTAAATATATTTGCAGTGTTTATCATTTGCTAATAACTTTTCCATGTGTGTGTGTCTTTAACCCGTTGAGTATGAGTCAACCAAATCTCGCCGCGAAACAATTACCCGTTGAGTACGAGTCGACCAAATCTGGTCGCGCGTTTTTTTCACTTCTTTGACGTTCTCATATTTATTCATAATTATCTAATTGTTTTACAAAATGATATTTCAATATTCTATATTCGAAATTTCAATGCAATCATTGTGCAGTTGTTCTTTTTATGATTGGTGTAGTAGTTTCGTAGTTATAGTACTTTAAGTCGATGTCACCGAAAATCCTGCAAAAGAGACAGATGCATCCATGAAAATACCCATTTACTCCAAGGGTTAATATAGAATACATACAACCAGTGTAGACAACACACAAGCCAGACTGTATACACACAGTGGCGTAACTTTAAAAGAAATTGGCCCCAGTGCAAAATTGAATAAAACCTAACCCCCTCCCTACTTATTTACATTCATTATGTAATATACGATGTAATTACTGTATACCTAGCTACATTATATATTTATATTGTAGCTACATTATAAATCGGCGTTTACATTTGGTGTTCAAGAAGTGCAGCGGGACACACGGAATCGTGAATCACATAAAAACAATGTTGCAGGAGAATGATTGAAAAATTTATTCCTACATTAATACGACGCCTTACTGTTAATTTAATTACTGAATTATATTTCTCATTCTTTAAAAGTTGGTGAAAATTAAACATTATTGACAGTTTTATTACCCTATTTTGAGTGCGAAATTGGTAAGACTAAAAAATACCCACATAATATTAATACAAATACACAATTTTTTGCATATATACATATTTAAATTAACTAAGTAGATACTAATGTTTATATTATAAAAAATATGAAATATGAATAGCGTGGTTTTCGTCTTGATTTGCACATCGATCAGTGATGAGGTATCCATTTTTTCGGCTTTCTCAGCTTCCTAGGTGAATTGGATAGAACGTCGATGGTAGACTGACGTTCCATTTTGGGCCCCCAATCCACCGTAGGCCCCAGGGCGCCGCACCGGCTGCACCGGCTTAGTTACGCCATGTACACACCTTCAATCCTTAGATCCCAGCAAATTTTACTATTCTAATCTTGCTACAACTTTACACGTCGAGCTTTCCTTTCCAGAAAGGATTTATTGCCACGTCAATTAATAATTATAGTGACACGTTTGAATCAGTAGTTGTTATCAATGAAAACCAACGCGAATTACTCGCTTGACATTCGGGTTTATTCGGCTCCGCTCGTGTAGCCCCGTCCCCTTCTGTCTATGGGGGGATTTTTTCTAGGCGGGAGTGGAAATTACCTGGCAGAGACATTACATCACACACACTGCGCACGCGTTCAAAAATCAACTTGGATGCGATCCAAATTAAAATGATCAATCTATAGCACGTCACCCCCTGGTTAACGCTTTGGTTAAAAATCTTGTTTCCCTTGAATTGCCGCCCGGGAAAAGTACCCCGGTATGCCCCCCTCCCCCCCTCCTCCGGATACTCCTAGAATCAGAGCTGCCGAATAGTAAGAGACCACTATTGCAGCTTCGAAAGACCTTCACGAGCTGACCAATGTCCAAAAACATGATTGTACTTGCTTCGGATTATTCTCTATATTTTTAAAGTATGCGCCCTGCAGCTGCTGTATCCTACGAAGAGCTGTATCTCGTAAACTTCTAAATACACGATGTTAGATTTAGGCTTAAACTAAAGCAAATTTAATATACATAACAAAAAAAAATCCTCCAGGACTCATCATACCTTAGGAAATATTGAGCAAAAACTAAAAAAAAAACAGTTTGTTGGAAAATACAAACGTAGTCTCTTATTCCTAGCATAGGTTCAATAGCATGTAAAAAATATAACTGCCTGAGGTCTGCAGAGTCGAGGTCTATTTCGTTTACACTTTAAGTGGTCTATACAGGGTGTGATTATATCAAGGATATTTCTTGTAGTGGATGAATCAGTAGAGCGAAGTAAGCAAATTTAAAAAAAAAATTGGGAAAAACAATATTCTTTCTTTTTTTACTTTTATTTTAAATAGTAGGTATAGAAAGATATAAGCCCGATGCGCTATCTAGTGGTAGGAAAAATATCGCTAATAGTGTTTATTTGCGATATATTACCTACCGCTAGATGGCGCAGCGCGCTCAACGGCTCTCAAATTTTTCTTCAATAGATACAATTTACATATTTGCAAATATCAACCAAAAATATATTTTTTTGATATTTCCGAAAAAAAACTTAAAAGTTGCTTACTTCGTCGTATCGATTTCCCCACTGCAGGAAATGCCCGTGATATAGGCACATCCTGTATAAGAAAACTTGTAAAAACTTTAACCCATGGTTTACCCATACGACGAAAATTGTACAAATAGGTAGGAAGAGCGCTGCTTCACAGATTACCCATATTTGGTTTTCCAGCTGATTAAAGTCGTGGGGGCTAGACTGGATTTTCTTTATAACATAATTATTACATTTGAAATAAAATAATTAAACATACTCGTATACATCTCTAATAATAAATAGTCAGAAATTTCAGCTGAATAAGAGTTAAGCAATATAAAATAATACACACATTATGTAATTTATTCAACTTACTAAACACAGGCCAGAAGAATAAGAAAACTCACCTGTAACAAAGAAATAAAACAAGTAAATATAATAAAAAGAATAAAAAACAAGATTTTGATAGAGATGGGTCTGTTAAAAGTTGTTTTACGAGAAAAAAATATATAATAAACATTTAAAATGTGATCCCTGAGAAATAAAGTTAAGGACATGTAATTTATTTTATTACTGGATTAAAAATATAACCATTTTTAGTTTTCGCTATAAATGAATCTAACAAGTAAATACATTAAAAAGAGTAAAGGGTTCGCTAGACGTCATTCATTAATCAATTAAGTCTAATTAACGTGACTCCCTTGTATAAACTACAAAATTAGGCATTTTCGGTAAATATTTTAAAAAAATATTTGCATAATTCCTGCGGTTTACGATCCCCTCCCAGCTCGCGACGCGATGCTTAACAAGCAATCTTGATCGTCTAGACTCAGTCTAGAGAGCCCCTAAAAATCACAACTGCTGCTCCAGAAAGTTAACTATTGTATTTATAATTATTTTCATTACAGTGTTATTATGAAATATGCGTGGTTTACATATATATATAGATACATGTACATATATACATGTACATATATTTCAGGAATGTACCCAATCAGACCGTTCATTTGACAATAAATACGACATATTTAAATTAATTTATTGACCTTTTGACATTTAGACAAGTACTTACTTGATATTTGTACATATAAGGTGCCCTATGACACTCGAGATGATATAACGATTCTAACAATACCGCACACTTCTAATCAAAGGTTTATAAGTTATGGTGGAATAAATAAAAGGAAAACATGCATAGATGAACCCTGAATACATTACACTATTTTTTTTATTGGGCAGTCGTGTAATAATTAGCTATGTTGATTTGAAATTCCAGTCAGGCAATACCATGGTTGCTATATTTTTACAACAAGTGTCTATCCAGTAGCGCACCTCTGACACCAGGTGATGGAGGGTTGCTAAATCGTACTATGGAGTTCCGAAATGTTATATCATATATAATCAATTTGATAAGGTTTTGTATACAATCCGTTCATAGGATGATGATTCGCAGTAAAATAAAATTAGTAAAAGCTACTTGAATAGCAGCGAAGGAAATCCCAGCTTGGATTGGGAAACGCTTATGTTTGAATGAGATATACTTACGGATGTTTACGACGTTCGACTGTGCATGTTAGTTTATGGGTCCCTTTACCGTCGACGAACGATCACTCATCATCCATATATCTCAAAAATCGAGCTTTTCCTTTTGCAACACAAAATGCCTCCAATTGAGGCGAATTAAAGCGAAAAAACTAAAATAAAACACTTTGATCACATCGGCAAAGACCGTTTCATAAATGGAGGATGACGTTACGAAATAATTCAAAATTTCGAACGTTTCCAACATTTAAAATATGACATTATTAGGCTGCGTTAGTTATCAACGAGCTGGCTGCGTTAGTTAAATCGAAATAAAAATAAAAAACCTACAATGCACAATGAAATGAAAGAAGATACTTCAATCTTAATTTCTGGCAGAGAAGTTTATACTAAAGACTATATAATAATATTAAAATAAGGTAAACTTGTATAAAATTGTATAACATTAGCAAATGTATAAAGAAACATGGTAAAAAAACTGTATAATATTTTTATATTTGATAAGGTTTTGTAAATAATCCGTTCATAGGATGATGATTCGCAGTAAAATAAAATTAGGAAAAGCTACTTGAATAGCAGGGAAATCCCAGCTTGGATTGGGAAACGCTTATGTTTGAATGAGATATACTTACGGATGTGCATGACTTTTCGACTGTGCATGTTAGTTTATATCTGATGAAGATCATAAATGATGATCTATTATAACATCTAGATGAAGATTACATCTTCTGTTTCCAAAGCTTCAGCTATTGAAGTATTTGCCAAGGCTATGTATAATATAAACAAAGGCAGATAAGATAGCCTTGGATCCGCCGGCGGGTAAAATAAATATGATATAATAATATATACCCAGCTCAGTGACATTATCAATTTTCAGTAGGACTTTCCTCCGCTAATAAAAAGCACGAAAGCTCTGTTAGATACCACGAATTGAGAAATATAATCTTCAAAAAATATGCTGGCGGCGCTTATGGCATCTCGCTTCTCCCCAATCCCCTACTTCCCCCCCCCCCCCCACCCTCCCTACAAAAACTTTCAAATCGGATTGACTACGAGCAGCCTCCCTATGAAATTAGCTTTGATCCGCTACTAGCTGCGGCAGGAAGTCTGGGTTTGTAACACAGACCGAAAAATAGACAGACAGAAAAATGGCTGTATTGTACCATAAACGCTAACAATAATAAATAAAACTTAAATTCTATTTTTAATAAGTAGGTACAAACGGCGGGATTATCGTCCCACGATTTCTTACAGCCAGCCGTTGTAATATAAATTAATATAATATATACAATAATAGATAATTATTTACCACAGGTTAGTAATAATACTTATATGAAATGATAAATATTACAATATTAAGTACTTATTGAACTGTCCAATAAAACAAAAAACCGTTTGTTTATTTTTTGAACGTATAGGGAAGGGAAGGGGAGGGGTGAGGATAGGGTGACGTTTACCTAATATTTTGAGAAAGAAATGATTTTTTAATAACGCGTTGAAACAGTGTAACGAAGTTGCATAATAACAAGCGGAAACTGATTCCAAAGTCGTGCAGAATAAACGCTAAATGATTAGGGGAAAAAGAAGCTGATGTCATAGTATTGCTATGGTGTTGTCCCGACTTGATCTGAATGGTACACCATGACTTCCTAACGAGTGAAAGAAGTCTTTACTTTAAGGCAACTATGGGGCTATTGAGGACTTTGTAAAGAAGTAAGAGAGTATGCAGCTGTCTACGCTCACGAATTCAAAGCTATATCACGTTTGTCATGGCGGTTTCGAGATGTCTGTTTAAATTTAGGGTTTTATCAATTTCATAATATTGTTATTGACAGTGACGCCATCATTGATAAGTAATTATAACTCTCTATGCTACTAAGTGTGAGAACTGAGGTCCCTCAAAACTATGCATCATAAAAATGCATTATCACATTTAACACAGACAAGTTTGATTACTTAATGATTTTATATGAACAAATGTACGTATATTTTCAATTTATATTTTTTAGCAAAAGCTTGATCTCATTTGTTTCAAATAAACAAACCCAAGTGTCTACGAGTTCGTCTGATCATTCTAACGATGAGCAACTTATATATAGCTTGTTAAATAATTAAAATATGTATGCATTATATTCCCACATTCACCTTGTTATATAGGTACATTAATCGGTTAGTAAAATCGTGTGAATTACATGAGCAGTTACATTTATGAGCAGCTGGGCTACTAAACCAAGGTAGTGAGAGAGAGGCGCGAGTACACCTCGGAAATATCGTCATATTATGGGAAGATGCATGGCAGCCGGTTTTGGATCACGTCGACATGCTCGCAAATTGCCTTCCAATCAGTTTTACCGCTCTATCCTAGGGACGGTATCCTATCGGTTGTCTATGACAAATCGATTCAAATAACTAGAATCCATTAATAATCGGTTATCACCCTAATACTTTCCCGGCAGGCAGACAACCCCACCCCCCGGGCGCCAAACCCCCAACTCTCCTCCCCCCTCCACCGACCACCCTCTTTACACCATCTCAACCCCACTCCTCCCGCCCCATACCTATCCCTCCTCACGCTTCCCGACCCCTCACCCCCCCCTCACCGATAGTAATTGTGTCAAGTGACTATGATAGCAAAAGTAGTACATTTTAATATTTTGTAATATTTCCGTGGTATTAAACTGGCTATTTTCTAATATTATGTAATATATTTTTTTACTTTTATTTTTGCGTCGCTTGTATAAGAGATATTCTAATCAAAATTTCACACCTATGGCGCATCTGTGTAGCGAATTTTAAGTATCTAACTGCAATATTTCGAGATTGAAGCATGACTAGCGCGCCCGCCTGGTGGACTGATTTCGACTACAATCTTTTCAACTCTAATGATGCTTGCATGCTAAATTTCAGCTTAATCGGATGAAGCGTTTAGGAGCTATCGTGGAGGAATATATACAGACATACAGACTCATAGTTAGACTCATAGTAAGTCTGGAAATGCTCTTATTATTTTTGGGGGGAGGGGGACATCCGTCTTCATCTCGAAAAACAAAATTGCGCGTTCACAATACTTTCCCTGACGGGAAGGTTAAATAAAACAATAATGTGAAATAAGAAAACGAAATCGTGAAATAAGAAAACGAAAATGGTTCACGAAACTTTTCAAAACTTTAAGAAGTCTACGAAATGTTTACGTGTAAAATTCATAACTTTATAAGGGTGGTAAATGTTGAAGTGGTTGGTAGAATAAAGGAAAATATAATGTCACAAAGTAAAACGGAAACTCCAGTATTTTCGACACTTAACAAGAGTGTCGAATGACGATTTCGGCTTCGCGCGTCGTCTAATATAGTCGATTTGGCTTTTCAATTATAATAGAATAAATTATCAAATGAATAGTTTTTTATAAAGTAAAAATTAGATTACAATAATAAAATAACTTACGATCACTGTGTTATTTTTTATATCACTCAAAAGTATCTTTAATAAATAGGAAAAAAAAATAATGTTTGGCCATAACATTTCTGGAAATTACGTAATTTCAAATATTTTTTTCTTATATTTTTTGTATGAAAGTTCCAAAAACTATCTTGGTGCTATGCAGATAGACCATACGTTGGTGTAAATAGTATTTTTTAATATTGAGAATCATCGCTAGGTTTTTCAAAAACTGAAGACAAATCTCGCTCGTTTTTATTTTTTTGGAAAACAGTAACAGAATAAAGATAATTTACAATTAATATGGAAATAATTTACCAACTTCGTTTTGGTGAAATGATAGCTTAAGGACCGAGTTTTTAAAATCCGGCATAATTGTATAAAAATTCTTTTTCGTGTTCTCACAACCAGGCTACAAAATTATGCTTCATATAGCTTTTGGCCGCCACGGCCGCCACGGCCTCTTAAGTAGTGTTTAATATGTGAGAAAAGCGACATTTAATTAAAAATTATGTAGCATAAATCAACACTCTGTATATAAGATACATTCATTCAGTCATTTTACTATTAATTCATCATTTGAGTAATTATCTAAATTTATTATTATAATGTAATTAATTATGAAAAAATTACACTATAACTTTACTCTGATTTATCGCTTATTTCAAGAAGATCAAATAAGTACTATATTCATTACGGAATTTTCTAGATTGTGACGTCATGCGAAGACTTTACAAACAACCAATTCGTGAGTCTGCAGAGTAAAGTGATGATATAGTATTAGCTCATTCAATTTACACATCAGGCCTTGCAAAAGGTCATATAGTTATAATGCTTTAATATGTTGTGAGGACCTGTGCCAATGGCATCGGATCTACGAGATCTACGATCTCCTCTTCAGCATTTGGATTATTGTTTTTTTTTAAATTACAAAACAAATATCCTGGGTGTTTTTTTTGTGACCAACAGGAATAAAAACCATTAAATATATTTGCAGTGTTTATCATTTGCTAATAACTTTTCCATGTGTGTGTGTCTTTAACCCGTTGAGTATGAGTCAACCAAATCTCGCCGCGAAACAATTACCCGTTGAGTACGAGTCGACCAAATCTGGTCGCGCGTTTTTTTCACTTCTTTGACGTTCTCATATTTATTCATAATTATCTAATTGTTTTACAAAATGATATTTCAATATTCTATATTCGAAATTTCAATGCAATCATTGTGCAGTTGTTCTTTTTATGATTGGTGTAGTAGTTTCGTAGTTATAGTACTTTAAGTCGATGTCACCGAAAATCCTGCAAAAGAGACAGATGCATCCATGAAAATACCCATTTACTCCAAGGGTTAATATAGAATACATACAACCAGTGTAGACAACACACAAGCCAGACTGTATACACACAGTGGCGTAACTTTAAAAGAAATTGGCCCCAGTGCAAAATTGAATAAAACCTAACCCCCTCCCTACTTATTTACATTCATTATGTAATATACGATGTAATTACTGTATACCTAGCTACATTATATATTTATATTGTAGCTACATTATAAATCGGCGTTTACATTTGGTGTTCAAGAAGTGCAGCGGGACACACGGAATCGTGAATCACATAAAAACAATGTTGCAGGAGAATGATTGAAAAATTTATTCCTACATTAATACGACGCCTTACTGTTAATTTAATTACTGAATTATATTTCTCATTCTTTAAAAGTTGGTGAAAATTAAACATTATTGACAGTTTTATTACCCTATTTTGAGTGCGAAATTGGTAAGACTAAAAAATACCCACATAATATTAATACAAATACACAATTTTTTGCATATATACATATTTAAATTAACTAAGTAGATACTAATGTTTATATTATAAAAAATATGAAATATGAATAGCGTGGTTTTCGTCTTGATTTGCACATCGATCAGTGATGAGGTATCCATTTTTTCGGCTTTCTCAGCTTCCTAGGTGAATTGGATAGAACGTCGATGGTAGACTGACGTTCCATTTTGGGCCCCCAATCCACCGTAGGCCCCAGGGCGCCGCACCGGCTGCACCGGCTTAGTTACGCCATGTACACACCTTCAATCCTTAGATCCCAGCAAATTTTACTATTCTAATCTTGCTACAACTTTACACGTCGAGCTTTCCTTTCCAGAAAGGATTTATTGCCACGTCAATTAATAATTATAGTGACACGTTTGAATCAGTA
The DNA here is from genome assembly GCA_944548615.1 of Micropterix aruncella. Taxonomy (NCBI): domain Eukaryota; kingdom Metazoa; phylum Arthropoda; class Insecta; order Lepidoptera; family Micropterigidae; genus Micropterix; species Micropterix aruncella. The sequence continues at coordinate 16,766,275 of OX155963.1, forward strand.
GTTGTTATCAATGAAAACCAACGCGAATTACTCGCTTGACATTCGGGTTTATTCGGCTCCGCTCGTGTAGCCCCGTCCCCTTCTGTCTATGGGGGGATTTTTTCTAGGCGGGAGTGGAAATTACCTGGCAGAGACATTACATCACACACACTGCGCACGCGTTCAAAAATCAACTTGGATGCGATCCAAATTAAAATGATCAATCTATAGCACGTCACCCCCTGGTTAACGCTTTGGTTAAAAATCTTGTTTCCCTTGAATTGCCGCCCGGGAAAAGTACCCCGGTATGCCCCCCTCCCCCCCTCCTCCGGATACTCCTAGAATCAGAGCTGCCGAATAGTAAGAGACCACTATTGCAGCTTCGAAAGACCTTCACGAGCTGACCAATGTCCAAAAACATGATTGTACTTGCTTCGGATTATTCTCTATATTTTTAAAGTATGCGCCCTGCAGCTGCTGTATCCTACGAAGAGCTGTATCTCGTAAACTTCTAAATACACGATGTTAGATTTAGGCTTAAACTAAAGCAAATTTAATATACATAACAAAAAAAAATCCTCCAGGACTCATCATACCTTAGGAAATATTGAGCAAAAACTAAAAAAAAAACAGTTTGTTGGAAAATACAAACGTAGTCTCTTATTCCTAGCATAGGTTCAATAGCATGTAAAAAATATAACTGCCTGAGGTCTGCAGAGTCGAGGTCTATTTCGTTTACACTTTAAGTGGTCTATACAGGGTGTGATTATATCAAGGATATTTCTTGTAGTGGATGAATCAGTAGAGCGAAGTAAGCAAATTTAAAAAAAAAATTGGGAAAAACAATATTCTTTCTTTTTTTACTTTTATTTTAAATAGTAGGTATAGAAAGATATAAGCCCGATGCGCTATCTAGTGGTAGGAAAAATATCGCTAATAGTGTTTATTTGCGATATATTACCTACCGCTAGATGGCGCAGCGCGCTCAACGGCTCTCAAATTTTTCTTCAATAGATACAATTTACATATTTGCAAATATCAACCAAAAATATATTTTTTTGATATTTCCGAAAAAAAACTTAAAAGTTGCTTACTTCGTCGTATCGATTTCCCCACTGCAGGAAATGCCCGTGATATAGGCACATCCTGTATAAGAAAACTTGTAAAAACTTTAACCCATGGTTTACCCATACGACGAAAATTGTACAAATAGGTAGGAAGAGCGCTGCTTCACAGATTACCCATATTTGGTTTTCCAGCTGATTAAAGTCGTGGGGGCTAGACTGGATTTTCTTTATAACATAATTATTACATTTGAAATAAAATAATTAAACATACTCGTATACATCTCTAATAATAAATAGTCAGAAATTTCAGCTGAATAAGAGTTAAGCAATATAAAATAATACACACATTATGTAATTTATTCAACTTACTAAACACAGGCCAGAAGAATAAGAAAACTCACCTGTAACAAAGAAATAAAACAAGTAAATATAATAAAAAGAATAAAAAACAAGATTTTGATAGAGATGGGTCTGTTAAAAGTTGTTTTACGAGAAAAAAATATATAATAAACATTTAAAATGTGATCCCTGAGAAATAAAGTTAAGGACATGTAATTTATTTTATTACTGGATTAAAAATATAACCATTTTTAGTTTTCGCTATAAATGAATCTAACAAGTAAATACATTAAAAAGAGTAAAGGGTTCGCTAGACGTCATTCATTAATCAATTAAGTCTAATTAACGTGACTCCCTTGTATAAACTACAAAATTAGGCATTTTCGGTAAATATTTTAAAAAAATATTTGCATAATTCCTGCGGTTTACGATCCCCTCCCAGCTCGCGACGCGATGCTTAACAAGCAATCTTGATCGTCTAGACTCAGTCTAGAGAGCCCCTAAAAATCACAACTGCTGCTCCAGAAAGTTAACTATTGTATTTATAATTATTTTCATTACAGTGTTATTATGAAATATGCGTGGTTTACATATATATATAGATACATGTACATATATACATGTACATATATTTCAGGAATGTACCCAATCAGACCGTTCATTTGACAATAAATACGACATATTTAAATTAATTTATTGACCTTTTGACATTTAGACAAGTACTTACTTGATATTTGTACATATAAGGTGCCCTATGACACTCGAGATGATATAACGATTCTAACAATACCGCACACTTCTAATCAAAGGTTTATAAGTTATGGTGGAATAAATAAAAGGAAAACATGCATAGATGAACCCTGAATACATTACACTATTTTTTTTATTGGGCAGTCGTGTAATAATTAGCTATGTTGATTTGAAATTCCAGTCAGGCAATACCATGGTTGCTATATTTTTACAACAAGTGTCTATCCAGTAGCGCACCTCTGACACCAGGTGATGGAGGGTTGCTAAATCGTACTATGGAGTTCCGAAATGTTATATCATATATAATCAATTTGATAAGGTTTTGTATACAATCCGTTCATAGGATGATGATTCGCAGTAAAATAAAATTAGTAAAAGCTACTTGAATAGCAGCGAAGGAAATCCCAGCTTGGATTGGGAAACGCTTATGTTTGAATGAGATATACTTACGGATGTTTACGACGTTCGACTGTGCATGTTAGTTTATGGGTCCCTTTACCGTCGACGAACGATCACTCATCATCCATATATCTCAAAAATCGAGCTTTTCCTTTTGCAACACAAAATGCCTCCAATTGAGGCGAATTAAAGCGAAAAAACTAAAATAAAACACTTTGATCACATCGGCAAAGACCGTTTCATAAATGGAGGATGACGTTACGAAATAATTCAAAATTTCGAACGTTTCCAACATTTAAAATATGACATTATTAGGCTGCGTTAGTTATCAACGAGCTGGCTGCGTTAGTTAAATCGAAATAAAAATAAAAAACCTACAATGCACAATGAAATGAAAGAAGATACTTCAATCTTAATTTCTGGCAGAGAAGTTTATACTAAAGACTATATAATAATATTAAAATAAGGTAAACTTGTATAAAATTGTATAACATTAGCAAATGTATAAAGAAACATGGTAAAAAAACTGTATAATATTTTTATATTTGATAAGGTTTTGTAAATAATCCGTTCATAGGATGATGATTCGCAGTAAAATAAAATTAGGAAAAGCTACTTGAATAGCAGGGAAATCCCAGCTTGGATTGGGAAACGCTTATGTTTGAATGAGATATACTTACGGATGTGCATGACTTTCGACTGTGCATGTTAGTTTATATCTGATGAAGATCATAAATGATGATCTATTATAACATCTAGATGAAGATTACATCTTCTGTTTCCAAAGCTTCAGCTATTGAAGTATTTGCCAAGGCTATGTATAATATAAACAAAGGCAGATAAGATAGCCTTGGATCCGCCGGCGGGTAAAATAAATATGATATAATAATATATACCCAGCTCAGTGACATTATCAATTTTCAGTAGGACTTTCCTCCGCTAATAAAAAGCACGAAAGCTCTGTTAGATACCACGAATTGAGAAATATAATCTTCAAAAAATATGCTGGCGGCGCTTATGGCATCTCGCTTCTCCCCAATCCCCTACTTCCCCCCCCCCCCCCCCCACCCTCCCTACAAAAACTTTCAAATCGGATTGACTACGTGCAGCCTCCCTATGAAATTAGCTTTGATCCGCTACTAGCTGCGGCAGGAAGTCTGGGTTTGTAACACAGACCGAAAAATAGACAGACAGAAAAATGGCTGTATTGTACCATAAACGCTAACAATAATAAATAAAACTTAAATTCTATTTTTAATAAGTAGGTACAAACGGCGGGATTATCGTCCCACGATTTCTTACAGCCAGCCGTTGTAATATAAATTAATATAATATATACAATAATAGATAATTATTTACCACAGGTTAGTAATAATACTTATATGAAATGATAAATATTACAATATTAAGTACTTATTGAACTGTCCAATAAAACAAAAAACCGTTTGTTTATTTTTTGAACGTATAGGGAAGGGAAGGGGAGGGGTGAGGATAGGGTGACGTTTACCTAATATTTTGAGAAAGAAATGATTTTTCAATAACGCGTTGAAACAGTGTAACGAAGTTGCATAATAACAAGCGGAAACTGATTCCAAAGTCGTGCAGAATAAACGCTAAATGATTAGGGGAAAAAGAAGCTGATGTCATAGTATTGCTATGGTGTTGTCCCGACTTGATCTGAATGGTACACCATGACTTCCTAACGAGTGAAAGAAGTCTTTACTTTAAGGCAACTATGGGGCTATTGAGGACTTTGTAAAGAAGTAAGAGAGTATGCAGCTGTCTACGCTCACGAATTCAAAGCTATATCACGTTTGTCATGGCGGTTTCGAGATGTCTGTTTAAATTTAGGGTTTTATCAATTTCATAATATTGTTATTGACAGTGACGCCATCATTGATAAGTAATTATAACTCTCTATGCTACTAAGTGTGAGAACTGAGGTCCCTCAAAACTATGCATCATAAAAATGCATTATCACATTTAACACAGACAAGTTTGATTACTTAATGATTTTATATGAACAAATGTACGTATATTTTCAATTTATATTTTTTAGCAAAAGCTTGATCTCATTTGTTTCAAATAAACAAACCCAAGTGTCTACGAGTTCGTCTGATCATTCTAACGATGAGCAACTTATATATAGCTTGTTAAATAATTAAAATATGTATGCATTATATTCCCACATTCACCTTGTTATATAGGTACATTAATCGGTTAGTAAAATCGTGTGAATTACATGAGCAGTTACATTTATGAGCAGCTGGGCTACTAAACCAAGGTAGTGAGAGAGAGGCGCGAGTACACCTCGGAAATATCGTCATATTATGGGAAGATGCATGGCAGCCGGTTTTGGATCACGTCGACATGCTCGCAAATTGCCTTCCAATCAGTTTTACCGCTCTATCCTAGGGACGGTATCCTATCGGTTGTCTATGACAAATCGATTCAAATAACTAGAATCCATTAATAATCGGTTATCACCCTAATACTTTCCCGGCAGGCAGACAACCCCACCCCCCGGGCGCCAAACCCCTAAACCCCCAACTCTCCTCCCCCCTCCACCGACCACCCTCTTTACACCATCTCAACCCCACTCCTCCCGCCCCATACCTATCCCTCCTCACGCTTCCCGACCCCTCACCCCCCCCTCACCGATAGTAATTGTGTCAAGTGACTATGATAGCAAAAGTAGTACATTTTAATATTTTGTAATATTTCCGTGGTATTAAACTGGCTATTTTCTAATATTATGTAATATATTTTTTTACTTTTATTTTTGCGTCGCTTGTATAAGAGATATTCTAATCAAAATTTCACACCTATGGCGCATCTGTGTAGCGAATTTTAAGTATCTAACTGCAATATTTCGAGATTGAAGCATGACTAGCGCGCCCGCCTGGTGGACTGATTTCGACTACAATCTTTTCAACTCTAATGATGCTTGCATGCTAAATTTCAGCTTAATCGGATGAAGCGTTTAGGAGCTATCGTGGAGGAATATATACAGACATACAGACTCATAGTTAGACTCATAGTAAGTCTGGAAATGCTCTTATTATTTTTGGGGGGAGGGGGACATCCGTCTTCATCTCGAAAAACAAAATTGCGCGTTCACAATACTTTCCCTGACGGGAAGGTTAAATAAAACAATAATGTGAAATAAGAAAACGAAATCGTGAAATAAGAAAACGAAAATGGTTCACGAAACTTTTCAAAACTTTAAGAAGTCTACGAAATGTTTACGTGTAAAATTCATAACTTTATAAGGGTGGTAAATGTTGAAGTGGTTGGTAGAATAAAGGAAAATATAATGTCACAAAGTAAAACGGAAACTCCAGTATTTTCGACACTTAACAAGAGTGTCGAATGACGATTTCGGCTTCGCGCGTCGTCTAATATAGTCGATTTGGCTTTTCAATTATAATAGAATAAATTATCAAATGAATAGTTTTTTATAAAGTAAAAATTAGATTACAATAATAAAATAACTTACGATCACTGTGTTATTTTTTATATCACTCAAAAGTATCTTTAATAAATAGAAAAAAAAATAATGTTTGGCCATAACATTTCTGGAAATTACGTAATTTCAAATATTTTTTTCTTATATTTTTTGTATGAAAGTTCCAAAAACTATCTTGGTGCTATGCAGATAGACCATACGTTGGTGTAAATAGTATTTTTTAATATTGAGAATCATCTCTAGGTTTTTCAAAAACTGAAGACAAATCTCGCTCGTTTTTATTTTTTTGGAAAACAGTAACAGAATAAAGATAATTTACAATTAATATGGAAATAATTTACCAACTTCGTTTTGGTGAAATGATAGCTTAAGGACCGAGTTTTTAAAATCCGGCATAATTGTATAAAAATTCTTTTTCGTGTTCTCACAACCAGGCTACAAAATTATGCTTCATATAGCTTTTGGCCGCCACGGCCGCCACGGCCTCTTAAGTAGTGTTTAATATGTGAGAAAAGCGACATTTAATTAAAAATTATGTAGCATAAATCAACACTCTGTATATAAGATACATTCATTAAGTCATTTTACTATTAATTCATCATTTGAGTAATTATCTAAATTTATTATTATAATGTAATTAATTATGAAAAAATTACACTATAACTTTACTCTGATTTATCGCTTATTTCAAGAAGATCAAATAAGTACTATATTCATTACGGAATTTTCTAGATTGTGACGTCATGCGAAGACTTTACAAACAACCAATTCGTGAGTCTGCAGAGTAAAGTGATGATATAGTATTAGCTCATTCAATTTACACATCAGGCCTTGCAAAAGGTCATATAGTTATAATGCTTTAATATGTTGTGAGGACCTGTGCCAATGGCATCGGATCTACGAGATCTACGATCTCCTCTTCAGCATTTGGATTATTGTTTTTTTTTAAATTACAAAACAAATATCCTGGGTGTTTTTTTTGTGACCAACAGGAATAAAAACCATTAAATATATTTGCAGTGTTTATCATTTGCTAATAACTTTTCCATGTGTGTGTGTCTTTAACCCGTTGAGTATGAGTCAACCAAATCTCGCCGCGAAACAATTACCCGTTGAGTACGAGTCGACCAAATCTGGTCGCGCGTTTTTTTCACTTCTTTGACGTTCTCATATTTATTCATAATTATCTAATTGTTTTACAAAATGATATTTCAATATTCTATATTCGAAATTTCAATGCAATCATTGTGCAGTTGTTCTTTTTATGATTGGTGTAGTAGTTTCGTAGTTATAGTACTTTAAGTCGATGTCACCGAAAATCCTGCAAAAGAGACAGATGCATCCATGAAAATACCCATTTACTCCAAGGGTTAATATAGAATACATACAACCAGTGTAGACAACACACAAGCCAGACTGTATACACACAGTGGCGTAACTTTAAAAGAAATTGGCCCCAGTGCAAAATTGAATAAAACCTAACCCCCTCCCTACTTATTTACATTCATTATGTAATATACGATGTAATTACTGTATACCTAGCTACATTATATATTTATATTGTAGCTACATTATAAATCGGCGTTTACATTTGGTGTTCAAGAAGTGCAGCGGGACACACGGAATCGTGAATCACATAAAAACAATGTTGCAGGAGAATGATTGAAAAATTTATTCCTACATTAATACGACGCCTTACTGTTAATTTAATTACTGAATTATATTTCTCATTCTTTAAAAGTTGGTGAAAATTAAACATTATTGACAGTTTTATTACCCTATTTTGAGTGCGAAATTGGTAAGACTAAAAAATACCCACATAATATTAATACAAATACACAATTTTTTGCATATATACATATTTAAATTAACTAAGTAGATACTAATGTTTATATTATAAAAAATATGAAATATGAATAGCGTGGTTTTCGTCTTGATTTGCACATCGATCAGTGATGAGGTATCCATTTTTTCGGCTTTCTCAGCTTCCTAGGTGAATTGGATAGAACGTCGATGGTAGACTGACGTTCCATTTTGGGCCCCCAATCCACCGTAGGCCCCAGGGCGCCGCACCGGCTGCACCGGCTTAGTTACGCCATGTACACACCTTCAATCCTTAGATCCCAGCAAATTTTACTATTCTAATCTTGCTACAACTTTACACGTCGAGCTTTCCTTTCCAGAAAGGATTTATTGCCACGTCAATTAATAATTATAGTGACACGTTTGAATCAGTAGTTGTTATCAATGAAAACCAACGCGAATTACTCGCTTGACATTCGGGTTTATTCGGCTCCGCTCGTGTAGCCCCGTCCCCTTCTGTCTATGGGGGGATTTTTTCTAGGCGGGAGTGGAAATTACCTGGCAGAGACATTACATCACACACACTGCGCACGCGTTCAAAAATCAACTTGGATGCGATCCAAATTAAAATGATCAATCTATAGCACGTCACCCCCTGGTTAACGCTTTGGTTAAAAATCTTGTTTCCCTTGAATTGCCGCCCGGGAAAAGTACCCCGGTATGCCCCCCTCCCCCCCTCCTCCGGATACTCCTAGAATCAGAGCTGCCGAATAGTAAGAGACCACTATTGCAGCTTCGAAAGACCTTCACGAGCTGACCAATGTCCAAAAACATGATTGTACTTGCTTCGGATTATTCTCTATATTTTTAAAGTATGCGCCCTGCAGCTGCTGTATCCTACGAAGAGCTGTATCTCGTAAACTTCTAAATACACGATGTTAGATTTAGGCTTAAACTAAAGCAAATTTAATATACATAACAAAAAAAAATCCTCCAGGACTCATCATACCTTAGGAAATATTGAGCAAAAACTAAAAAAAAAACAGTTTGTTGGAAAATACAAACGTAGTCTCTTATTCCTAGCATAGGTTCAATAGCATGTAAAAAATATAACTGCCTGAGGTCTGCAGAGTCGAGGTCTATTTCGTTTACACTTTAAGTGGTCTATACAGGGTGTGATTATATCAAGGATATTTCTTGTAGTGGATGAATCAGTAGAGCGAAGTAAGCAAATTTAAAAAAAAAATTGGGAAAAACAATATTCTTTCTTTTTTTACTTTTATTTTAAATAGTAGGTATAGAAAGATATAAGCCCGATGCGCTATCTAGTGGTAGGAAAAATATCGCTAATAGTGTTTATTTGCGATATATTACCTACCGCTAGATGGCGCAGCGCGCTCAACGGCTCTCAAATTTTTCTTCAATAGATACAATTTACATATTTGCAAATATCAACCAAAAATATATTTTTTTGATATTTCCGAAAAAAAACTTAAAAGTTGCTTACTTCGTCGTATCGATTTCCCCACTGCAGGAAATGCCCGTGATATAGGCACATCCTGTATAAGAAAACTTGTAAAAACTTTAACCCATGGTTTACCCATACGACGAAAATTGTACAAATAGGTAGGAAGAGCGCTGCTTCACAGATTACCCATATTTGGTTTTCCAGCTGATTAAAGTCGTGGGGGCTAGACTGGATTTTCTTTATAACATAATTATTACATTTGAAATAAAATAATTAAACATACTCGTATACATCTCTAATAATAAATAGTCAGAAATTTCAGCTGAATAAGAGTTAAGCAATATAAAATAATACACACATTATGTAATTTATTCAACTTACTAAACACAGGCCAGAAGAATAAGAAAACTCACCTGTAACAAAGAAATAAAACAAGTAAATATAATAAAAAGAATAAAAAACAAGATTTTGATAGAGATGGGTCTGTTAAAAGTTGTTTTACGAGAAAAAAATATATAATAAACATTTAAAATGTGATCCCTGAGAAATAAAGTTAAGGACATGTAATTTATTTTATTACTGGATTAAAAATATAACCATTTTTAGTTTTCGCTATAAATGAATCTAACAAGTAAATACATTAAAAAGAGTAAAGGGTTCGCTAGACGTCATTCATTAATCAATTAAGTCTAATTAACGTGACTCCCTTGTATAAACTACAAAATTAGGCATTTTCGGTAAATATTTTAAAAAAATATTTGCATAATTCCTGCGGTTTACGATCCCCTCCCAGCTCGCGACGCGATGCTTAACAAGCAATCTTGATCGTCTAGACTCAGTCTAGAGAGCCCCTAAAAATCACAACTGCTGCTACAGAAAGTGAACTATTGTATTTATAATTATTTTCATTACAGTGTTATTATGAAATATGCGTGGTTTACATATATATAGATACATGTACATATATACATGTACATATATTTCAGGAATGTACCCAATCAGACCGTTCATTTGACAATAAATACGACATATTTAAATTAATTTATTGACCTTTTGACATTTAGACAAGTACTTACTTGATATTTGTACATATAAGGTGCCCTATGACACTCGAGATGATATAACGATTCTAACAATACCGCACACTTCTAATCAAAGGTTTATAAGTTATGGTGGAATAAATAAAAGGAAAACATGCATAGATGAACCCTGAATACATTACACTATTTTTTTTATTGGGCAGTCGTGTAATAATTAGCTATGTTGATTTGAAATTCCAGTCAGGCAATACCATGGTTGCTATATTTTTACAACAAGTGTCTATCCAGTAGCGCACCTCTGACACCAGGTGATGGAGGGTTGCTAAATCGTACTATGGAGTTCCGAAATGTTATATCATATATAATCAATTTGATAAGGTTTTGTATACAATCCGTTCATAGGATGATGATTCGCAGTAAAATAAAATTAGTAAAAGCTACTTGAATAGCAGCGAAGGAAATCCCAGCTTGGATTGGGAAACGCTTATGTTTGAATGAGATATACTTACGGATGTTTACGACGTTCGACTGTGCATGTTAGTTTATGGGTCCCTTTACCGTCGACGAACGATCACTCATCATCCATATATCTCAAAAATCGAGCTTTTCCTTTTGCAACACAAAATGCCTCCAATTGAGGCGAATTAAAGCGAAAAAACTAAAATAAAACACTTTGATCACATCGGCAAAGACCGTTTCATAAATGGAGGATGACGTTACGAAATAATTCAAAATTTCGAACGTTTCCAACATTTAAAATATGACATTATTAGGCTGCGTTAGTTATCAACGAGCTGGCTGCGTTAGTTAAATCGAAATAAAAATAAAAAACCTACAATGCACAATGAAATGAAAGAAGATACTTCAATCTTAATTTCTGGCAGAGAAGTTTATACTAAAGACTATATAATAATATTAAAATAAGGTAAACTTGTATAAAATTGTATAACATTAGCAAATGTATAAAGAAACATGGTAAAAAAACTGTATAATATTTTTATATTTGATAAGGTTTTGTAAATAATCCGTTCATAGGATGATGATTCGCAGTAAAATAAAATTAGGAAAAGCTACTTGAATAGCAGGGAAATCCCAGCTTGGATTGGGAAACGCTTATGTTTGAATGAGATATACTTACGGATGTGCATGACTTTCGACTGTGCATGTTAGTTTATATCTGATGAAGATCATAAATGATGATCTATTATAACATCTAGATGAAGATTACATCTTCTGTTTCCAAAGCTTCAGCTATTGAAGTATTTGCCAAGGCTATGTATAATATAAACAAAGGCAGATAAGATAGCCTTGGATCCGCCGGCGGGTAAAATAAATATGATATAATAATATATACCCAGCTCAGTGACATTATCAATTTTCAGTAGGACTTTCCTCCGCTAATAAAAAGCACGAAAGCTCTGTTAGATACCACGAATTGAGAAATATAATCTTCAAAAAATATGCTGGCGGCGCTTATGGCATCTCGCTTCTCCCCAATCCCCTACTTCCCCCCCCCCCCCCACCCTCCCTACAAAAACTTTCAAATCGGATTGACTACGAGCAGCCTCCCTATGAAATTAGCTTTGATCCGCTACTAGCTGCGGCAGGAAGTCTGGGTTTGTAACACAGACCGAAAAATAGACAGACAGAAAAATGGCTGTATTGTACCATAAACGCTAACAATAATAAATAAAACTTAAATTCTATTTTTAATAAGTAGGTACAAACGGCGGGATTATCGTCCCACGATTTCTTACAGCCAGCCGTTGTAATATAAATTAATATAATATATACAATAATAGATAATTATTTACCACAGGTTAGTAATAATACTTATATGAAATGATAAATATTACAATATTAAGTACTTATTGAACTGTCCAATAAAACAAAAAACCGTTTGTTTATTTTTTGAACGTATAGGGAAGGGAAGGGGAGGGGTGAGGATAGGGTGACGTTTACCTAATATTTTGAGAAAGAAATGATTTTTCAATAACGCGTTGAAACAGTGTAACGAAGTTGCATAATAACAAGCGGAAACTGATTCCAAAGTCGTGCAGAATAAACGCTAAATGATTAGGGGAAAAAGAAGCTGATGTCATAGTATTGCTATGGTGTTGTCCCGACTTGATCTGAATGGTACACCATGACTTCCTAACGAGTGAAAGAAGTCTTTACTTTAAGGCAACTATGGGGCTATTGAGGACTTTGTAAAGAAGTAAGAGAGTATGCAGCTGTCTACGCTCACGAATTCAAAGCTATATCACGTTTGTCATGGCGGTTTCGAGATGTCTGTTTAAATTTAGGGTTTTATCAATTTCATAATATTGTTATTGACAGTGACGCCATCATTGATAAGTAATTATAACTCTCTATGCTACTAAGTGTGAGAACTGAGGTCCCTCAAAACTATGCATCATAAAAATGCATTATCACATTTAACACAGACAAGTTTGATTACTTAATGATTTTATATGAACAAATGTACGTATATTTTCAATTTATATTTTTTAGCAAAAGCTTGATCTCATTTGTTTCAAATAAACAAACCCAAGTGTCTACGAGTTCGTCTGATCATTCTAACGATGAGCAACTTATATATAGCTTGTTAAATAATTAAAATATGTATGCATTATATTCCCACATTCACCTTGTTATATAGGTACATTAATCGGTTAGTAAAATCGTGTGAATTACATGAGCAGTTACATTTATGAGCAGCTGGGCTACTAAACCAAGGTAGTGAGAGAGAGGCGCGAGTACACCTCGGAAATATCGTCATATTATGGGAAGATGCGTGGCAGCCGGTTTTGGATCACGTCGACATGCTCGCAAATTGCCTTCCAATCAGTTTTACCGCTCTATCCTAGGGACGGTATCCTATCGGTTGTCTATGACAAATCGATTCAAATAACTAGAATCCATTAATAATCGGTTATCACCCTAATACTTTCCCGGCAGGCAGACAACCCCACCCCCCGGGCGCCAAACCCCTAAACCCCCAACTCTCCTCCCCCCTCCACCGACCACCCTCTTTACACCATCTCAACCCCACTCCTCCCGCCCCATACCTATCCCTCCTCACGCTTCCCGACCCCTCACCCCCCCCTCACCGATAGTAATTGTGTCAAGTGACTATGATAGCAAAAGTAGTACATTTTAATATTTTGTAATATTTCCGTGGTATTAAACTGGCTATTTTCTAATATTATGTAATATATTCTTTTACTTTTATTTTTGCGTCGCTTGTATAAGAGATATTCTAATCAAAATTTCACACCTATGGCGCATCTGTGTAGCGAATTTTAAGTATCTAACTGCAATATTTCGAGATTGAAGCATGACTAGCGCGCCCGCCTGGTGGACTGATTTCGACTACAATCTTTTCAACTCTAATGATGCTTGCATGCTAAATTTCAGCTTAATCGGATGAAGCGTTTAGGAGCTATCGTGGAGGAATATATACAGACATACAGACTCATAGTTAGACTCATAGTAAGTCTGGAAATGCTCTTATTATTTTTGGGGGGAGGGGGACATCCGTCTTCATCTCGAAAAACAAAATTGCGCGTTCACAATACTTTCCCTGACGGGAAGGTTAAATAAAACAATAATGTGAAATAAGAAAACGAAATCGTGAAATAAGAAAACGAAAATGGTTCACGAAACTTTTCAAAACTTTAAGAAGTCTACGAAATGTTTACGTGTAAAATTCATAACTTTATAAGGGTGGTAAATGTTGAAGTGGTTGGTAGAATAAAGGAAAATATAATGTCACAAAGTAAAACGGAAACTCCAGTATTTTCGACACTTAACAAGAGTGTCGAATGACGATTTCGGCTTCGCGCGTCGTCTAATATAGTCGATTTGGCTTTTCAATTATAATAGAATAAATTATCAAATGAATAGTTTTTTATAAAGTAAAAATTAGATTACAATAATAAAATAACTTACGATCACTGTGTTATTTTTTATATCACTCAAAAGTATCTTTAATAAATAGAAAAAAAATAATGTTTGGCCATAACATTTCTGGAAATTACGTAATTTCAAATATTTTTTTCTTATATTTTTTGTATGAAAGTTCCAAAAACTATCTTGGTGCTATGCAGATAGACCATACGTTGGTGTAAATAGTATTTTTTAATATTGAGAATCATCTCTAGGTTTTTCAAAAACTGAAGACAAATCTCGCTCGTTTTTATTTTTTTGGAAAACAGTAACAGAATAAAGATAATTTACAATTAATATGGAAATAATTTACCAACTTCGTTTTGGTGAAATGATAGCTTAAGGACCGAGTTTTTAAAATCCGGCATAATTGTATAAAAATTCTTTTTCGTGTTCTCACAACCAGGCTACAAAATTATGCTTCATATAGCTTTTGGCCGCCACGGCCGCCACGGCCTCTTAAGTAGTGTTTAATATGTGAGAAAAGCGACATTTAATTAAAAATTATGTAGCATAAATCAACACTCTGTATATAAGATACATTCATTCAGTCATTTTACTATTAATTCATCATTTGAGTAATTATCTAAATTTATTATTATAATGTAATTAATTATGAAAAAATTACACTATAACTTTACTCTGATTTATCGCTTATTTCAAGAAGATCAAATAAGTACTATATTCATTACGGAATTTTCTAGATTGTGACGTCATGCGAAGACTTTACAAACAACCAATTCGTGAGTCTGCAGAGTAAAGTGATGATATAGTATTAGCTCATTCAATTTACACATCAGGCCTTGCAAAAGGTCATATAGTTATAATGCTTTAATATGTTGTGAGGACCTGTGCCAATGGCATCGGATCTACGAGATCTACGATCTCCTCTTCAGCATTTGGATTATTGTTTTTTTTTAAATTACAAAACAAATATCCTGGGTGTTTTTTTTGTGACCAACAGGAATAAAAACCATTAAATATATTTGCAGTGTTTATCATTTGCTAATAACTTTTCCATGTGTGTGTGTCTTTAACCCGTTGAGTATGAGTCAACCAAATCTCGCCGCGAAACAATTACCCGTTGAGTACGAGTCGACCAAATCTGGTCGCGCGTTTTTTTCACTTCTTTGACGTTCTCATATTTATTCATAATTATCTAATTGTTTTACAAAATGATATTTCAATATTCTATATTCGAAATTTCAATGCAATCATTGTGCAGTTGTTCTTTTTATGATTGGTGTAGTAGTTTCGTAGTTATAGTACTTTAAGTCGATGTCACCGAAAATCCTGCAAAAGAGACAGATGCATCCATGAAAATACCCATTTACTCCAAGGGTTAATATAGAATACATACAACCAGTGTAGACAACACACAAGCCAGACTGTATACACACAGTGGCGTAACTTTAAAAGAAATTGGCCCCAGTGCAAAATTGAATAAAACCTAACCCCCTCCCTACTTATTTACATTCATTATGTAATATACGATGTAATTACTGTATACCTAGCTACATTATATATTTATATTGTAGCTACATTATAAATCGGCGTTTACATTTGGTGTTCAAGAAGTGCAGCGGGACACACGGAATCGTGAATCACATAAAAACAATGTTGCAGGAGAATGATTGAAAAATTTATTCCTACATTAATACGACGCCTTACTGTTAATTTAATTACTGAATTATATTTCTCATTCTTTAAAAGTTGGTGAAAATTAAACATTATTGACAGTTTTATTACCCTATTTTGAGTGCGAAATTGGTAAGACTAAAAAATACCCACATAATATTAATACAAATACACAATTTTTTGCATATATACATATTTAAATTAACTAAGTAGATACTAATGTTTATATTATAAAAAATATGAAATATGAATAGCGTGGTTTTCGTCTTGATTTGCACATCGATCAGTGATGAGGTATCCATTTTTTCGGCTTTCTCAGCTTCCTAGGTGAATTGGATAGAACGTCGATGGTAGACTGACGTTCCATTTTGGGCCCCCAATCCACCGTAGGCCCCAGGGCGCCGCACCGGCTGCACCGGCTTAGTTACGCCATGTACACACCTTCAATCCTTAGATCCCAGCAAATTTTACTATTCTAATCTTGCTACAACTTTACACGTCGAGCTTTCCTTTCCAGAAAGGATTTATTGCCACGTCAATTAATAATTATAGTGACACGTTTGAATCAGTAGTTGTTATCAATGAAAACCAACGCGAATTACTCGCTTGACATTCGGGTTTATTCGGCTCCGCTCGTGTAGCCCCGTCCCCTTCTGTCTATGGGGGGATTTTTTCTAGGCGGGAGTGGAAATTACCTGGCAGAGACATTACATCACACACACTGCGCACGCGTTCAAAAATCAACTTGGATGCGATCCAAATTAAAATGATCAATCTATAGCACGTCACCCCCTGGTTAACGCTTTGGTTAAAAATCTTGTTTCCCTTGAATTGCCGCCCGGGAAAAGTACCCCGGTATGCCCCCCTCCCCCCCTCCTCCGGATACTCCTAGAATCAGAGCTGCCGAATAGTAAGAGACCACTATTGCAGCTTCGAAAGACCTTCACGAGCTGACCAATGTCCAAAAACATGATTGTACTTGCTTCGGATTATTCTCTATATTTTTAAAGTATGCGCCCTGCAGCTGCTGTATCCTACGAAGAGCTGTATCTCGTAAACTTCTAAATACACGATGTTAGATTTAGGCTTAAACTAAAGCAAATTTAATATACATAACAAAAAAAAATCCTCCAGGACTCATCATACCTTAGGAAATATTGAGCAAAAACTAAAAAAAAAACAGTTTGTTGGAAAATACAAACGTAGTCTCTTATTCCTAGCATAGGTTCAATAGCATGTAAAAAATATAACTGCCTGAGGTCTGCAGAGTCGAGGTCTATTTCGTTTACACTTTAAGTGGTCTATACAGGGTGTGATTATATCAAGGATATTTCTTGTAGTGGATGAATCAGTAGAGCGAAGTAAGCAAATTTAAAAAAAAAATTGGGAAAAACAATATTCTTTCTTTTTTTACTTTTATTTTAAATAGTAGGTATAGAAAGATATAAGCCCGATGCGCTATCTAGTGGTAGGAAAAATATCGCTAATAGTGTTTATTTGCGATATATTACCTACCGCTAGATGGCGCAGCGCGCTCAACGGCTCTCAAATTTTTCTTCAATAGATACAATTTACATATTTGCAAATATCAACCAAAAATATATTTTTTTGATATTTCCGAAAAAAAACTTAAAAGTTGCTTACTTCGTCGTATCGATTTCCCTACTGCAGGAAATGCCCGTGATATAGGCACATCCTGTATAAGAAAACTTGTAAAAACTTTAACCCATGGTTTACCCATACGACGAAAATTGTACAAATAGGTAGGAAGAGCGCTGCTTCACAGATTACCCATATTTGGTTTTCCAGCTGATTAAAGTCGTGGGGGCTAGACTGGATTTTCTTTATAACATAATTATTACATTTGAAATAAAATAATTAAACATACTCGTATACATCTCTAATAATAAATAGTCAGAAATTTCAGCTGAATAAGAGTTAAGCAATATAAAATAATACACACATTATGTAATTTATTCAACTTACTAAACACAGGCCAGAAGAATAAGAAAACTCACCTGTAACAAAGAAATAAAACAAGTAAATATAATAAAAAGAATAAAAAACAAGATTTTGATAGAGATGGGTCTGTTAAAAGTTGTTTTACGAGAAAAAAATATATAATAAACATTTAAAATGTGATCCCTGAGAAATAAAGTTAAGGACATGTAATTTATTTTATTACTGGATTAAAAATATAACCATTTTTAGTTTTCGCTATAAATGAATCTAACAAGTAAATACATTAAAAAGAGTAAAGGGTTCGCTAGACGTCATTCATTAATCAATTAAGTCTAATTAACGTGACTCCCTTGTATAAACTACAAAATTAGGCATTTTCGGTAAATATTTTAAAAAAATATTTGCATAATTCCTGCGGTTTACGATCCCCTCCCAGCTCGCGACGCGATGCTTAACAAGCAATCTTGATCGTCTAGACTCAGTCTAGAGAGCCCCTAAAAATCACAACTGCTGCTACAGAAAGTGAACTATTGTATTTATAATTATTTTCATTACAGTGTTATTATGAAATATGCGTGGTTTACATATATATATAGATACATGTACATATATACATGTACATATATTTCAGGAATGTACCCAATCAGACCGTTCATTTGACAATAAATACGACATATTTATATTAATTTATTGACCTTTTGACATTTAGACAAGTACTTACTTGATATTTGTACATATAAGGTGCCCTATGACACTCGAGATGATATAACGATTCTAACAATACCGCACACTTCTAATCAAAGGTTTATAAGTTATGGTGGAATAAATAAAAGGAAAACATGCATAGATGAACCCTGAATACATTACACTATTTTTTTTTATTGGGCAGTCGTGTAATAATTAGCTATGTTGATTTGAAATTCCAGTCAGGCAATACCATGGTTGCTATATTTTTACAACAAGTGTCTATCCAGTAGCGCACCTCTGACACCAGGTGATGGAGGGTTGCTAAATCGTACTATGGAGTTCCGAAATGTTATATCATATATAATCAATTTGATAAGGTTTTGTATACAATCCGTTCATAGGATGATGATTCGCAGTAAAATAAAATTAGTAAAAGCTACTTGAATAGCAGCGAAGGAAATCCCAGCTTGGATTGGGAAACGCTTATGTTTGAATGAGATATACTTACGGATGTTTACGACGTTCGACTGTGCATGTTAGTTTATGGGTCCCTTTACCGTCGACGAACGATCACTCATCATCCATATATCTCAAAAATCGAGCTTTTCCTTTTGCAACACAAAATGCCTCCAATTGAGGCGAATTAAAGCGAAAAAACTAAAATAAAACACTTTGATCACATCGGCAAAGACCGTTTCATAAATGGAGGATGACGTTACGAAATAATTCAAAATTTCGAACGTTTCCAACATTTAAAATATGACATTATTAGGCTGCGTTAGTTATCAACGAGCTGGCTGCGTTAGTTAAATCGAAATAAAAATAAAAAACCTACAATGCACAATGAAATGAAAGAAGATACTTCAATCTTAATTTCTGGCAGAGAAGTTTATACTAAAGACTATATAATAATATTAAAATAAGGTAAACTTGTATAAAATTGTATAACATTAGCAAATGTATAAAGAAACATGGTAAAAAAAACAGTATAATATTTTTATATTTGATAAGGTTTTGTAAATAATCCGTTCATAGGATGATGATTCGCAGTAAAATAAAATTAGGAAAAGCTACTTGAATAGCAGGGAAATCCCAGCTTGGATTGGGAAACGCTTATGTTTGAATGAGATATACTTACGGATGTGCATGACTTTCGACTGTGCATGTTAGTTTATATCTGATGAAGATCATAAATGATGATCTATTATAACATCTAGATGAAGATTACATCTTCTGTTTCCAAAGCTTCAGCTATTGAAGTATTTGCCAAGGCTATGTATAATATAAACAAAGGCAGATAAGATAGCCTTGGATCCGCCGGCCGGGTAAAATAAAATATGATATAATAATATATACCCAGCTCAGTGACATTATCAATTTTCAGTAGGGACTTTCCTCCGCTAATAAAAAAGCACGAAAGCTCTGTTAGATACCACGAATTGAGAAATATAATCTTCAAAAAATATGCTGGCGGCGCTTATGGCATCTCGCTTCTCCCCAATCCCTACTTCCCCCCCCCCCCCCCCCACCCTCCCTACAAAAACTTTCAAATCGGATTGACTACGAGCAGCCTCCCCTATGAAATTAGCTTTGATCCGCTACTAGCTGCGGCAGGAAGTCTGGGTTTGTAACACAGACCGAAAAATAGACAGACAGAAAAATGGCTGTATTGTACCATAAACGCTAACAATAATAAATAAAAACTTAAATTCTATTTTTAATAAGTAGGTACAAAAGGCGGGATTATCGTCCCACGATTTCTTACAGCCAGCCGTTGTAATATAAATTAATATAATATATACCAATAATAGATAATTATTTACCACAGGTTAGTAATAATACTTATATGAAATGATAAATATTACAATATTAAGTACTTATTGAACTGTCCAATAAAACAAAAAACCGTTTGTTTATTTTTTTGAACGTATAGGGAAGGGAAGGGGAGGGGTGAGGATAGGGTGACGTTTACCTAATATTTTGAGAAAGAAATGATTTTTCAATAACGCGTTGAAACAGTGTAACGAAGTTGCATAATAACAAGCGGAAACTGATTCCAAAGTCGTGCAGAATAAACGCTAAATGATTAGGGGAAAAAGAAGCTGATGTCCATAGTATTGCTATGGTGTTGTCCCGACTTGATCTGAATGGTACACCATGACTTCCTAACGAGTGAAAGAAGTCTTTACTTTAAGGCAACTATGGGGCTATTGAGGACTTTGTAAAGAAGTAAGAGAGTATGCAGCTGTCTACGCTCACGAATTCAAAGCTATATCACGTTTGTCATGGCGGTTTCGAGATGTCTGTTTAAATTTAGGGTTTTATCAATTTCATAATATTGTTATTGACAGTGACGCCATCATTGATAAGTAATTATAACTCTCTATGCTACTAAGTGTGAGAACTGAGGTCCCTCAAAACTATGCATCATAAAAATGCATTATCACATTTAACACAGACAAGTTTGATTACTTAATGATTTTATATGAACAAATGTACGTATATTTTCAATTTATATTTTTTAGCAAAAGCTTGATCTCATTTGTTTCAAATAAACAAACCCAAGTGTCTACGAGTTCGTCTGATCATTCTAACGATGGACAACTTATATATAGCTTGTTAAATAATTAAAATATGTATGCATTATATTCCCACATTCACCTTGTTATATAGGTACATTAATCGGTTAGTAAAATCGTGTGAATTACATGAGCAGTTACATTTATGAGCAGCTGGGCTACTAAACCAAGGTAGTGAGAGAGAGGCGCGAGTACACCTCGGAAATATCGTCATATTATGGGAAGATGCGTGGCAGCCGGTTTTGGATCACGTCGACATGCTCGCAAATTGCCTTCCAATCAGTTTTACCGCTCTATCCTAGGGGACGGTATCCTATCGGTTGTCTATGACAAATCGATTCAAATAACTAGAATCCATTAATAATCGGTTATCACCCTAATACTTTCCCGGCAGGCAGACAACCCCACCCCCCGGGCGCCAAACCCCTAAACCCCCAACTCTCCTCCCCCCTCCACCGACCACCCTCTTTACACCATCTCAACCCCACTCCTCCCGCCCCATACCTATCCCTCCTCACGCTTCCCGACCCCTCACCCCCCCCTCACCGATAGTAATTTGTGTCAAGTGACTATGATAGCAAAAGTAGTACATTTTAATATTTTGTAATATTTCCGTGGTATTAAACTGGCTATTTTCTAATATTATGTAATACATTTTTTTACTTTTATTTTTGCGTCGCTTGTATAAGAGATATTCTAATCAAAATTTCACACCTATGGCGCATCTGTGTAGCGAATTTTAAGTATCTAACTGCAATATTTCGAGATTGAAGCATGACTAGCGCGCCCGCCTGGTGGACTGATTTCGACTACAATCTTTTCAACTCTAATGATGCTTGCATGCTAAATTTCAGCTTAATCGGATGAAGCGTTTAGGAGCTATCGTGGAGGAATATATACAGACATACAGACTCATAGTTAGACTCATAGTAAGTCTGGAAATGCTCTTATTATTTTTGGGGGGAGGGGGACATCTGTCTTCATCTCGAAAAACAAAATTGCGCGTTCACAATACTTTCCCTGACGGGAAGGTTAAATAAAACAATAATGTGAAATAAGAAAACGAAATCGTGAAATAAGAAAACGAAAATGGTTCACGAAACTTTTCAAAACTTTAAGAAGTCTACGAAATGTTTACGTGTAAAATTCATGACTTTATAAGGGTGGTAAATGTTGAAGTGGTTGGTAGAATAAAGGAAAATATAATGTCACAAAGTAAAACGGAAACTCCAGTATTTTCGACACTTAACAAGAGGCGAAAATTGCAGGTTATGCGCTTAAAAGGTAAAATTAAGGCTCGCCGAAGACTGGACGGGAAATTGCTATCCCAGCTTAAAATATGACTAAAATCCTGATAGCAGCGCAGATTCTAGCGTGATGATATTAAAACTGAAGGTTTCTACGTTTTGTAATCGATATTGTATTCTAAGCCGGATTTACAAATAGGTAATAAATTACAATGTCGATATCGATTCAACCATCCGCTGTATGCTTTTAAGCACTAAGACAAAAAGAAACCGATGTAGTATTCGTTACGACACCGTCCCTATTCCGGCCGCAATCATTTACGGCACTGTCAAGTATATCGCAATAATATAATATTTATAACAACTTGCATCAACTTTATATCGAACCTATATTCATTAAAATCCGAAGCGGCTTTGCAATAAGTATAAAACAGAGATTATCTCCATGCACCTAATTAATATCAAGTTGTTAGATATCACTGAATACGCAGTGGAGATTTGAAAGGGATTTGCTGACAACCTAACGTAACATAACTGAAAACTGAACAAATTGCAGAAAGCCAGAGAAGAAAAATGTAAATATAATACAATACAAGATAATTTATTCTCTCTAGTAGTAAGCATTCCTACACTTGGATGCATCATTGCGTCTAACATTCTTAGTAATTAAGGAAAATTACTTATTGTGATAGTTGTGACTATATAAATTAATTTAAGTAATTTATAATCGGTTTGAAATCCTTGATAATTATAAAATAATGTAATAATTAAAATTTTTGATTAAATAAGGAGCACAATGCCTATAATAATTATTATTAAAGTAATAATGTGATAGTCATAAAAATAATTAATCGTATACCTACTTAAATTCCAAAATTAAAATTAATGGTCAAATCTAGCAATATAGCCTTCGTTGACAAAAACAAATATTATGCTCTTTGGCCAATGTCAACCATCAGGAATTTTTCTTTAGAAACTAGAACTAGGTAAGATCAAATATACAAGTACTATTTAAAACTTTAGGGCTTGGCTCGGATCCGTTTGAATATGGCAGCTCTAATCATTTTATTTTAACAATGAATAAAACTAATTACCGAAAGAATTTTTAATCGGTATAAATCATTACGGACCCTTAAGTCACTATATTTTAGAAAGTGCGATATTTTCTGAACGGTCGATATATTCTAAAAGTATGAAAGTTTTAATACGATATTTTAATACTGGGTGGCGCAATAGAACGTGCATATTGCATCATTTTTTTGGCGGGGTGGAAAGCGCGCGGGCGGGGGGAACCTTACCTCGTTGGTTAGGCGGGCTCATGGAGTTTTAGTTACTATGAGTCACTTCGACGGGAAGCAACGCGCATTTTGCGTGCGCGCGTTTTACCAGACCTCTCGTTCATACGTTGTTATTAGGCGACTATATTGCTCTGAATATGAACTACGGCGAATCAGTCAAGCTCCGAGTGCTAATTTAATTAAAATATGGATAAAGCGTTTCGAAGAGACTGGCTCAACGTTTAAACCCAAAGCAAAAGGTCGTCCAAGAACATCTAGGACCGAAGACAATATTGAGAGAGTTATGCAGTCGGTACAAGGAGAACCACAAATGTCTACTCGCAAGAGATCGTCCGTCTTACACTTATCGCGACGAAGTTTGCAACGAATTTTAAAGTTGGATCTTAAATTGCATCCATACAAGCTGCAATTAACACAAGAATTGAAAGAATCTGACTTCGGAGCAAGGCTCGCATTTGCTGATGAAATGCTGAATCGGTTTTCCAATTGTGACAACATCCTTTTCTCTGATGAGGCTCATTTTCACATGAATGGGTTCGTAAACCGTCAAAATTGTCGTTACTGGCATAGTGAGAATCCTAAACTTAAACATCAGAAACCACTGCATAGTCTTAAAGTGACAGTATGGGCAGCAATCTCGGGCAGAGGAATAGTGGGTCCGTTTTTCTTTGAAAATGCGCGTGGACAAAACGTCACTGTTAATACCCAACGCTATGTTGCTATGTTGGAAGGCTTTTTGGCTCCAGAACTTGAAAATTCAAGAATAAGGAATTCTAGGACATGGTTTCAACAAGATGGAGCCACTTGTCACACATCTAATGACTCCATGGCGGTTGTGAAACAGATGTTCCCTGGAAAAGTGATTTCAAAGAGAGGTGATATCCCATGGCCCCCACGTAGTCCGGACTTAACGCCTCCTGACTTTTTTTTGTGGGGGTACCTTAAACACAAAGTCTACAGCAATAATCCAAGAAACATCGACGAGCTCAAGCAGAATATCCGTGGTGAAATGGCAGCAATCACACCAGCATTACTGAACAAAGTTTTCAATAATTTCCGTTTGCGGTTAGAGGAGTGCCGTCGTAGAGAGGGTCATCATTTAGATGATGTTATTTTTAAAAAATAAACTTCAGTTCTTACTTAACAATTCCTCAGTTTTATTTTAACTATACCTGTTGTATTTATTTTTTTAATGATGTTATTTTTAAAAAATAAACTTCAGTTCTTACTTAACAATTCCTCAGTTTTATTTTAACTATACCTGTTGTATTTATTTTTTTATATTTTTTTTAAATATGCACGTTCTATTGCGCCACCCTGTAGAATAAGATATTTTCTAAAAGAACGGTATTTTATAGATGTTCGATATTTTTAAAAAGTACGATGTTTCCTAAAAGTAGTATATTTTTTGAAACTACAATATTAATGAATGTACGATCTTGTCCGGATTCGCTTCGTTTTACCCTACATCTTTATGCACCTCCGCCCAGACTTAGCCTACTCATGCCGCACTTAATTGGCCCGAATTTTTCTTCTCATTTCGAACCTCCGCCCGGAATTGTCCCGACCCTTTCTACTTACACCGCACCTCTACCCGATTTTTCTAGAGCCAGAACTGACAAAATCTACCAAGCTGCGCGTGTACTAAGGTATCAAATTATGTTTTGAACTCTAAGGGCTTTCCTAAAATAAAATGGAGTTTGGAGTAAAGGAGTTTGCGCGCCAGCCGCCGCGCAAACTCCTTTTCACTTGAACGTAGCGATATCAGGTGTTTGTGAAAAATGTTCCGAAGTCCTAATACATAAACTCCAGCTTTTATTACTTCTGCTATCTATATAAATAAAAATGAAATGCTGTTCGTTGCTAACCGCATATTAAGTTGAACGGCTGAACCGATTAGGCATTTTTTTTAAATGTTCACAGGGCCAAATGAGGTCCTAACGGAAAAAATGGAAAATTTTAAAATTCGGGAAAAACAGAAATATCTTTTTTATACTCACGATTCTAATGATGGATATCGTTGGGTAATTCTTTTTTGAATAAGGACTACATATTAGGTTGATTCTTTTTTTGTTTCGATCACTATGCTCTCGGGATGGAAATATTTCAATCGAATGTATTCCATTGAAAGAAATCAGGAATATCTTGAGAAAAATTTTAAAAATGGGGAAAGGAGTTTGCGGGGTTGGGATTTGGGAATGGGGGGGGGGGGGGGGGGTAGGAGGGAGTTAGGGGTTGGAGTTTAGGGGTGGCTGGAGAGGGGTTTTGAAGGTGTGGTTTGAGGGTTGAGGGGTTTGGCGCGGGGAAGGGGAAGGGGTGGCCTGATTTGCCGGAAAGTCTTGGCGTAATACAACCGATTTTTTACTTTGTCAACATATTTCAATAGCTTTTCACAAATACACTAAACGATCACAAACACATTTATTGAAATTTGGACAGGACAACGTCTGTCGGGTCAGCTTGTAAGTAATACATATTAATACATCGACTGAGTGCGTTATGACCACAGTAACGATGCCGGATCGGATAATCCGATATAATAATTATTCCACCAGCGCGTGACACAGCTAATAGTAACTTCCCACCGTTTCTCCCAGCGTATCGCACGCATTTCCCCGCTTTTTGCAAAGCGGTCCATTGTTCAATACGGTGGGCCGAATTTAGGCTGAGACGGCAGGCGGTCATTATCGGACAGTGTGAGAAAATTGAGAAAGCTGCCATGTCATTCATTAAGAAAAGGCATAGAGTCGCTCTTCCATAAACAAAGCAGTCTATGACCGATGTAAGTGATCGACCGCGGCATATCAACTGCGACCGGCAAAAATAAGAATTCAACGGCTAAAATAGTTGTTATAACATTGTTATAAAACTACTACTACAATCACAATATAATGCAATCAATTCAAACTGATATATAGTGGCATAGTGCTTCAACCCTTGAATCGATCCGTCGGCCACCCGATCCCGAGTGACAAAGGAAGGCAAAGGGCGTCGCGGTCCGCAAAATATTCAAACTGAATAACTGCTTACGTCAGGTAGAGACCGCGCTAGCGACCTCGAAACCGTGACCAGACCGGAGGACAGGGAAATCTGCGTTCACTCCTCGGTTGAAAGAATGATCAATATCGTTATACCTTTCTGGGGTGGCGGGTTCGTCCGTAGTATATGACAACTTCAATGTGTTCAGCGATTGCGTGGAATCAACTGGAAGCACCTTTATGTGCCGTATCTTTGCCTGCTTTAATCCTTTGAGGACCATACACTTTGTGGTAGAGTATGGAAAACTTAGATACATAAAACTGTTAAAGGGCGATGTAAATAACATGTATGTCAAGTGTTGGGACAATTGGGTGAATAGATTATGTATAAATTGATGGGACATAAGTGTCCCTGTGGTTACAAATTTGCAACTTTTTCCAAAATTTGATTATTTTATTATTCAACTCATAAACCATACGTACTAAAAGAAAACAGAAAACAAATTGATAAATTCACCATAAATATTTCATTTATTAATTGAAATCACCAGAGTTCGTTGGTCATTTGCGATATTTTCAAAACAAAAATACGGTAAATTTTTAAAGAATATTTTTCTTTTTTTGCTACTATTAGGATTCTGATGTCACAATAAAGTTTAAAAAATGCAATTTATAAATTATTCGTATTCGGTAACTCATATAATTATTTTTGAAGTGATGGGACACAGAGTCCCATGATCCTTTAAGGGTTACAAAAGTCGTTTAAATGATGGCAATAATTATTGTTAAAATGTTAAATGCCCTTTACCTGACATAATAATGTAATTCTCTATTATTTCTTTAAATAAATAGTTATTTTTTTATTATGTAGACCTAGCAGCTATTATTTTCATATTGACTAGTGAGGATTTTAACTTTTTTATCGCTTGTTAGTGCAAGATTTTGTTTAAATAATTTTTGTGTTTCATTTATTAACTGCAACTAAAACTTATTATTGATAATATTTCAGTGATTATTGCTCCTGGGATAAGAAAAGGACGAAATCATTGAGTAAAGACAGCGTTGCAATGAATATCAAGATGTAATTATTTATTAGTGTAAATCGGGCTAGTATATCCTTCTAGCCGTGTTCGGCCACAGCGACTGCATTGTAGATTCTAATGACTTCCTTAGTCTTCTCAGAGTCCATTGTTCGGAAGCAGTCAAGTGCGCAGGCTATATTATAGTGCACAGGTGGGCGCGCGACCACGGGTGCACTCTCTCTTCCTCCCTCTTCTGAACCCGATGGAACGGAGACCGTTACGACCAGAGAAAAGAATTAAAATCGGGCTAGTTATTATAGGAAATATAGGTTAGTTTAGGTTAGGAAGTCAGTACATCTCCTAGCGTACTAGGCGTAAATCAATTTATTATAGATAAGATAAGTATAATAGGTAATAGATAATATAAGTTTGTTTGTTTGTTTCCACTCTTTATTGTTAAAATTACACAATGGGCGGGTTTATTGTAATATGACAATTTATTACAACCAACCCTAAGTAATAAGTCAAATATGAAAACATTATTGTTAGTTACCCACTGAAAAGGCACTAGCCTTAGTGGGGGACTGTGACGTACACTATGTAATTTGTATCTTTTTATGAATAATTAATCCAGGACTAAATCATGGACCTATCTTCATTTTTCTTTATAATTGGATCTAGTCGCAATGGCTTAATACTAGAACAAGATTGGCCGTTAGTGAGACCGTGTCGAAATCGGCTCGTTCCGTGTGTCCAAGCAAATTGCGGCATTGCACGACATAAGAATCAGAAGCGAACCCATTAAGTTCCGAAATTGATTTTAATTGCTACGAACCAGTGGCGATTATGCAAATTTCACGAGAGCCAGCCTGCTTAATTGATAGAAGCTCCATAGAGGTTCGATTGAATTAGATCGTGGCGTCACGATCAGATGCCTATTGCTGAATGCTGGTAGAATATATTACGATTTACGACGGCTAGAAAAACAATCTAGCGCTGTGCTGGTCATCTAATGATAGCGTCATGTGTGATCGTTCAGAATGTAAAGTTTCTGGGGTGTTTTTTTGCTCGAATCATTGATGATTTTGCAATCGCCAGTAGAGCGCAAACGGCGAAGCTATTAAATCAGACATTTAGTAAAGTGGATCCAAAACTTTATTCAAAAATTAGGTAAATATATTTTTACTTTCCTGGCAAAGGAAAAAATTGTTAACGCACTTCTGTGTGTCTGTGTGTATTCCTCCACAATAGCGCCCAAACGCTTCATCCGATTAAGCTAAAATTTGGCATGCAGGCATCATCTGGTCATGGCAAGAGTTGAAAAGATTGTGGTTGAAATCGGTAAACCAGGGGGCGCGCTAGTCATACTTCCATCTCGAAATATTGGACTTAGAGATTTGAAATTTGGTTCACGGATGCGTTGAAGAGTCGAAACCACATTATAAATAGGATAGAAAACGAATTTACCGCGTGAAATTTGTAGCACCCGACGTTTCGGTGACGTTGCAGCCGCCGTTGTCCAGGGTAGACTGAAGAGCTGTCAATCCGTTGTTTTGCGGTTAGGCCGCATACCGCTGCCGCCACTGCGTAGGTTATAACGGTGGTGGGAAGCCGGGCTCGGAGCGCGCGAATTTCGAAAATCCGTCTTGCACACAACACTCACTGTTTCCTGTCTTACGTCTTTGCGTTCGGCGTTCGGCGGCGGGAACATTTTAAGAAGAGGGTTCCACGCAGAAGGGAGTCTGTAACCGTCGTCTCTATTGAAGTTCGGGGTTCTTCTTATTTTAATGGCTTCCTGGATCATGCGAGGAAAGTAGAAATGTTCCTTGGATAGCTTATCATTTGCGTTTAATGTATGCGCTATGTAACCTGGGCTCAGACAGATGTGTATATAACTTTAAAAGCATACGACGGCATTGTCTAAATTGTCATTTCATTTTCTGTTGTGCTCATGAATTTGAATGTATATGTATATGTAAATAAAATAAATAAATAAATAAAATAAATATAAAAATAGCACAATGGGATTTTGAAACTGCATCCAGTGGTTACTTCCGCTTTCTAATATATGTTCGCAGATCGCCGATTTTTCTCGCTGAACGTTTTTAACAGCTTTGATGTGTTCTGTCAGTCGCGTGGCTATGGGCCATTTCGTTTGTCCAACGTAGGCTAGACCGCAACTGCATTCGACTTTATACACACCCGGGGTTTGCAGTGGTAATACATCCTTTACAGGCCTTGAAAATCGACTAATATACTTTTAAACATGTTGACACTACACGCTTCAACAATTTCAGCAGGTTAACTGTCACACTGGTCCATAGTCCGATTGGCTAGGAAGTGTTTCCTGGGATTGGTGTGCGATCGTGTTTTCTCCAGTTTAAAGTCGTGTCCTCGCAGATAATGCATGTGGTTCCGCTTAAATATCGAAGACAATTAGGGGCAATTGTAACTTCTGTTGAGGATCTTATGCATCTCAATGAGGTCGACTCTGATCCGACGATCCTTGAGTGTTGCAGTCTGCGGAGTCGTTCTGAATATTCCATCTTTTAAAAAACCATTGGCATCTTGGTCGCTCTGCGCTGGACTTTCTCGAAGAGATCCTCGTCTTTCGCAAAGTGAGGATTCCAGATCTGGAATCCTAACTCTAACATTGGTCTGATGTGGTATTTATATAACGACAAAAAATAAGGCTGGCCCGATATAGTGGAATTATTTGCGGATGAGGTACATAATTGAGTTGGCCTTATTCACGATTTCTGTAATATGCTCACCCCAATTTAGATCGCCCAGTATCGTTTTGCCCAGATACGTGACACTGGCCTTAAATTGTACTGAGGTTTACAGTTGTTTTTACCTATGTGTATATATAGTGGATAACGAAATTTATTTTGGTTGCAAAACACTAAATACTTGCTGACTATTGAAGACACGTGGAAAGTTGACGACCTAACACTGAAAGTCAATGTTTTTATTAAAACTTTCATTATATGTTTTCAACATAATCCCCTCCAACCTCAGCATACTCTTTGTATCTTTTTTTTAATGCTTTGATCCCATGGAAATACCAGTTTAAATCTTTGCTATCAAAGTACTGCAGTAAACGGCGGTTTAGACCCATTCATCGGACAAAAATCGACTGCCTTCAGGTGTATAAAGAGGACATAGTTACTGCGTTGCGACTGTAAGAACCAGTGCGTCGTCTAGCAAAAATAGTCTTTCCCAAAGTTTTATGATTTAAATGATCAACGTAATAAAAGCTGCTTTGTATGAGCCTGCCTGGTTACCTTTGCCGGTGCCTCGCCGTAAGGCGTTGGCCTCTGACGGCCATGTTTGCTTAGCTAGAAAGTAGACATGTCTTCGTTTTTTCTCAGTGTAGGTAACTAATATTTAGCAAATTGCTTATCTTTTTAATGTCCACCATTTGGCGGGCATTCGATTGCGATCTAACTATGCTATAAGACGGCACTACCTCATTATGAAGACAACAATGTGGCGGTTGCCTCCGCTGGCACTCATC
Source organism: Micropterix aruncella (assembly GCA_944548615.1). Classification (NCBI taxonomy): domain Eukaryota; kingdom Metazoa; phylum Arthropoda; class Insecta; order Lepidoptera; family Micropterigidae; genus Micropterix; species Micropterix aruncella. Next base: position 16,797,471 of record OX155963.1, read on the forward strand.
CGATAAAAATCAAAAGCCCGCAATTGTCATACAGCGAACGATTCGCGCATTGGTCATTAAAAAGCGCGTGCCCAGCAATCTCATCCACGCATACGCAGGGTTAATTGTGACAGTGGCCAATTTACGGTTTTAATGGTAATTTCATTTGCGGTATTTCCATGGTTGTTGATAATGTCGAAGCGGTCACGATTCCGGTTTTATAATCGACGTGGAAAATTGACCTTTTCGGGTGCAATCGCCTTTATCGGAATTAAAGTCATTAGATATTGATTTTAAGTCACTGTGAATATTTTTCCTATAAATTAGTTAGATTTCATAATACATAAATACAAACAGAGCTGTTGTGGAACTCACCGACCGGGGTCGGGCCCATCATAAATTATTGCAGCTCTAGGGGGTGAACGGTGGACTCCGGACTAATGACCGCCTCTGCCGGTTAGAAGACCTACTACGACCCAAGACCCCACTGCACGAAGCACACCACAATCACCTCAACCCGCGAAAGTCATTCCTGAGCCGCACACAATATAGTGGATAACGAAATTTATTTTGGTTGCAAAACACTAAATACTTGCTGACTATTGAAGACACGTGGAAAGTTGACGACCTAACACTGAAAGTCAATGTTTTTATTAAAACTTTCATTATATGTTTTCAACATAATCCCCTCCAACCTCAGCATACTCTTTGTATCTTTTTTTTAATGCTTTGATCCCATGGAAATACCAGTTTAAATCTTTGCTATCAAAGTACTGCAGTAAACGGCGGTTTAGACCCATTCATCGGACAAAAATCGACTGCCTTCAGGTGTATAAAGAGGACATAGTTACTGCGTTGCGACTGTAAGAACCAGTGCGTCGTCTAGCAAAAATAGTCTTTCCCAAAGTTTTATGATTTAAATGATCAACGTAATAAAAGCTGCTTTGTATGAGCCTGCCTGGTTACCTTTGCCGGTGCCTCGCCGTAAGGCGTTGGCCTCTGACGGCCATGTTTGCTTAGCTAGAAAGTAGACATGTCTTCGTTTTTTCTCAGTGTAGGTAACTAATATTTAGCAAATTGCTTATCTTTTTAATGTCCACCATTTGGCGGGCATTCGATTGCGATCTAACTATGCTATAAGACGGCACTACCTCATTATGAAGACAACAATGTGGCGGTTGCCTCCGCTGGCACTCATCCGATAAAAATCAAAAGCCCGCAATTGTCATACAGCGAACGATTCGCGCATTGGTCATTAAAAAGCGCGTGCCCAGCAATCTCATCCACGCATACGCAGGGTTAATTGTGACAGTGGCCAATTTACGGTTTTAATGGTAATTTCATTTGCGGTATTTCCATGGTTGTTGATAATGTCGAAGCGGTCACGATTCCGGTTTTATAATCGACGTGGAAAATTGACCTTTTCGGGTGCAATCGCCTTTATCGGAATTAAAGTCATTAGATATTGATTTTAAGTCACTGTGAATATTTTTCCTATAAATTAGTTAGATTTCATAATACATAAATACAAACAGAGCTGTTGTGGAACTCACCGACCGGGGTCGGGCCCATCATAAATTATTGCAGCTCTAGGGGGTGAACGGTGGACTCCGGACTAATGACCGCCTCTGCCGGTTAGAAGACCTACTACGACCCAAGACCCCACTGCACGAAGCACACCACAATCACCTCAACCCGCGAAAGTCATTCCTGAGCCGCACACAACCACTCCAAGGCAGTCAATCTTCGAACCGCATCATTCAATAGAGGGCTTCACTTGGCGAGGACGTAAAGGAAGTGATAGCACCGAAGTCCATTTCCCCTAAATAGCATCTAGCGTAGTCTCGACAGACTGTGGATGGGCGTGACAAGATGCCAAGCCAATCTCGTTGCTGGAGCTACACAGAGAATCTAATATGCAACTGTGGAACGCTGCAGAAGAATACCACTTCCTATCCTGCCCGCAGATGTCAGCCCCTATTACCAGAACCTACAAAACTGTCTTAACCTAGCCTGGACACGTTAACGAACGAACCCCCATCAAAGCAACAAGATTTACAATAATAAAATCGCGGTTTTATATTTTTCTAGGAAAGAATTAATTATTTTCACGATGAGAGCTATTCTTAGAGAGATAAAAAAGTATATTTGTATGGACGGCCACGAACACCAGCTTCTACCGCGTGAAGCTGAAGTGTAAAGCCATTCCGAAAGCCATTTTCGAGACAAATGGAATAATATTTATTTAGTTTGTATACACTCGTGGTTTTTGGAAATCTTTGATATTAATTCTACAACAATTTAATTTCAAGGACGTCGATATTCACGACGTCAATTTAAACGACGTGATCGTCCGTTAAATGCCGCGCGCGATGACCTATTCTCATTATAAAATTTAAAGATATGCAATGGTAGCCAATATACGCAACGGAGACGGCACCTTTGGAGCTTTCAACTACTACGGGCGAACTTGCCACCCAGGAAGTTATAACGATATTAGATCGTTCTTTCAACCGTAAGGAGAACTCAGAGACTTGGTGACAAAATAGTCCACCGTCTAACATAGTCGCGCGGGATCGGGTGGCCAACGGATCGTTTCAAGGATGTCAGGTCGACAACTACCCCCGCTGTCTTGGAAGCATATTTCTCCAGACCTCCCTTATTGTTAGTTATTCGCCGGATTGCGTAAGCGTGGCTGATACGCAAACCGCCCATTTCCTGCCGAGGTATTCCCCCGAATCCGCGATATTCTGATCCCAACCGCCCTCGACTACACGATTACAGCCGCGGTAGAAACTCAAAGCAGCCCTGACAGGTCGTCCCTCTACGAGGAGGCTACAGATAGGTTAAACCGTGAGTTGGGCTGGCCAGATGACATAGAGTTTTGCTAACACCACCCAAGCTGCACGGCAACATTAGGAACCACGTAGTAGGTACAACTTTGGAGCTGTCATCTGCAAGGGATGAACCCAACACCTCAGATTGTTATAACGATATTACATAGAGACTTAAGGATAACACAGTCCACAGTCTATCTCCGCATGCCCGTAAGAAGCCAACACCTTACTGCGAGGCACTGTAAAATGAAATAACGGGTCAATCTCACGCCCTCACTAAGAGATTGATTTCTTCGTCTCCCGGTATAGTCACGGATTCGAGGTCGCTTGCGCGGCCTCTACGGTTAACCGTAAACGGTTATTCAGTTTGAATATTTCGCGGACCGCGACGCCCTTTACCCCTATAATCACTCCGGATTGGGTGGCCAATGGATCGTTTCAAGGATATATGACGTCAGGTCAACAAATATGCCCGCTGTATGGGAAACATATATCTCCAGTATTGTTAATTATTCGCCGGATTGCATAAGCGTGGCTCAGCCTAGTACGCAAACTGCCCAGTTCCGCCCGAGGTATTCCCCCGAATCCGCGATGTTCTGATCCCAAACACAGAAGCAGAATTCACTCTCACTCCGACTGCAGAATTATAGTCGTGGCAGAAGCTCACAGCGGCCCTGACAGGTTACGTCCCTCTACGAGGAGGCTATCAGATAGGAGTTGAACCAAGAGCTACGCAGGCCAGATGACATAGAGTTTGAGCAACACCACCCAAGCTGCAAGGAACCATTAGGAACCACGGGGTAGGTATCCAGAGAAGAAGATGAAGAATGAAAAATTACACTTAACTCCTGATCAGCCTCTAGCCTCATCAATTAAACGGGCTAATGATCTCGCTGTGGCCAGTTACCGTGCATCACAGAGCTGACATGGTATTTTACTCAAACAATATTTTACATCAAACAGGTATTTTACTCACTAGGCCACTGTAGCAGTAAATTCGTGGCGATGAATTATAAATTAATATTAAATTAGTAACTTACTGGCTGTGCGCACCGCCCCGTAATTGTATTTCAGATTAATATATTCAAATGTAAGCCATACATTATGACATACGAGCTCCTAGTAAATACACAAATGCACACAGCGTAAATGGCCAATTCGATCAATTGTAATTAATTACCTAGTAAGTCAATACGAATACATCCTATGCCAATTAATTATACAAGTTGTTCTCAAGAATCATCTAATATGGGTCAGAGAAAGCATGCTTCAGATGGAAATATGAGATCATTGTGGCGATGGTGAAAATAGCCGAAGAACATAGTGTTTCTACAACGTATTTGAAGTTTATCTCCGATGGGGATGAGCTGGATTCTCAATCTTTTACCGACCGACTGGAATTTGAAGCAGGAGGAGCTGTTGCAGATGTGATAATTTCCGTTTTGACAGATTGGAACTTTTACTTGCAGATATGTTTATTTACTTACTCAATTTGTTGATATTTACATTTAAATTTTAAAAAAACATCTGCCCAGTGTATTTGAATTGATCATTAGTAAAATAACCTTATCAATACATATATAGCAATCACCGGGTTATTTCATAACCCAAAATACAAGATAAAAGATACAAAAAGCTCCTTATCCTAATACTTTTTTTATAAGTGTACATATTCTAAACTTTGCTTAGAAATGAGATTCATCTCTGACATATAATGGTCACTCACTAGGAATTAACCTGTGTTGAGGTGGTACTAATATCCTTACATATTTTCAGGCGAGAGGGCAAGTCTTATAAGTTACGACAATAAAATAAAAATTTAAATAAAAATTGAAATCAAAATCAACGATAAAATTAAAATTATATTTGTTGACAATCTAATATAAAATCGAAGACTATCGCGGTTGCTAGACATTATAAATAGGATATAAACGAATTTGCCGCGTTAAATTTGTAGCACCCGACGTTTCGGTGACGTTGCAGCCGCCGTTGTCCAGGGTAGACAGTCTACCCTGGACAACGGCGGCCGCAACGTCACCGAAATGTCGGGTGCTACAAATTTCACGCGGTAAATTCATTTATATCCTATTTATAATGTTGACAATCTACTTTAGCTATATAAAATAATAGTAGTTGCTATATAAAATTCATTGCTGTCACGAACAGAAATGCTTTGCTAACAATTTATATAAGAACGTTTAATTCAGAATGCTAATTATTAATATAACTTAGAAGTACCTATACTTATTGAGAAGTATACTTATTGGGAATTAACTATTATATTATATTCGTAAGTTTGTATATTATACATAATGTACATATGTAGGGTTATGATCACACAAGAGCACTCAATAATTCCTCGCAGTCTTCCCTGGATTCATTTATAAGCCAAGTTACAACCACTTTTCGAAAAATAAGGTATGGTACGTCGGTCGTTGGTACGTCCATTGTCAGTTTATTGTATAGGAGCTAGAAATGTATAATGTCGTTGTCCGTACGTAGTGTTCATTTTTAATTATACAAAATCACTAAGTAGCTTATACAAAATCAACTTTTTCATTAACACTGTTTCTCTGACAATTGCTTCATTGATTTTGTAATAATTTTTTTTAATCGTCGTAACTTGTAATTCCGGCCTCAACGTTGTTGAAAATTAATATATATATATATATATATATATATATATATATATATATATATATATATATATATATATATATATATATATATATATATATATATATATATATATATATATATATATATATATATATATATATATATATATATATATATATATATATATATATATATATATATATATATATATATATATATATATATATATATATTTATTTCATACTGTACGGGTATTATTAATTAAGATTATAGAAATGAAACCATAAAACCAGTCAATCGTGTTCACCATTGTTCAATTTCAAAAATCAACCTATCATTTAGTATCTGATTTGTAAACATTATAAATATTCATTTGCTGTATATGCCGCACGAGTATAGAACAACCTGCCTTCTGAAGCTAACTTGGTGCTCCATGTTTTCGTTGACCTTACACGTTTTTGAGTGTAGTATGTTATGTTGTGTTTATTTTCCTTTGATGCCCATGATAAATAAAATTTCAGCCACAAACAAAAGTAATTACTACCTCTGTTTTTCTGGAGGATATTGCCGTATATGGCAATAAGCCCGCCTTTTATATCTGTTGTGGTTAGTAAAGATTTAATATGATTATTTTAGATTTAGACTTTGTTTCCTTTTGACGGCAGAACCTCCTCGATGACCAGCGGCGAATCTACATAGCTGCGTGACAACAAACGGCAACACTTCTCAAGAATTTCATATTTATTGAATCCAATTAATTACTTTTTGCTAAAACTTCTATAATTTGGTTTATTTTACTTTCCTGTCAAGGGAAGTGTATTGTAAACGCACTTCTGTGTGTCTGTCTGTGTGTATTCTCCGACGATAGCGCCGAAACGCTTCATCCGATTGGGCTGAAATTTGGCAAGCAGGCATCATTTGGTCATGGCATGAGCTGAAAAGATTGTGGTTGAAATCCGTCCACCCTGGGTTGGCTCCCGATGAAGGAACTCATAAACAGTCAACGGCAGCGACCGAAAATGCGATCGATACGCATTCATTTATGATAGCAACTTACAAGTTTCACCATGACATGGCTGATGTACCCTGGGTTGGCTCCCGATGAGGGAACTCCTCAACGGCCAACAGCAGAGACCCAAAATTTTGTATACTAGTTTCGATTTCGTTTTCGATAGTTTTCGATTTCGATCTCGGTTTCGTTTTAGATTTATATTTTTATTTCGATTTTGATTTCGTTTTCGATTTCAATGTCGATTTCGATTTCATCATCATCATCATCGGGGGGGAGGGGGGGTTAAAGGGTGGCGCTAGGTTCGGGGGGAGTATGATTTATGAAATTAATATTCAGATAAATTAAGTTCCTGGCTACTTGACAGGAAAGTCTTGGGTTGACACAACCGTTTTTTTTAATTTTTTTTTTCACGGCATTTCTTTGCTACGAATGTAGTTTTTTCGACATGACTTTATTAGTGAACACCAGAAATAACCTTCTTATAGCTAGCAAACAAAGGTATAGTCCAAGAGGCAGCGACAAAAAAGTGTCCCGGCATCTGGCCTGCTGACTCTACCCCGGCATTCTATGGTCAAAATACAGTCTGATCTGAAAGTGTCAGCTTTTACAAAACTCTTGCACTTTTTGTCACTGGCCTTTGTCTATTTTGGCGAACTCTTGCACTCTTTTGTCGCTAGAAACTAGTAGGTTTCCAGATTCATTGTCCAGATTTTCTAAGAGTGTATCCACAAGAAATCACTGTGCAATCGCATCTACATTTAAAATATATGTACTACATAAAAGCATAAAAACGAACTTACCGCGTGAAGTTTGTAGCAACCGACGTATCGGCGATGTTGCAACCGCCCGTTGTCCAGGGTAGACTCTATCCTGGACAACGGTTGTAATATTGCCAAAACGTTGAACGCTACAAAATTCACGCGGCAAATTCATTTTTATCCTATTTATAATATCACACAGCCACGATATCCTTCGATTTCATAATATATACTTCGTTGTGAAAGTTCAAATAGAAACCTAATAAAATAGAAACAAAATTAATTTCTCTTTAAACAACTTCATTTAGTGAACGACGGTTGCCTCAGGCAGGAGCATCGACTAACTTGTAATAATGTAAACACCGCCTGAAAGCGAAACAGAGTAAACCCAAAGATTAAGGGTGACTTGCACCAACCGGCCTGTTTACGTCTGCTAACCGTGGTTAGCCAGCCACGATAAACAATTTAACAGCCGGTTAAATTATGACTGTTTGCACCAACTATTTGGACGTCCCGGTTAACTAACGCCGTTTGGAGTCCGCAAAAACCATTTTTGAGTGTTGGAACATAACCATAGACACAACTGAAATCGAGATTGCACGCCTCAGACAATCACAGCACAGTTCAAAATAGCGGACGGGAGGTTCTCAGCTCATCAGCTGTCAAACTGCCACACGCTTTTGTTCATGTCTTGCTTTCGGGTCTTTCCTGATCATCAGACATAATATAATAGGTAAACGTTTTACGGGTGCGATAACCAAAAAAAAAGCCAAGAAACGGCGGCGCAGGCGACGCGATCAAATCTAACCTCGAAAATTGACAGCTAGCGTTTGACAGCTCGCTAACTGCTTGTTAGTGGCGCTAACCGGGCACCACGGCTCGGTTAGGGAATTTAACTGTTAGCTTAACAAAACACGGTGCAAGCAGTTTCGAGTATTTAACTGTGGTTAGATTTTTTAAACACGGTTATCTATCTTAACCGAGCTTGGTGCAAGTCACCCTAAGCGATTTTAGGTGTATATAGTCTGAAACGTCTACCTTCATTAATTACCTTTGTGTCGAGAAAAACATCCCTGAAACCTTTAACTCAGTTTATAAGGTGAGAGTCACTCGTGTTATTCAAACGTATCTAACTAACACTATTCAAACTAACACGATCCAGCATTAGCCGAAATCTTTATAATCAACACTGAAACTAAGGTCGACTGCCCTGATATTTATTTTTTGACACCCCGTTTGTTTATCAGTGGAGAATAGATGGAGAAGCGCGAAAGCTTATTTTATTATTTAATCAAAACAATCAGATAACAAATTAACATTTTTATTGGTAATAAAAAATATAAATTTTAATTATAATTTGGACAGGATGAAAGCGTTTTTTATGGAACTTAGCGTATCAAAGAAAATGTCATTGTCTATATAAGATACAAGGCCTATTTAACCTAACAAGCAGAAAAAATCTTATTCATCATAACCACTGTAAATAAAATATTAATTTATCAAATAAAAGATTCATTTGTTTTTCATTCCTTCTTTTTCAAAAGCAGTTATTAATTTGTATTCTTTTGTTATTGGTCGGATATTTTCGTGTGTATAGCATTATAACAGTTGAAAATTTGCGCTATTTTCGAGTATGAAGTTCTATGCCGGTGTTATCCGTTACATCTTCATACGGTGACGACGGTAGTGTGATGGAGAAGTTCCAACAATGATAAAGAAGCTTGTGCCTGATTAATCGCTGAAGCAACCGAGCCTGATTAATCGCTCTTCACCGCTGCTTGTGCACGACAACATACGACCACACACTCCACGGAAAACTGTCGCAACGTTGCAAGAGTTGCGACCCTTCGTCACCCAACGTATTCGCCAGAACTTGCCGCAACAGACTTCTACTTTTTGCCGTGAAAAACGCCTTCAGTATTCTTTTTTTGCTGTCCACATGAGTTTTACAGCATAGGTATTATTTAACAAGCTCCAATTAAAATCGTAAAACTGCATAGGTATCTCGATTAATCTAATATATGAAAAAAGAAGTTCCGATCCAGTCATTCATTCACTGTCTGCCTCATCAACGCCCAGCCCTAACCCTTAGACCTAGAAAGCTGTAATTTTATACGGATGTTTTTTTATTCAACCCTTAAGGGGTGAAAAGAAGTTTCGACATTTGTATGGAGAAACGATATAGATAGACCTTTTAATTCGAAACTTCGTAAGATTACTTCAATAAACAAATAAGCAAATAGGTGTTTCATCTTTTTTTAATTCAACCCCTAAAGGGGTGAAACGGGGCTTCAAAGTTTGTATGGATAAACGATATTAGATGAAAAGCAAATACGCCTTTCGTATTTTTTCAAAATTCAACCCCTGAAGTGATGAAAAGGGGTTTGACAGTGTTTATGGAAAAACGATATGGATAGACTTTTTAATTCGCAAATTTGTAAGATTACTCTAATAAATAAATAAGCAAATAGGTGTTTCATGGTTTTTTCAAAATTCAACCCCTAAAGGAGTGAAATGGGGTTTCAAAATTTGTATGGATAAACGATATTAGATGGACTTTTTATTTCAAAACGTCGTAAGAACACTGTAATAAATGAATGAACAAATACGTCTTTTGTGTTTTTTTAGAATTCAACACCTGAAGGCGAGAAACGGGTATTGAAGGTTTGTATTAATAAATGATATAAGATGGATTTTAACATTCGAAACTTTTTAAGATTACTATAATAAAAAAATAAGCAAATAAGTGTTTCATGTTGAAACCCGTGTTTATACCCGTGAAACCCGTGTTGTGAAATAAGTGTTTCATGTTAAAAAATAAGCAATAAGTGTTTCATGTTGAAACCCTATTTCACCCCTAAAGGGGGTGAAATGGGGTTGCAAAATTTGTATGGATCAACGATAATAAATGGACTTTTATTTTAAAATTTTGTAGGATTACTCTAATAAGCAAATAAACAAATATGTCTTTCGTGTTTTATGAAAATTCAACCCCTAAAGGGGTGGATAGGGGTTTCAAATGAGAAACGATATTAAATGGACTTAATAGGATTACTTTAATTAATATCTACGCAAATACGTGTTTCGTATTTTTTTGAAATTCAACCCCTAAGGGGGTGAAAAGGGGTTTCAAAGTTTGTATGGAAAAACGATATTAGATGGACTTTTATATTTGAAACTTTGTAAGATTACTCTATTAAATAAAAAAGAAAATAGGAGTTTCATATTTTTTTCAAAATTTAACCCCTAAAGGGGTGAAACAGGGTTTGAAAGTTTGTATAGATAAACGTTATTAGATAGACTTTTTAATTTGAAACTTTGTATGCTTACTCTAATAAACAAATAAGCAAATAATTATTTCGTGTTTTTTCAAAAGTCAACCCCTAAAGGGGTGAAAAGGGGTTTTAAAATTTGTATGGAGAAACGATATACGTAGATGGACTTTTCAATTCGAAACATTGTAAGATTACTCTAATAAACAAATATGCAAATAGGCGTTCCATGTTTTTTTTTTATCCAACCCTTAAAGGGGTGAAGCGAAGTTTCAAAATTTCTATGGATGAATGATTTTAGATGGACTTTGCATTCGAAACATTGTAAGATTACTCTAATAAATAAATAAGCAAAGAGGTGTTTCATGTTTTTTTTTCAAAATTCAATGTCTTTCGCAATCAGTACAGTGCCACTCAATATTCTGATGCTTAAAATAGCTCTCACCCTGACTCTTTAAGCAACTTTGTATTTTTACGATATATTTTGTTCACGGAAGAAATCCCCAGCTCGGTGCCCTCGCGAACTTTACAATTGCCTTCCTTATCTCGGCATCATTTGTATCGAATTACGAGCAAACGAAACGGCCTGGATTCGCAAGAGATTACATCTAATTTCAATCCGCTTCAGAGGTTGTGATTCCCGATATGGTCTTGCACGATCGTTACCTAATCGTCTTTGGGCCTTGGATGATTGTTGGAATCAGATTGGATAAAGATTAGATTAATTTATTTGTAATCATACAACTCGAGGGAAGACAAGAAGTCCAACATAATAAAATTTAAAAAATAGGCAGTGCCAGTGTAATCTGCTGCCGATTGATCGATCGGCACTTCGAAGTTTTGATTTTAATACAAAAATACTACAATTTAGTAGGGACATACCTCTACCCCTTTTTTCGTGCAGATGCCCTTTTCATCCCTGAGCGATCATGTAAAATACTATGCGCACTACCCATCTAAATCGTCACTTCTTCAGCAATAAAACGAACCGTGACACGACGATCCACCAAGACATTTTTCCCAATTTTTAACTATTTCTTCAGTGAATACCGCAGTAGGACGACCCGAGCGAGTGTTATCGTTACTTTTCTTCGACGCCTAAACTCAGCACCGAAACGTGCAACCATAGAATATGGGCACAGTGTACCGAGATAACAGTAGACGCACTCTCGGGCGACAAGACACTGCGGGGATAGGATGCAAGGGATGTGAGCAGAGGGGTACGCCTCGACGAACGCTTTTGTTTTGCGTTACGAGCGTGCGAAGGTTGGAGAATTTCTCAAACGTTTAAACATCTGCGCTAACTAAGTAGTAGACAAGTGGCGGCCATATGCGAGCCCTTGGACTCGCGAAGTAGCTGGCTTCGTTTCTAAATTTGTTCTAAGAGACGCTACTGGTACTTATACTGTGATGTGGGGGAGCACCATCCCTTAATTTATCTCGTAAGTCTCGAAATACCCGCTCCGTACAAAACTTTTCAAGCAAAAGTATTTAATTACCGCGCGAAATTCCGTTTATTTTTTTCATTTTCGTCCTCACACTTCGACAAGGTACAAACAAAAAACGAAAGAACTAGCTGACCCAGTGAACTTCGTACCGCCTAACAGTCAATGAATGTCGTGTTACAGATTACCTGAATATAAAAATAAAAAAAATATTAAAAGATAATATAATAAATAAAATGCAATTCCATTATATAATCGGCAATAAATATAATATAAAATTCGATTAAATAATATAAATAAAGTTATATGTGAGAAAAGAAAGAAACAGTCATTAATATTTAATACTAGCTGACCCGGCGAACTTCGTACCTTCTAACGGTCAATGAATATCGTGTTACAGATTAGCTGAACTTAATTTACGATTTTATGGAAGTAATACAATGAATGCAACATAAATACTACTTCACTTCAGTTCACTACTTTATTAAGATAATAACACAAAAGAAATATAAAAGTACAAAAATTAAGTATATCAATCGCGTGTCAGCAAGACATGATTGAATTAAACTATTTACATATGGCAGCATGGAATGCACTCGATTTAATTCCCTTCATTGAAGCACCTTGTGATATACGACACTTATTGTTTTTTCATCAGGCGCAAGAAAAAAAAAAGCGGATGATTTGCCGATACGTGAACATGCCACGTACAACTGACCATAAGAAAAACACGGATTTACATTTTGTATGGGAAAATGTTTTTTCTTTAATTTAAATTTTTCGTCAATTTTCCAATTTTCGTTTTTAATAGTTATTCTGCTATTCGGGACGTAGACAAATACAACAAATCAAAAACCATGGTCCAGCCGTTCTCAAGTTATAAGTGTTCGAACAAACCCGACTTTGTTTTATATATATAATAGATATAATAATATATGTATTATCTGTGCCTGCCAGTATATATTTGTATATGGCTCCAAAGAGTTTGTAACTTTATCACTTTTTTTTGAACGCCTCTCGTAATATATAGGTACGTAATCCTATACATATACAGGGCTATCTTTGATAAACAGGGTTTACTTTCCGCTCGCAAACAATATAGATTGGTTTTTGTTGACGCGTCAACACGCGTCTTTTTCGCACCTTACTATCTACTTTCATCTTATCTATCGTGGCGATAGATAATATGGCGAATTGCGATAGTTTTGCCAACTTCAAAAAACCGCTTGAAGCTGTACAAAAAGTTAACAATTTGCAACATTTGCAACAAAAATATAACGATTTGCAACATTACACAAAAGGCGTGTGTGTGTAAGTGTGCGTCCTCAAACTATAACTATACTAAAAATATTACTCTAATATTATATATCATAAAAAATATTCTCACAAAAAAATATTACTCTAATTTCGAATCTATCGCAAGCCACGGCATCCTTTGCCCGGCTGTTCATCCGGAATCAGGTAGCTGATGGTCGTTTCAAAAGCAGTCGCCGTAAGGTCAGCAACCACCCCCGCTCTATAGGAAATAGTACTGCTTCCAGACTCCCCGACTGTTAGTCAGAATGCACAATCGATTGGCTTACGCCGCACGGTACGCAGACCATCCAGGAGCGCCAGAAGATTGACTCCTAGGGGAAACTAGCCCTAAGGCCAGAGTCCTACCCGGGCTCGAACTTCATGCGTGAAGGCCGCCGGATGGGGGTTGACCCGTGTGTGTGACCGATCTTGAACAAATGGGTCTTCGTGGCCAACTCAGCAAGGGCCCATTAGCTCCCTAAAGAAAGCAGAAGAATCAGAAATATTTTTCTTCTTTTTATATATTACTGTAGTTTGCATATTTTTTCAAACAAAGGTTTTAAACGAGTCTTCTCCGGGTATGGCGGTAGCCAAATTGCTTTTTTTTTCAATAAATATATTTTTTAGGTTAAATTTTATTTGGATACTGTCGCACCCCACGCTACTACTAAAATCGATATAGAATGTTAAATTAGTGGCATTTTTGACAACTACGCAGACACCTGAAAATAACCACTGTTTAAAGTTATAAGCTATTGAAAACTGTAAATTTATAGTGAATGTACAGTGGGTCTAATTATTGGGTCCTTACCTAGGAAGTTGCTGTTCTATAAGAAAATTTAAGGCCAAAAACATGAAAAACCTATTTTTTTTAAATTATTTATTTAGGTAAGTAACAGCATGAACTTATAATTAGATACATATTTTTTTTTTAAAAAAACATGTTCTTATGCCGATTATAACTTACGCTGTTCGAAATTATTTGAAAAATATTTTACAAACTAAATTATGAAACCAAAAATACAATATATCCGTAAATATTTATCAATCAAATGACCGCAAAAGTTGTAGAGTTAACCGCAAACACATAAACTTATACAACATAAATTCAAAATAAGTAAATGGGAATACATATATAAGTTATATTATATTTATACATACATATTACAATTCAATAATTACTGGAAGTTGTCGCTGCAGCTTCAAGGGCGGGTCGTACTGCCGATTTGAAGATTTAATTAATATAAATATTGACCCTTACTATCTATGCAGATTCATCTGCTGTAAAACACTCGTTGACAGGAACCAAAGAATACTTTGAATGCGTTTTTCACCGACTCTTCAAAGTTGATTTTTTTTCATGTAAAAAGTTATCTAAATTATGCAAAAAAAAACTTATTGGAGCAAGGTCTGGAAAGTACGGTGGATGACCAAGAGTCTCCAGCCGCAACTCCTGCAACTTTGCGACGACTGATTGCAGTAAAATCTCTGGTTATACGTTGTCATGCAGAAGAAGTGGCGATGAGCGATTGACCAGGCTCGGTTATTTACTCAGGAGCTTCGTCATCATTGTTTGCAGTTCTTAACAGTGCACATTTACGGTAACTGTAAAGACAGACTGCAAGAATATGTAATAGAAAACATCAGCCAAAGATCTCATATTTGAATATAATGCAAATTTTCAAATTTACTATGGTTGCACAAACGAAAATATTTAAACAAAAACAAATGACGGAGAGACAAATAAACAGCTGATTCTTACAAAAGAATAGCATAGCCTAGAATTAAAATTTATTTGAATGTGAAATTCTAACTCAAATCAAAGTTATCCAAGTTTAAAGTGGCATATGCAAGGGACTGTAACTTGAGCGAATGACAAATATCACGTTTCAATTATAAATTTACGACAGTTATACTGACAAATTAATCATACTGAAGTTTTATCAGTTTCTGTCATGGCAGCGAAATTCAATCAAGACAGTAATTTCATAACTACGAGTACGTGCTTTAAGCCCATAAATAAACGTTTTAAATTACATCTTTGCCTACAGTCGTTTTAAATTATTGTCATTTCACCCTTGACTGGTTTGTTGAGGAATTACGTTAAGTTACAAAATCGTAACCCAGGCAAATAGAAATAATGCACTGGCGGATATAAAAATGCGATGGTGCATAATGTTTGTATATGGGATCATGTCGTAAATTGTAGGTGAATCGACGCCCCGTCTACGTTTGTGAAATTGGTCGACCCAAATTTAAAATTTCTTTGAGGCTTAACGTTTTCTAAAGCCATTTTTTCTTTGTTTTACATCTGTGTAGGCACCTACATGCTTTCTGGAAGAAAATAAATATTTAAATTGTGTTTGTTGGTAGTAAACATATACTTTATTATTTTCTTTGGAATATGGAAATAAAATTTGTTTCTTTTCTTTATTGTGAAATCACAATCAACGGGTTTATTGTCACATGAGAATCTCTTACAACCAACCCTACTATGACGTGTTTATATGTGTGTGTGCATGTGATGTTTATATGTGTGTGTGCAAGTGTGAAAGTGTGTGTCATGATATTGCATTCGATCGACAGAAATAAAATTAATGTAACAAATTTATTTATCGGTTTATTATTTATTTTGCTGATTTATTTAACTAAATATATATTTCTCATTCCTAAGATAACCTAACTAGGCTATACCCGTACCATGGTGGGCCTTCTGATTTAATATATATTAATAATATATAATAACAGGATTTTATTTATTTGTTTTCATTTAATTAAAAGAAAGATTAAAGAATAAAAAGAGTCTATAGAACTGCGAAAAATCGATAAATTTTTATTTAAAAATAAAATATTTAAAAATAAAAAATCCCCAATGTTATGTATTGGGTCTTTAATCGAAACACACTGTACCCTTTTCTCAAAGTGAACCACCCCAATTCCCCTGATGCATAATGGCAGTTTATTGTAGAATAAGAACGATTGACAGAGAAACCTATTTCGAACCTTACTCAGTCGCACTTTAAAATGACGCAAGTACTCTTTCGTTCGCGTATTATGGGAATGAATATTTGAGTTAGTTGAAGTAGTCGAGATATTTTTTCTTGTATGTATGATACGCAGCATACAAAGTCTTGATACTAGTATCTGATTAGGTAATTTTATTTTGATTTAATATCGAATAATTTGTAACACAGAAATCAAGCAATGTGTCTATGCACAGCGACGATTATACTTAGAACCATACGGTTGCGATAATTGCAATACGGTTGCGATAATAATATTACAATATTTTAATTTTGGAACAAACATATTTTATTTTTGTAATAACACAGTATTGAGCAAGCGCGCACAAAATTAAAAGTTCAGTTTAGATCAGGTCCCGGCCTAGTTAGGTGTCGTTGCTACTGGACTATGCAATGTATTCATTTTCTGTTATTTATTCAATGTTTACAATATTTTTATGCATAGTTCCTACGATAAAATTGTTTCAAATTGTTTTTGCATTACCTAATAAAATATATAAATAAAATAAAATAAATTCTTAGTGTGAAGTTTATTTTTATTATAATCATTTAGTATTTTTATAAACGTAATAATTAAACAATATTACATAAAAATAAAATTACACTTACATAAAAAAAAAACATCAACACTGTACAAAACATTGTCGATAAGAAACGTTTTCAGAACGGAATAAAAGCTAGACATTAGGCAAATTGTAATAGTGTCAATGCCATAATAGTAGAGTTTTGACAAAAGTATCTCATGATAGATTACGTTAGATACACTTGATCAATCACAGATTTGTTTTCCGTTTTCACTTAGGGTGACAGTTAAGGATATAAAAGTGCTCTCGGCAAGTGTAGTATTGCACTCAGGCCTGTGGGCATACTGCTCTTCACAGAAAATATTACTACTGTTAGGGATTTCACGTATCCTATTACTGATGCCTAAACACATTGGAAAAAACTAGCACAATAGAGATAGGCATTTAGCTTGCCATTATAGTTATTGTACGCCTAACTGGCAATAAAAATAATACCTCTACATTGCAATAAAGACAATAAATAAATATTAAAATTATCTGATTGTAAAATTATGGCGGGTCTTAAAGTTATTGTTTTGTGACCGGCTCTATATTCCATTAAGATATGCACTCGATATTCCATTGTCGACAATACGGCTTGCTGTACTTTATTTGGTTCCTTGCTTGGGCCTGATAGCCTGTTTGTGATTCCTTGTGTCTGGCCTTTTCACGGTTCAGCTCCCATCCGGTAGCCTCCTCGAAGAGGGACTTCACTGTGAATCCTGCTTTCGACTGCAACCTGTAGTCGTAGACAGTTGGAATCGGAAGTGAAGATTCGGGGGAACACCTCGGATTTGCGTGCCAGGTTGTTTCATGCCATCGCCGGCGCAATCCGGCGAATAACCAGAGGAGTCTGGAGACGTACGTTTCCTAAGTAGCGGGTGTACCTGAAAAACCTAGCGTCACATATCTTTTAGAAACGTCCGTTCGTCGCCCGATCCCTAGTGAGCTTGACGGGCGCTACGGATCCGCAACAAATTTGATCTGAATTAGCGCTAATATCAGGCAAAGACCGCGCAAGCGACCTCGAATCTAAGGTCAGACTTGAATATGGAGAAATCGGTCCAAATCTGGTAGTGAGATACGAGGATACCCGCTGCGTGGCACTTTCCAGTGCCTCACGGTAAGGCGTCAGACTCTTCAGGGCCGTTGGCGTAGATCGACTGTGGATTTTGTTTATCCTCAAATCCTTTGCGTTTACTCCATGAGAGACAGAATGATAAGTGTTGTTATAACTCCCGGGGGTGGCGGTTCGCCCGTGTCAATTGTCACCCCTCAATGTACATTATAAAACATCACCTCAAATATCCAAGACGGGATCCCGTCGGAAAATTTCATTTTCGATTTGGATTGAACCAACTTCACAGACTTTGTCGTGTCACATTCACATCGCATCGCGGCGTGGGGCGTCGGCGTCGTAATCCCGTCGAGAATGACACGCGCGCTGCGACCAAACGTTTAATTAGTTCCGCCGTACAACGTCGAAAGCATGGTGACGACGGCGCTGCAGTCGCGTGCTTAACGGGGCCTATTCACAGCTGCGTCACAAACGGCCGACAGGCCGCGTTAAGGGTCGGCACCATGTAAACCCGAAAAACATGACTTCCTATGATCGCTATACGACTTCATAGGATTACACGATGCATACGTTTAGTCTCTTCTCATGTATGGTACGAAGGTTCTTAATAGTTCTGTGCAACTTGGGTAGTGCTAGCCAAACTCTTTCTGTCATTTGGCCTGCCAAACTCACGGTTCAACTCCTATCTGGTAGCCTCTTTGAGGAGGGGTTTACCCTGTCGGGACCGCTGTGAACATTCGTCACGGCTGTAATCCTGCAGTCGGAGGCGATTGGGATCAGAAGATCGCGGATTCGGGGCAATCGCGCGTAACTGGGCGGTATAGCCACGCTTACGTAATCCGGCTAATAACCAGGGGGGTCTGGAAATGTATGTTTCCTATGGGGTCAGTTGTCGATCTGACGTCTTCTATCCTTGAAACGATCCGTTGGCCACCCGATCCCGACTGACCATGGTGGACAAAGGGTCGCGATATATTCAAACTGAACATAATAAAAATAATGTCGTAATTCCTAAAGTGCGTCTTTCTTTATACCAGAAATATTTTTATCTTTATATAGGGTAGCGTCCGTAGCCACGTTGACACCGGCTCTCCTCGTTGTTACCGAAGCTACGCAGCGTTGGACACGGTTAATAATTGTATGGGTGACCGCCTGAGTGTTCGACTGCGTGATGCTATAAATGCCCACCTAGAAGATGTTGCCAATAAGCAACAAGGCAGGTTCCAAGATAAGAAACCGGTGTTGTGACTATAAAAAAAACAAATTCAGCTTATAAAATCGAAGACTATCGCGGTTGTTTGACATTATAAATAGGATAGAAAACGAATTTACCGCGTGAAATTTGTAGCACCCGACGTTTCGGTGCCGTTGCAGCCGCCGTTGTCAAGGGTAGACTGGACAACGGCGGCTGGACAACGGCGGCTGCAACGTCACCGAAACGTCGGGTGCTACAAATTTCACGCGGTAAATTCGTTTTCTATCCTATTTATAAAAATCAGCTTGTTGCCATTAGAAATCAAAATACTTAAAGAGGTTGCATTTACAAAATGCATAAAACGAAACCTCCCCATGGATGCTTCTATAATTTGATGAATTTCACAAGGCTGTATTAATTATTTTTTTTAATATTATTTATCAAATCTGTTTATTAATTCTCTACTAAAATTAATTTTGTTTTGTATTTTTATACTTTAGTGTTGATTTTCTTGTAAAACTTATTATTTATTGACTGATTCTCTTAAACTTTTTTGATTTACATTTTTTTAACGTTTTTAAATTTTTTATTGTGTTTCGAGTCTGTTTGATTTTTGTAATTGATCCGTAGGTGTCTTGCCTTTACAGAAAAAGAAGTATATATACACGTAATGAAGTTGTGAATAACTAAAATGTAAAATACGTATTCCACAGTATGTACTTATTGAAATTAATAAAATATGACTATGACTATGATTTTTTTAACCTGTTATTAAGTGTTGATGTAATATTTTTTATACAAATATCTTTAGCTGTGATATATTTTGTAGTTGACACCGGTTCTCCTCGTTGGGATGGGTGACCGCCTGAGTGTTTGACTGCGTAATGCTACAAATGCCCACCTAGAAGATGGTGCCAATAGGCATCAAGGCGAGTTCCACGAAATAGCATATGCCTTGTGGGTAAAAGAAAAACAAAAAAAAATAAATAACTACAAAAAATTGCATCTCAAATTTACCATGATATTTTTATACATATATAATATTGAAATTTATGAAAACAAAAAATTAAACTAAACCTAACAATTTCAGAAATATTACCAATTACCAAAATAACCTTAAATTGTGTAATAGGATCTAGGCGTAAAACCCGTTAATAAATATTATTGTCGGTTTATTATCAATTCAATAAAACAAAACATTTCAGAAATCAATCTGTATTTATTGTGTTAAAAAATATTTACAAAAGTTATGCTTCTACTATTCTAGTACACACGTAGGGCAAAAGAAAGCCGTCGGTGCGTATGTTTCTTAAATTTTCATTTCAGATTTAGCTAAACATTATAATCGCAACATCGAAGAAGATATGATAATTACATTTGATACATTCATAATAATATCAAATATTCATAATTCAAATCGGAACTGAATACATTTTACAGTCAAGATTAACATTTCTCTGAAAGCCTTATTGAAAAGCCTGTTTGAAGTGAATTGATCGGAATATTAAGCTCATAACGGTCTTCGTCAAACAACGCCATGAATTGCTGAGGAATTACTCGAGAAATGCAAATCGAAAACCTTTCATCTATGAATTATTAGAGAGGCATATCGATTACGGGGTGGGCTCCCTTTCGTGAGGCTTGCTTGGTGTGGTCGGTGAATAGGTTATCGATTAGAAGGAGTTTCAATATTGGGTGGAGAGAGATTAGGCGTTTGTATGGAGCTTATTAGGAAATAAATACTAGATATATTTTTAAGAAAGTAAAAACTCTTTATTTGCATTTTACAAATTATCAGCTTATTGTCACCTGGCAATAGACAACAGCTAACCTTATGAAATGATTATGAGTTATTAATGTATAACGTATAATGTGGGAAACTGTGTTTACTAGGTAGGTAGCGAACGGTTTCGTGTAGCTTGGGCCATAAGATCCACTGTGTTTCCGGGTTCAACTAACGGTTTAGCTCCTATTCAATGGCCTCCTCGTGTGGAGGACTACCCCAGGAAAGACTCTCGTGTCTCAGGCCTCGCAGCTGGTAGATCGGTTTACCCTGGAGGAACGCCTCCCGGTTTGCGCAGCTGCGGCATCAGCCAATCGGCTGTGCACTCCGGCTGATCCTGAATTGGCTACCTGAACTGAATCACCGCTAAATATACGACAGGTAGAGGTCGCGCAAGCGACTTCGGACCCGTAACCAGTCGGGAGAATGGAGGAGGTATCCTGATGGTTAATTCCAGATGGGGATATCCTCCCGAAACTGATAGTCAGAGGGCGAGGCTGTCAGCTGGTTACCTTTCTTGGTGCCTCGCCGTAAGGCGTTGGCCTCTGACGGGCATTTGTGCTTAGCTAGACGTTAGATTTGTATTGTCTCTAAGTCATCTACGCTTACCTCACGGATGATAGAACGATCACTAACGTTAATACTTCCTGAGGTGACCGGTTCGCTCGTTGTAGTTGACAACCCAAGTTGTTTACTAAGTAATAATAATCAACTTAAAACAACAGCCTAGTAAATGCCCAGGAGAAGGAAGTTGGAATAAGGAAGACGAAGGAAGAGGGGGAAAAAACTGATTGGCTACATTTTTAAAAAGTAATGGTTAAGACGCCAAGCTTTAAAATATGCTGCAGAAGGTGTAGTAAAATATCCTGCAGAAGAATTTACATGTGTTGATGTAAAAAGTGACAATTTGTTGACCAATTGGGATAATACAAAGACCAATCTTAAGTATGATCTTATATTTTTTGTCTTAATTCTAAATATTTTTTTTAAAAACCTCTAAAACACAGTTTAATTATTTCCCAAACTGTTTTAATGTTTTTTGCTGGGGATTAATGTTATATTTATATATATATATTTTTTTATTTATATTCTATAGATGTGTCTCATCGTTAGTGACGTAGCGAAGCGTCCGTATTTCCAGACGAAATGCACGGCAGCAAGCATGCCACTCGGACACTCGTTGAAGAGTCACGTCCAGAGCAGAAAGCATAGAGCCAAGCGCAGCTAGAATGTGGGAATTGTTCATCTGGGAATTGGCGTCACTTAAATTGTTGTCAGAATATGCCTACACCTCAAAATGGTTAAACATCACATAGGTACATTGATATATTACTTTCCTGGCCAGGAAAGTATTGTGGACGGACTTCTGGGTCTCCGTGTGTATGTCTGTTTGTCTGGCTTTGTGTGTATTCCTCCACGATAGCGCCCAAACGCTTCGTCTAATTGAGCTGAAATGGCATGATTATAAAAAGATTGTGGTTGAAATCGGTCCACCAGAGGACTTTAACGAAATTTTAGACTTAGAGACTTGAAATTCGGTAAATAGATGCGTCGTAGGGTCGAAAACACACTGTTAAATTTTGGTTGCAATATCTCTGATACAAACGACATTTTAATCATATAATAACGTCGAGCCGCCCAATACTAGCCATGAAACAAACCATATTGGAAAATAGCCATTTTAATACTGCGGAAATTCTACAAAAATCCTAGATTTGGTGTCGAGAGGGGGGCTAGTGGTGGGGGGGGGGGGGGGGTTGGAAAATATTTTTCCTATTCCGTGGGTTTCTATTTCGCCTTAACTAGAATGCTGTAAATTCGAAGAAAATAGATCAAGTAGGGATGTTATAACGTTCCGGACAAAAATATTCTTCTCCCTCCAACAGTCTTCTTCTTCAGTGGGTTCATATCCCGCCTTATCTAGCTAGAGTGCTTTAATAGATACCCAAGCGCTTATGATGCAAAAGGGGCTTCAGGGAGGTGGTGTTGGGGGGGGAGGTTTAGGGTTCGTGGGGTAACGTTGGATGGGGGTTGGGGGTGAGGGGTTGGGGGTGAGGGGTTAAGGGTCGTAATAGGGGTGGGAGAGGTTGGAAAAGGGGGGTGGAGAGGTGGGAAGGGCGGAGTGGGGCGTGGCAGGAGGTGGAGGGGGAGGGGTTCGATGGAGGGTTAAGGGGTTTTTCGCGGGGGGGGTTGTCTGCTTGCCAGGAAAGTCTTGTGGTGACACAACCGATTTTTTTTATATATTAAGACATATTTTGTTAGTATATCGACTACATATTAGTCCCACGTATTAGAGTTAATCGTATATGTAGTATTGCAACTGTGTAATGCTACATATTAGATTAGAAATATAATTGCAACATTAGATCTCAACAGACAAAAAGTTTAAAAAATGTACAAAATTAGTTAGGTACTTACTCAACGAATTTTTCACGAAAGATTAAAACGTTGTTTTTGACGTTTGCATTTGAAACGTTGAAGACCCCGAGGGCAAAACAATAAAAGTTCATTTTTTTAAACCCGAGGTTTTAACCGATATACATGGTTTGAAATACGCCGAATCTTATAAGCTAACCGGCTCTTATAAGGCTATATACATACAACCTCATAAGACAACAGGCAAAAACATGCGAGTTTTGACGTGACAACGTCTTATAATTCGATGGAGCCGGCGCTGCACGCACGAAAAAACATGACTCATGCGGCGTTACCTCGCTCTGAGGCGTTCCATTTATTATATTTATTATTCAATATAAATGCTGCCATCCACCGGTTGCGACAAGAATTATTTACTAACCTCAGTCTAAAATAGTACGAATGAAAATCACTAGATTGATTTAAATTCTTGACATAATTTTATATGTATTCTTGATATACGGAATGTTATTACTGAACGGAAAATTTTCTTGTGGGTACAACGAAGTGCAACAAAGTAAGCAACTTTTATTAAAAAAAAAAAAAAAAGTTACGATGCGCTATCTAGCGGTTGGTAAAATGTCGCTGATATTGTTTATTTACGACGTATTACCTACCGCTAGATGGCGCAACGTGCTCAAACTCTTCTCAACCCGTTATTTAACAGTTTGAGATTTCAAACTTTCAAATTAAAAAAAACAACAAACTTCAAACAATAAACAATTATACAATTATACTGCTATACAATAATACATTTATATGTTGTAGTCAAATCGGTGAGTATAAAAGCATACATTTTTGGGTGTTTGTAATAAACAATATCAGAATCTTAAATAAAACTGCTTCAAATGCAACCATTCCAACAGTATTTTCTTAGGACGTTGTCACGTTCAACTATCGTCAGTAAACCGACTTTACAGACAACCGATTTTTTTTAACTAACATTTAGCTGTAACATATTTTTTTTATTGAGGAATGCATTCAGTTTGCCATGGATCTGGTAGAACTTGGTATTTCATTATGTTTAATGTATATTTGATTCACTGAATAATTTTACTTCAATAATAAATTTCCATTCTTAATAGTGTAATACAAATCTTCTCGGCTTAGTTTGCGAATACACGGAATAACAGCATAGGGGTCATGCACAGAAACGTGCGGTACAGAAACGACTTAGTACAGAAAGTTCAGAAACTCTGCATAAGATGCATAAGAAGCACAGGCGATGTAAGTCGGGGTTATTGTTACCCGGTGCTAAAGTTCTGGATATTAAACAACTTTTTGACAAAAATGTGTTAATATATTTCCAATAAAACAAACACTGAACTTATAAGCCGGGAGCTAATGCACCCTTGCTGAGTTGGCCACGAAGACCCATTCTGTTCATAATTGGTCACACTTACGGGTCAACACCTATCCGGCGGCCTCCACGCATGAAGTGCGAGCCCGGGCAGGACTCTGGCCTTAGGGCTAGTTTCCCCTAGAAATCAACCTTTTGGCGCTCTTGGACGGTCTGCGCACCGTGCGACATAAGCCAATCGATTGTGCACTCTGACTAACAACTAGGGTTGTCGACTACAGCGGGCGAGCCCATCACCTCAGGAAGTTTTAACGATTAGTCGTTCTATCTCCCTGGAATGAGCGCAGAAGACTTGAGGACAAAACAGTCCACCGTCTAGCTCCGCCACAAGCCCGTAAGAGGCCAACGCCTTAACCGCGAGATAGCCAGGAGTGTTACCCGGCGGGCCTACACTCACGCCCTTACTTCCAATTGTGACCAGATTACTCCGGTCTCTCGATTGGTTACGAGTTCGAGGTCGCTTGCGCGATCCTCTCCCTTACGAAGCGGTGAAACGGTGTTTACCGAATATATCGCGGACCACAGCGTCCTTTGCCCGGCTGTTCACCCAGGATCGGGTAGGCGATGGTCATTTCAAGAGCAGTCGCCGTAAGGTCCGCAACCACCCCCGCTCTATAGGAAACAGTACTGCTTCCAGACTCCCTGGATGGACAAATTAAACTGGTAAATACATTATAAATAAAAATCATATTCTGGCTATTATAGAGTTGCGTCCTTCAGAAATTAACATTACACTTTGAAAGGATTGTTATTTGTGGTTGGAAAAATATGTAATTTACGAAAAGTTTAAATAAATAGTAACATATGTATTATATAAAAATATTACTGCATGTTTTAGTTTGTTTGCATATAATTATAAAAAGATTTTCACAATTTAATATCTATGTATTGGATATCAACAGATTAACCTATAAATAATGAAATTTGATCTAAATCAGTATTCAGTAAATGATATTCTCTGTTTTTTAGTGTACTATTTTTCATTCGTGATATATACATACGTACTATTGGGTACTTCATTATACTATTATCAGTTTTAAAGGCTCATATAGATACAGGTTTTCATTGGTCTAGTTAAATAGCTTTAAGCAGGTGTCAAGCAATACGTGTCGGTTTCTCTGAGTTGTTTCTGTTTTGGTTGCTATTCTGTATAGAATTATTAGTCGCAACAATATGTTATAAGTATTTTATAATAAAAAATAAAATGAATAATAGTGAAATAATGATTTTATGACTTGAATTGATGTGAAGTGTGGTGTTCATTTATACGGAATTCATCATCCAAAACGCGATAAAACGGGCGTAATCTCGAAAAGGCCTTTTTACACGACTGCCCAATAAAAAAGAAGTGTAATGTGTTCAGGGTTCATCTATGCATGTTTTCCGTTTCGTTATTTCACCATAACTTCAAACCGCTTCAGCCGATTTAGAAGTGTATGGTAATGTTAGAATAGTTAAGTCATCCAGAGTGTTATAGAGTACGTATCGCGACACCTTGCTTTCAAATAATAACTTTTTTATTACTTGAGCACCTAGGGCAACCGACTAAATTGCGGTGGCGGATCAACGGCGCGCGATCGTTTCAAGATACCTGCCGCAGGGCGCAGGACGAACTTTTTTTCTCTTACAAAACGTGTTTTACAGCGCGAACTATTTTTTCTAATAATTCATAATACAACAGCTCACTTTTTGTAAGTGCAGTCGGGTTTTTTAATTTTATTTTTTTTTGTTCTTGTTATATAAGAATATCTCAAATGTATTACCATTTTGCCACTGTCTGTTTTGTTCTCGGTTATGTAGTCGACATTGTTTTTTCCTTTTTTGTTCAAAGCCGACATGTGGAGCAAATTGCACACAAATACGCGTTGGCAACGCAACAGACTTTTGCATCAGGTAATGCGAGGCGTTACAGTTACTAGAGAACGAACGCTATTTGCCAACAACTTTCCCACTTTTTATTGTCTAATAGTGCACCACAATACAATGGATTCGTAATTGCCATCCATTGGCAGAAACTGCTTTCTCGCTCTGGCGCGACTGCCTGCTTTACGCATAGCCATTACTATTAGTGCCCCTATTACTTTTTATTTCGCCGCTATAACCGACAATATAAATACTAAGTAGCGGTAGAAACATCGTCAGAAATAATAATAGCTGTTTACTTAGTAAATTAAGAAGTAATTCTCCTTTATTATTACTGATAAAAGCAACAGAATGAAATCTTCTGTAATTAGTGTTACTCGAGAAATTGTATTCCTAAACGCCACGTAGCTAAACACTATCCTAAAAAAAACTAAAACTACATCCTTTGCGCTTTTGACACAATGTACACAATATTAAGAACAAGCACAGTGTTACCAGATTTTAAAACGAAAAAATTACCAGTGGATTAATAAAAAAATACCATTTTATACTATAGAATGGTCAAAATATACTTTTTTGTATGATTTCATTTTAGATTTACTTTCTAGGCCCACCAACCGACGAGGAGGAAAATTATTGTGAATGCGCTAAAAAGCGATCTGATGAACTGATCCACCTGCCGTGACATGGGAAACAGAGTCCGTTCCAGGTTCCGTCTTCTTCGAAGAGGCTGAACAGGAAATGAAGCGTCAGTTGATCTTACCAGATGCAACGAGCAGATCTTAATGGCCAAACTGCACAGGAACGGTCAACTGTCAAATGTATCCAATCCATTCCAAATTACCATTGTACAATGCGATCTGCCATACTCGACTGTCATCGGCGACTGACGGGTCGCGCAACACGAACGCTATTCGGCCGTTTCCATTCATATTTTCTGGAAAAACTAATTCTACAAATTTGCAACTTAGTAATTGGCTTTCATGTATTTATAATTTCGGTATGTTGGATATAAGAACTAGATAGTCCCGAGAATGAGATTACGATTTTAAAAATCTTACAATGCATATTATCAAACATTATACGTATATATGTATACCTACTGTTATAACTTAAAACGATACTATGCAATTAGCCTAGAAAATATATTCCGTAATAGGCTGATAAATTGATTACTCTACATGGTGAGAGCAATGACACGGAACCTGCTTGTTACACTTCTAATCAATCAATTGCGAGTAGATTAAATATCCCATAGGTAGACCATTCTTGTACAAATATAATCTGATTTACGCATATCTTCTGTTACATAATTACGGATTATTTAAATTGAAAGTTATTTCATCCGAACGAAACAGAGCAATACGTTGGAGCTGAATATGAAATGAACTATCGTCGTTTTCTTGCACCAAAACTACCTGTCTATACGGCCGAATAAATTTGTACACTTTCACATTTGTCTTAGGTGGGTAGTTTCAATGCGGAAAATGACAACCGTTCACATTCCGTTCTAACGTATTGCCCTGTCTCGTTCACATGAACTAATATTCGATTTTAGTTCACGAAGAAACGCAATCGAGCCCAGTAATTATGTAATACGTATTCAGGGATTATCCAAAATGTGTATGGATTCTGGTTTACAGACGAAAGGTATAATCTGTGAGACAATACAATACAAAGAACTACTCCAGCAGATTTTCCAGTAGCAGTCCTACACTTGAATGTGTCAAAAAATTAAATGCTAAAAAAATATTATCAAAAACATAACTAATATGATAGTTGTCATGGTTTTAATATTATATTTCATATTACCTACATACAATTAATCAAAATATATTATTATCATTGTATAGTCAGGGAGAATATAGTATTAAAATGGAATCAATGGAATAAAATACAATCAATATAAAATGAAAAATTAGAAGAAAGCGATAATTTAATTCAATTCATTATTTCATTATTTTATAATTAAATCACACAGCATTACAGTAAATAATTATAACAACAAGTAAATTACTGCCATTACAGAAAGTGAACTATTGTATTTACAAATATTTTTATTACGGTTTTTGTGAAATTTTTGTGGTTTATGCATTTATCAATATAGATAGATTTATATTTCCGGAATGTACTCAATCAGACTATTCATTTGGCACTAAACATGATATATTTATGTTAATTTATTGACATTTGTAAATTTAGACAAGTATTTTTTAACATTTGGTACATTTTTGAGTTTAGGTACCTTATAACACTCGGGATAATATAACGATTTTAAAAATATCACACACTTCTAAATCGGTTTAAGCGTTTAGAAAATATGGTAGAATAAAAAATCAGCGTTTTCATCATTAATACGTAACGGATTTTTTCCGAGTACAATTGCGTAGTTTTATAACTTTCCAAAATGTTGGATTTAAATAAATTCGTAAGAATCAAAAACGGTTATTTAAAGATTTGTAATATTTTGTGGAGTGTAATAATTTACCGCTTTGTATAATTTATCTTGCTAAATTATTATTCCAAACATTTCTCATTGTTACTAAGCCTGCCGGATCTATTCCTGGCGGCCGCGTAGGGGAAGAACGAAAAGAACTAAACCGTCAAATGATGAATGTCAACACGCACCGCGTAACACGGGGATTTATATTAAAGACGCAGCTTTCTCCTTATTTTGAGAGCAAGGAGTCGCGGCACGTACCCTATGATATTCGGGAGGACATAACGAAGCTCACAATACGACACACTTCTAAATCGGTTGAAGCGTTTAGAAGTTATGGTGAAATAAAGAAACGAAAAAAATAAATAGATGAAACTCGAACACATAACACTGCTTTTTTCGTGGGCAGTCGTGTAAAAAGCGTAATTTTTAAAATGACGCCACAATTAAAATAATAAATGACATATAAAATCGAAGACTATCGCGGTTGTTTGACATTATAAATAGGATAGAAAACGAATTTACCGCGTGAAATTTGTAGCACCCGACGTTTCGGTGACGTTGCAGCCGCCATTGTCCAGGGTAGACAACGGCGGCGGCGGTCTACCCTGGACAATGGCGGCTGCAACGTCACCGAAACGTCGGGTGCTACAAATTTCACGCGGTAAATTCGTTTTCTATCCTATTTATAATAAATGACAGTTATATAAAACCAACTTTTTTTAACCGACTTCAAAAAAAATATCTCTTTGGATATATCCTTTTTTAACACGCTTTTATTCGGTCGACCTGTATGTAACTATGTAATGGAATCTAAGGTAACTAATTTAACCATCTTCCAAGGATCGTAGCGTCATGACAATTGACAGCTGTATGTAGTTCTGATGACAATACAATAATATGGTACTGTCGAACTGATCTGATGATGGAGTCGGAAGATGGAAGTGGATGAACTGGAACTTCATTATGGAACATCGTATCATAGCTGTGTTTGGACTTGTTAGAAAAGTCTTGGAATGAACTTTGACCACGATTAGGTTTCAAGGTCTGATGATGAAGCCGGAAGATAGGCACTAGCATTCCATGATGGAATATCGTATCATAGCCGTGTTTAGACTTGTTAGAAAGGTCACGTAATGGACTTTGAACACGATCAGGTTTCAAGGTTATAACAAACCTATTATATATTGACTTGTAAATATTAAGTGTAAATAGTGTAATTTTTGGTTTTTACGTGCATTTATAAAAGCGTGTTTTAGTGTTTTTTTTAACTATTAATTTATTTTAATGTTTGTTACCTCAGAACTCCATCATTTATGAACCGATTTGGAAAATTCTTTTTTTATTTGAAAGGATATACTTTAAGATTGGTTCCAATTATATCAAAATCCTGCTCTGATGATGGGATCCATAAGGAATTGAGGGAACTTCATATTTTCATATGACGTTGAAAATTTACATGTTGATTCAGTTCCGATGACAATGCATTTGTTATGGTAAGAATGACCTGATTCTACACCCAGGATTGGTTTTCGACGAGGGACTCCTCAACGGTCGTCAGCACAGACACAAAATTTTGTATACGCATTCAATTATAATGGCCCATTATAAGTTTCATGACATGGCTACTGCACTCATAGAAATTTTTGGAGTCGTTTTTTTTTTTTGTTAAAATTTTTTGATTATCCACAACCAAAGAGTTCTATTTTCAAATGTTGCAATTATTTGTTTGACGTCACTTGCTTCGATTTCAATATTTATATAAGTTTCTAGTTCCGAAAAAAACAGTATGATCTGTGTGACTGCTTTATTATTTAAAACACCAATTTCATTTAAATGGATATTATAAAGCTGACACCAGCGCGTGAGGATTCTATTTCTGGATGCTTTCGTTTTGAATAATAGCTACAGGAAAAGGGTCACTTTACCGTGTGGCTCCCATATTGATTCTTCCACCAGGTCAGAGCAATCGAATATGCCCTTTATTATTTTATAGATACGCTAGCTGACCCGTGCCCACTTCGTTGGGCGGTTAAACTTTTTACCTGTGATGAAATTGTGAGTGTAGTTTGGTTAGTACTGAGTGCTATGATTTATTTCCTGACTGCCAAAATAAGGCATATATTTTTACTGCATATTTATGTATGTATTTGCATGCCAATTTGACTATAATACTGTTATTTGTGAGTGTCTTCTTGTGAGTGTCTTATTTGTGAGCGTATTATCTCTTTAACTATTTATGCAGTAAAAGGGAAATTATATGCAGTAACAGGGAAAAGTCTTTTGTTTTAAACACTTGAGACGATAAATTTACTGAATTTGATAAGAATTCATAATTGTTGATAATATGACCAATAAACATGACCTAACGATTAAAATTATTTTTTTAAAATAAAATACTACGTTTTGTGACTTAAATATAAAAATTAGACATATGCTGTCTCTGACTTTTTTGTAGGCATTATCAAGCTCTACAACTTTTCTCTAAAACTTATTCATATATCTCTCATCGTTAAGGCAGCGTCAGTTAGAAACGTTCTCGTTCGACCGTTTTTTTCTCCGTTTTACTTTGCAAATCCGACTACCACGAAAAAGTCTTTTTATTTTTCGGATTGATATATAGCCTATGACACTTACAAATAACGTGGCTTTCTATTGCTAAAAGAATTTTTTAAATCGGTTCAGTAGATCCAGAGATTACTTCCTACAACCTCACAAACTTTACCTCTTTATAATATTAGTATAGATAGTATAGATATGGATGCGGGATAGAATAAAGGTTGGTTATTCAAGTTGCGGTAAAAGATAGCGCATAAAGTTTTAATAGTAGAGTCGCCTCATTTGAATCCGCCTCATCTGGATCTCAAAAGATATAAATCCGTCCCCATTTATACCATTCGCTTTGGTGTATTTTTCTTTTATTAAACGAATCGTTCATCATCGAAAATCATCATTGAAAAAACACACTACAATCATTCATACAAAATTCATGTAGGTTATGTTAGGTTAGGTTCAGTTTAGTTCAGTTCGCGCGTCAATAAAATTAAAGCGTAACATACATAACAGCACAGCCAGATAGCACAGTATAATAACACCCAGTAAGTTCACTCAAGAGCTACAAGGCAATGCGGGAAGAGAGTGCGACGGAAGTGGGGCCAGGGGTAAGTCATGTCGCGTCCTTATACGCCCATAGTTACGGCGCTGTGGGCTGAGACGCGCTGTGGGCGCAGTTTGTGTCCGCTCTTACTATTACTTTTTTGTGGAGATTTATCTCAGAACAAATCGGTAGCATAATAGCATCTGCTTCGCCGGGGCACCGTAAATGTGGCCGGGACGATGCTTCAAGAAGAGGACGAGTAATTATATTACGATTTGTGGTAGCCCTTAAGATTCCTGACGTCACTTGCTTCGATTTCAATTTTGTTCTAAGAGAAGCTACTGTCTGGTATACTATGCAGATAGAGACCGTCTTGTTCTAGTTGTTTTGCGATTTTGCTTCACCTTGAGTATGGTCGCTTTATAAATATAAATAAAGATACATGTTTGTATAGTTTTATAAATATGGATAGCTTATGATATAGATATGTTTATACATATGTTTTATAAACCGCAGATAAGATCGCCGAAAACCGCCTACGCTGGTATGGGAATGTTAAAAGACAAAGCGACGACCATGAGGTACAAATTGCTCTGAAACTACCTGAGCAAAAGAAAGGAAGAGGCCGTTCGCCTCTGACCTGGTCGTCCAACATCGAAAGAGACCTCAAGAACGACCAATTGTCCGAACCGACAACCCAAGATCGTGACCTGGCGCAGAAAAGTAAGGAGACCCGACCCTAAATAATGGGAATAGGATAGGACGAAGAAGAATATTAGTAAGTCACGCATGATTTGAAATGTCATAATTAAATAAATAGGCTATCCCATTTTTTTTAAAATAATATATAATATAATGAGCATATCGATAAGGTTCTAACTAAGGCGTTTAAGCTTCTCTCTTTTATATTCAGGGCTTCGTCGGATTTCAAATCTCCAGCGATGAAGAAGAGAAATATGGATAGAGCTATAATTTTCACATACCCTACAGTTGATGTATGATTGTAACTATTTATGTAAAACAATCTGCACGTCCATTGTCCAGCTATTTTCTTTGTGATTTAGAAGTTTATTAATTTAGGAGTTATTTAAATATATATTCAAGCTCTATATGTATATAGTCATAGTCATAGTCATATTTTATTAATTCCAAAAAGTACATACTGTGGAATACGTCATTTTACATTTTCTAGAGGTTATTACAACTTCATTACGTGTACATATACTTTTTATATGTAAAAGCAAGACACCATCGGATCAATTATAAAAATTCAATCTTACAGACTCAAATAACAAAAAAAAAAAAAATTTAAACAACATTTTTAAATAATCTATCAATAAGTTTTAAAAATAGTCAATCAAGAAATTTTAAAATAATCAGTTAATAAACAACAAGTTTTACAATGAAATCAAAACTACGGTGACAAAATACAGAACAAATTTGATAAAAGCTAATTTATTTTTTTAAAAACTAAGACGGCCTTGTCAAATTCATCCAAATTATAGAGAGCATGCATGGCTAAGTTTCTTTTTATGCATTTCTTAAATGCAACCTCTTGAAGTATTTTAATTTCTGCTGGCAATGAGTTGAAAAATTTAAACCCCAAATATAAATATGATCTCTGGTATAAAGAAAGCCGCACTTTGGGGATTACTACATTATTTTTATTGCGAGTGTTATGTTCATGCAGACTCGAATGCTTTTCCTCGTTTTTCAAATTTGCTTTCGCATAAATTATGCACTGATATATAAATTCAGATTGAAATGTTAATATTTTTTTATTTTTAAAGATCGGAGCACAGTGGTCGTCTCTTTTTAACCCAAATATCGTCCTGAGAGCTTGCTTTTGCAGTATAAAAATACGATGGCTATCTGGTGCATTACCCCATGTTAGGATACCATAAGCCATCTTCGAATGAAAGCACGCATAGTATGTGCTCACTGCGGCTTGTTCACCGGCTAGAAATTTGATTTTTCGTATGGCATAAATAGCAGAACACAGTTCCTTCGATAGCCTCTCGATATGTGGACTCCAGTTTAATTTCTGGTCTATTGTAATTAATACCTAGAAATTTGGCCGCGTTAACGACCTGAACTTTATTAGAGTCCATGATGATATTGATATTGTTAACTTTTTTTAAGGCAAAATTCATGGCTACGGTTTTGGTGGGATTTAATAATAATTGGTTCGTTATAAACCAGTTACTAGCTACAGAGAGACATTTGTTGGCATTATGTCCTACTTCATCGCTAGTTGTACCTTGGAATACAAAACTAGTGTCATCTGCGTATAGTAATGTATTACAATTTAAGGGCATTGAATCACCCACATCATTTATAAAAATAATAAATAATAGCGGACCCAGAATAAAACCTTGAGGTACTCCACATGTTATAGGTTTTGGGAGTGATTTAATGTTCTTTATCTCCACAATTTGAGACCTATCTTTAAGATATGACTTTATTAAATCGAGAGTTCTGCCTCTAAATCCGTACAGCCCAAGTTTATGTAGAAGGATATCATGATTGACAGAATCGAAAGCCTTGGACAAATCACAGAATACCGCGAGCGGATTTAGAGAGTTGTCCAAGGCTTTTAATATGAGCTTTACTAGTTCCCCAATTGCCATGGTGGTTGATTTATGTTTTCTAAATCCAAACTGGTTATTGGATAGTATGTTCTTTTTATCCAAGAATTCTAAAAGACGATTGAAAATTATTTTCTCGAAAACCTTTGCAAAACAAGGCACCAAAGATATTGGGCGAAAATTATTTAGTTCTGTTTTTGAACCTTTCTTATGAATAGGAAGTACTTTCGCTATTTTCATTTTAGAAGGAAAGACACCTAGTTTTAGGCAGCTATTCAAAATGGGAAGCAATTTGGGTGTAATTACGGCGGACGCATCTTTTAAAAGTTTCATAGAATGTTCCCAAATATCAGTCGCAGGTTTAGACTTCAGGCCTTTTATACAGGAAATTAGCTCCGTTTCAGTAATTGGATAGAGATATATGGATTCTGGAACCGCTACTATATTATTAGCCTTCTGACTGGACGGCAGCGCCTTATTTATAGTATTACAAGCATTGATAAAAAAGTCATTAAAAATGTTAGCTAGTTCTTCTGGTTCCGTATATTTTATATTATCATGGATTACTTCAGTTATATTGTCATGGTCATTGCCTTTGTTTCTACACTCTCTATTAATAATTTTCCATGTGGCCTGTATCTGATTTCTAGAGTTTACTATTTCTTGTTTAATGCTAATCCGTTTTGCTGTTACCACAGCTTGGTCATAAACGTTTTTGTATTTTAAGTAGTAATTTTTGAATCCGCTACTATTGTCGCTATTGCAGATATCTTGTAAGAGTTGAAGCTTAGTCAGTGATGTTTTCAGCCCTGGAGTGATCCAAGAGCGTTTTTTGCGTTGGTCTGCGCAATGTAACTTTTTTGGAAAACAAGCTTCAAGATTACAGTTAAACAATCTTAAAAATTCTGAAAAAGTATCCTCGGGATTGAGCAAGTCAAGGTAAAGGTGTTCATTAGCAATTTTGTTGCAGAAATTAGCACGTCCATTGTCCAGCTATTTTCTTTGTAATTTAGAAGTTTATTAATTTAGGAGTTATTTAAATATATATTCAAGCTCTATATGTATATGAATAGCTATTAGATATTGTTTCGTGCTATTGACGCCGCGGCAGTACAGAACACTTTTTTATCGCGCGTATCGTCTGCATTCTTTTAATCAACATTTATTAGCGTGTGTAGCCTTAACATTCGTGATCGAAACGATTATTTTTTTTTATCACCGAAGCTAGTATTAAATGGCGGATATGTATTTTATTGGGGACTGATAAAAAGCAGTGTGAAACAAGCGTATCGTTCCGGACGTCAATTACTGCGAAACGGATTTTTATGTTACGACGAATGGGGGCGGATTTCATACCGGGTGTCCTCGGTTTGAGTCTCACTGGAAGTATCTTTGAATGGAAGATTCTAAACCCATACGGTCCGTTCCTACTGTCGTCCAGTTCTGCAGGAACGGCTTTTTACTGGATCCTGCAAAACTGACTGATGTGTTAACACTCAGTAGTTTCTATCAGAGAAACGCAGCGACGCCCATCAATCAACCTGAAGCAGAAAGTTTATGAGACATGTGTGCTGTCAGTATGGCCTTGAAACAGCGCCTCTAACGCAGAGCAGTGCCAACCGTCTCAGAATATGCCAAAGGGCCACAGAGAGAGCAATGCTGGTCACCAGTCTCCGCGACAGAGTGCGCAATGAAGAGATACGAAGGCGCACGGGGGTGATAGACATCATTAAACGTTGATACGTTTAATGACGAAGTAGGGCTGGCAGATCACGTCGCAAGGCAGGATGACGTGAGGTGGCCGAAGAGACTTGTCCAGTGGAGGCGTAGGGAGACCGCAACTACGATGGCTGGACGACATCAGAAAAACAGCAGGGACCAACTGGCCGAGGGCAGCAGCTAACAGACAGACATGGAAAACGAAGGAAGAGGCCTACGTCCAGGAGTGGACCAAACCAGGCTGAGGAAGAAAAAGAAGAAGAAGTTTCTATCCTGTTTCTCACGGGATAGAGCACGTAGACGTTTACAACAATTCAGACGGGATGGACGTGGACACTTATGTATGTGATATTGTACTGGTTTTATCGCTGCTGCCGGCAGCGTTAAAATAGAAGAATTTGGCTACACACAATTATGAAACGACCATCGGCTCAATATTTTTAAAATTAAATATAAGGCACAAATATTTTTAAAATTAGGTTCGCCATATTTAACAAATTACTTAATCACATTGGAAAAAAGCCATTTTAATACCACGGAAATACTTCTAAAATACTACAGATATACTACATTTGCGATCATAATCACAATCACTGTTGGAAGGGGTAAGGGATTGTCCCACGGAGAAGGGGTTTGTCTGCTTTCCGGGAAAGTCTTGGGGTGATACGCGAATTTCATTCATTCAGTTAAAAATCTATCTCTTAATGTCCTCTATTTATATTTGTATCAATAATGCATGGAAACATTTGTGGCGTTTTAGACAATTTATCGCCAGGGTCCTATTAAAAGGGTACAACGAGCCCCCTGCGAATAGCAGATTTAACAAAGGATAATGAACCTTCAGTAATCGATCCAACCGTGTCGTCTTTGGACAACTCCTCTAACTTACCAGCTCTGGGGTGCTGCTAAAAATAGCACCCCAATCGCACCTTTATATCAGTAACCCCTAAAGGTCAAAGTTGAGCGGATGCGATGCGTTCGCTTGAAAATAACCTTTGTGTTTCCGAGTTCCCGTTAATTGTTACGGTAGAAAATTGTCCCCATTTGAATAAGCCAAGCTTTCTTCTACTAGCGGTTCCTTTCTATTACCTCAGTTAGTAGACAGAATTAATTACTTGATTTAAATAATAATGAAATAAATTTTAATTATCATGTAATCTAGCATAACCGCGTGAATTTGGTAGAAACCGACGTTTCGGCGACGTTGCAGCCACCCTAGCCGAAACGTCGGGTGCTACAAATTTCACGCGGTATTCTATTCGTTTTATAATTTATAATTTCAAACAACCGCGATAGTCTCCGACTAGCATAACATGTTGCCATAATACAAGAAAAACGGTTGTGTTACCCCAAGTCTTTCCCGGCTAGTAGAAACCACCCGATCTCCCCCCCCCCCCCCCCCCCCCCCCCGCGGCTATCCCTTATCCCTTCTCTCCGGGGAGTGGCAACCCCTCCCCCCGCGCCAATTCGTAGTATTTTTCAAAAATCATGCAGTATTTCCTCAAATATGGCCGACTTTAAATATTATTTGTGTATATTAGTGTATAAGAGATACTCGGACCAAATTTCACAACTTGATCCTTTCTGATAAGTTGAATAATATGTAAGAATGCTATTATCACACAAAGTTAAAAATTATTTAAATGTAAGTTTAAATAAATTGAAACTGATTTAAATAATAATTTAAAATATTCAGAAATATAAATTTAAAATCAGATAAATAGACGAAAAAACATCTAAATATGCGAATACACAAAAAATTACAATCATAATAGACAACATTTTAACAAAAAAAAACCGACTCCAAAATTGTTTATAAGTGCAGCAGCCATTTTATGGTGATATTTAGAACGGGATATCATAATTGAATACGTATACAAAATTTTGTGTCTGTGCTGTTGACCGTTGAGGAGTTCCCTCGTTGGAAGCCAACCCTGGGTGCCGCAGTTCTGTCTTATTGAAACTTAGAACGGGCTGTCGTAATTCAATGCATATACAAAATTTCGTGTTTGTGCTGTTGACCGTTGAGAAGTCCCTTCTTAGGGAGACAACCCTGGGTGCTAAATGGGTATATAAACTTTCGTGTCTGGGATTTTGACCGTTGAGGAGTTTTCTCGTCGGGAGCCAACCCAGGGTGTAGAATCAGGTCATGCTTATCATATAAAAAATGCTTTGTCATCTGAATTGAATCAACATGTAAATTTTCAACTTCATGTATGATAATATTAGAGGAGTTCCCTCAATTCCTCATGGATCCCATCATCAAAACAGAATTTTGATAAAAATGGGACCAAACTGTAAGTAAATCCTTTCAAATAAAAAAGGAATTTTCCAAATCGGTTCATAAATGGCGGATTTCTGTGGTAACAAACATTTTTTTAAAATATGTATATACAACCGAATTGATGACCTCCTCCCTTTTTTGAAGTCGGTTAAAAATGGGTTGAAACCGAATAAATAAATAAATTCTATAAAATTATAATATAAGGCGCCGAAAGGGGCTTGCACTAATTTATAATTTCTTTTTATTGCCAATTAAAATTACAACACAGTCGTATATCACGCAAACGAATCGCGATGTGCATCTCCCCTTTAGCACAGCAGCAGCAAACACTAACTAATTGTGCGACCAGCAATCAGAGCGGATAATGTTTCCCATTTTTATTGTTACACTCTAATAGCAAGAGATAACAGATTTTAGAGCGCGCCTCGCTTTTCTTTTCTTCGGAAAAGTAAAAGTCTCCTTTGTTCTGAGATGAGCATACTTAAATATGGGATGACACTGGTGTGTATGGGTGATTTTAACGTCAGTAACAAGTAAATATATTAAAAAGAATAAAAAACACGACTGCCGTTATAGAAACTAAACTATTATATCTATATTTTTTTATATTTGGGGTTTATGTAATTATCCATATGGAAACATATATATTTCCGGTATATAATATACTCAAACATATTTTTTTTGTAATTGTCACTAAACACAATATATCTATGGTAAATTATATTACTTGGGAAAATACACTTCCATATTCCAAGCGGAGGTATACGCCATTATTAAAAGTGCGGATATCAACCTCCATAAGAACTACGCCACGCAACCTCCATAAGAAATACCGTATCTATATCCACTCGGATAGCAAGGCAGCTCTTATAGCACTAGCCTCGAATACCATTAATTCAAAGCTAGTGCAAAACTGCATATCACTACTGAATTCCCTGGGCAAAAAGAACAGGGCAATTCTAAGATGGGTTTCCGGCCATGCAGGAATCGAGGGAAATGAAAAAGCCGACGAACTTGCTAAGACGGGAGCAAAGGGAACGTTATACGGCCCTGAACCTTGCTGTGGCGTACCAAAAAGCCTATCTCAACCTTGCAAACCTAATCTCAAACAAATATGTTTAGAACAATCCGTCAACCGCTGGAACAACACGCCTGGGTTGAATCATTCCAAAGCGCTAATTAAGGCTTACGACCGTAAGACGGCTTTATCGCTAAATAGGAACAATCTACGCAAACTTGTGAGGGCGCTCATGGGGCATTGTGGCCTGAACAAACACATGTTCAACCTCAATCTCCGAGACACAAAAATGTGCAGGTTCTGCCAAGGGGCAGAGGAAACTCCCCAGCACCTCATGTGCGATTGTGGCCCGCTGATGCGTAAAAGATACACACACTTGGGTGGTCATTACCTCCAACCTGAGGAGGTAAAATAATTTGGCGCCAAAAGCCTGTTGAGGTTCTTAAATGACACGAGGCTTAGCGCAAAACTATAGTAGGTGGCGAACGCTATAGATCAGGAATGGTCGCAGTGTTACAAGGCTCATAAAGACCTTAGAAACGCCCCACTCAACAAATAAAAATATTAAAAAATGGTAAATTATTGACCTTTAAACATGTTGACGACTGCTTACTTGATATTTGGACATATTTGGTTCAAGCGCTAAGAAGGAATATGGAATTATGCTGGAATAAAGAAACAGAAAACATACATAGATGAACCCTGAACACATTATAGTCCTTTTTTGTTAGGCAGTCGTCTCGGGCAGACACCTCGGCGGCAGAAAGGAAGCTCGGATTCGTCAATAAATTTGTATAAATTGTAAATTTTGTGGGTTGTTTTCCTGATAAACTTCATAAAAAACTCCCTTTTAGCATGTGAAATATAATTATTTTAAAAACTCACAAAACAAATATACTGAGTAGGATTTTTAGTCACCGGAGTAAAAGAACCTTTAAAATGTTGGACTCATTAATACACATTTGCTAATAACTTTTCATTCACATCAACTAAAAATTATAGTGACACGTTTGAAAGAGTAGTTGCTAACAAAGAAAACCACGCTAATTACTCGCACACCTAATCAGCCACATAAATACCGATCGTAGCCTGACGTTCGGCAGTTTAGGTTTATTTCGCTTCGCTCGTCTAGCCCAGTTCACTTCTATCTGTGGGTACTAATTTTTCTAGACGGAACGGGAATTCCCATGGCAAAGACGTAACACACACTGCCTATGCGTTTAAAAATCAACTTAGGATTATTAATATTAATGTAATTTATGCCATAAAATTTATCATATCTGAGTCTATCTATTTATTAAAATTAATTAATCTTCCTCAATTCTTTTTGCTTTGTTTATTTGTCTAGTATATCCTTAATACATTATCAGTCAGCACGAGGAATTTTTTCATCAATCCTTGCATAATACTTGACCGACATAGCCGAACGGACGTTCACGTTTAATTACTTTAAAACTAAAAATCTTACTAATTAATTGCAGCAAATTCGTTTTTATCTTCACTTTGTGCCAAGGCTAAGCGGAGCAATAAAGATTCTTTTTCTCATCCCAGGCTCTTTAGCAACCTTTTCAGTGAGCGACGACTGCTCTCCCGCCACTTCATAATTTATGAAAAAAGAGCCCGCGAAAAACTTCATAATTTAGGACAGAGAGAAGCCCGGTAAAAAAAACTCATATTTTACGAGGAAGCGGCGCATAATTAATATCATTATTTTTACTTAATCTCGGAGTCTCTAATTTTAGAATGTATTTAATTTCATGGTTAATTCTTTATAACGTGGGATGAACAGTGGAAAGGTTTATGGGCGGTTTCTCTGTAAGTTCTTAGGTAAACAGGAAGTATTTCGGAAATTTTACTTAGGTAACTTTTATATCCTCATTAGTTTTCTACGAATTCGGTCAAATTA
The DNA here is from genome assembly GCA_944548615.1 of Micropterix aruncella. Classification (NCBI taxonomy): domain Eukaryota; kingdom Metazoa; phylum Arthropoda; class Insecta; order Lepidoptera; family Micropterigidae; genus Micropterix; species Micropterix aruncella. The sequence continues at coordinate 16,839,021 of OX155963.1, forward strand.
ACAAGCTTTTTTGCTTGAATAAAGTATGAGTCGAAAAGGGTATTTTAAAACTATTACTTTAATAAACCTGAAACCATTAATTTTAATGCTAATTTGTACATACATTTCTGGTTGCGTACCTGTATGAATTATCATGGTTGAAATCAGTCCACCTCTCTCAATCTATCTCAATCTCGTACTTGAAATTAGGCGCACAGATGCCTTATTGGGCCGAAATCACATCGAATTTTCGCCCCTCAGTATACTCGTATTTGCGTAAACCACTAAATCAAACGTGTTTAATGCGTTGCATTCTCATTATCCGCGCTCGTCGCCGACGATCCCTTCAATCAGGTCAACATCCTTCCCAAAGTGCCATCACGCTCAAAATCCTTCCATAAGATTTTGGCTACTTGCCGCGAAAGGTGTGTGGTGAGACAACCGATTTTTTAATACTATTAAAATCGATATATAATTGTAGTACCTACTTGATTAGATTTTTTAAAATATGATAAATAAATGTTCAAAATATCTTTTTAGTCATCTTCATTATTAATTTGTTGTGTGAGGCTTTTCTAAGGTCTTTATGAGCCTTGTAACACTGCGACCATTGCTGATCTATTGTGTTCGCTACCTACTATAGTTCTGCCCTAAGCCTCGTGTCATATAAGATCCTCAACAGGCTTTTGGCGCCAGATTGTTTTACCTCCTCAGGTTGGAGGTAATGACCACCCAAGTGGGTGTATCTTTTATGCATCAGCGAGCCACACTCGCACATGGGGGCGCAGGAGAGTTTCCTCTGCCCCTTGGCAGAACCTGCACATTTTCGTGTCCCGGAGTTTGAGGTTGTACATGTGTTTGTTCAGGCCACAATGCCCCGTGAGCGCCCTTACCAGCATGCGTAGATTGCTCCTATTGTGAAATTCTAGTACATATAGTATTGTAGAGACACACGGAACAATAATATGTATTTGTTGAAACCCCGAGTAACACCATCTTTATCAGTTAAGTAATCGTTTATTTTATAATATCCTTTTCAACATTGTTTTCTTGGTACGTTTAAAACTTCTTTAGGAAATTCAAGGATTATTGCCTGCAAAAACCCGAACAAAATTGAATTTATCCGAAATCATAGATTCATTATTTAATTACATATTTTTCTCGTTGAACACACTTTCTCGTCACTGGATTTATTTCTTTATTAACAACGCCATAATAGGTATAATACACTCTTTATGATAACGGTCTCCAGTATGTCGTCTAGACCCATAAAGAGGACGAGCCTGCCTTATCATAAAGAAAAATAAGTTTATATTTTCCCGCGCAGTAGGAGACGACTGGCAATGTTATTTAAAGGGATAAGGGATAAGAAGTTATCAGAAGCTGGGTATCCACTTTCGTACAAGAAACGATAAAAGATGATTGAAAGTATTTTCAGAGACACATTTTAAAATGAATGTCTTGTGGATAGACTGAAAAAAGTCAATTAGTAACAAGTAAATATATCAAAAAGAATAAAAAACACGACTGCCGTTACAGAAAGTGAGTTTATAATTATTTTCATTACCGTTTTTATGAAATATCTGTAGTTTATGTATTTATCCATAAATGTAGATAGATGTGTATTTCCGGAATGTACTCAAGCAAACCTTTCAGTTGACACTAAACACGATATATTTATGTAAATTTATTGGCATTTGGACATTTAAGCATTTAGACAACACTCAAGATGACATAACGGTTCTAACAATATCAGACACTTCTAAATCGGTCTAAGCGTTTAAAAGTTATGGTGGAATAAAGAAACCGAAAATGTACATAGATGAACTCTGAACACATTACACTCCTTTTTTGTTGGTCAATCCAATAATAAAACAAATGATAAGTACGTAGGTGTCTTTTAATCGAAGTCTAACTTCTTGTTGTTACTAGTAATTTCCAGTAATGCCAGCCGCATACTGGCATACTAAGCATACTGGCAGCCGCATACTAATTAGATTATCTCCGTTTGCGATGGCGACGTTTTCTTCTATTTTCACTGTGACACTGCTAAAACTGCCGACGATATATCGATTCATAGTGGTATTTTAAAATCGACACGACCACAACACACTCGTCTCGCGACGAAGAGGACTTTGTCAGCTGATCAGCAGCGTGGCCAGTTGTAGTAGGTATATACATCGTAGTATTTTCGGCACTGAGTAGTTCGAAGTTTTTCCAATTTTTCGAAAGTGGTTTTCTTATTAGGCTCTCTGCATTATTTTAAACTTGCGATAAAAGGTGTTCGAGACAGCATAACAAACCTTTCAAGGAGTAAAACTCTGTATTTGAAACCAAACAACAAAATTATAAGTTTTACTTGACTGCCCAAAAAAAGGAGTATTATGTCTTCAGGAATCCTGAAGAATGATAGATGAATGAATGAATCCATAGATGAATCCAAAAATGAATCCATAGATGAATATCTATGTATGTTTTCCGTTTCTTTATTCCACCGTAACTTCTAAACGCTCGAACTGATTTAGAAGTATGTAATATTGTTAGAATCGTTATGTCATCCCGAGTGTCATATGGTACCATAACTGTTCACATATCAAGTAAGTAGTTGTCTAAACGTCCAAATGTCAATAAATTAACATGAATTTATCGTGTTTAGTGTCAAATGAAAGTTCGGATTGAGTGCATTCCGGAAATATACATGTATCTGTACGGATAAATAAATAAACCAGATATGTTTCGTAAATAGGTACATTAACAAATAGGGTATATTAACTATGCAAATATCAAGTAAATAGTTGTCTAAATGTCCAAATCTCCGAGCGTCAATAAATTAACATAGATATATCGTGTTTAGTATCAAATGAAAGGACTGATTGAGTACATTTCGAAAATATATGTATATATATATATGAATAAATACATAAACCACAAATATTTCATTAAAAAACCGTAATAAAAATAATTATAAATACAGTAGTTCACTTCATGTAACGGCAGTCGTCTTTTTTATTCCATTTAATATGTTTTTAATATAACTTTGTTCTTAAATAAAAAGTTTTTGGAAATTAGGAGATTTTTTATAGAGACATTATTCTATGATACATATAAAACTGAGTTGAAAGCAATCTACAGCTTTTTTAGTGTTTTATGATTCGTTTTTCTTAGTATGAACAGTCAGGTGACTTCATATTATTTGTGAATTTATTAGGTCCTTACGCGTGAAATTGCTATTTTACAGAAGAAATTTAAGTCCAACCAGACCTTTTTTTATTGAAAGGTATTGAACCAAGCTTTTTGCAATTGGAACATACAGGTTTACTTGTATTTTTTTTAAATACATTCTCGCATAATTTATGGATATTGATAACACTCAACTGGGACACGAAGAAGTAGCAACGCTTAATTCTTCGTGCGTTTTAAATCAGAACCCGAAAGGGTTATAGTGTACGTCATCGGACACACGAACAAAATCTTTCCGAGTTAAAACACGAATCGAAGCAGATAAAAAAACTAAACCATCTCACAGAATGAAAATCCTACTAGGAATAAAAGGGGGCTATTTCCAAAGAAAACGTATGAGAGTGTACGTGGCGTCGGCGCCGCCATGGCGCCAGTAAGATACCGCCTTAAATGATACAGGCCGACCTAGCAGGCAGAACATTTATCGCTTCGCTCCTCCCACATTTTGCTGGCTCGCGGGGACGTTCAATGATTTCGCGTGCTTACAATGACGGAGACGACACAATAAGCAGCGAAAGCACAACAAACCCTTCAAGAGGTAACAAGAGTGCTTGAAACTAGATAGGAAAATTGTTTTTTCCTTTTTATGAACAAAAACACGCTGGTAGATATTAGGACAGGGGTTCCCAAACTTTTCCAAGCCGTGGCACACTTAGAAAATTTTAATTGTCTCACGGCACCCTAGTCATATAATATCTATCTGTAATAGCTATATTTCATACTTGTATGTCTATGAAGAAGAAACCAGGTAAGAATCTAATACAACTCGTATTTAAAATGAACAAGTACATTTATTGGTAGGTAAACAAACATACGTGAAAATACAAAGAAAATGCAAATATAATTACAAAAACCTTCCACATACTCTTGAGGTGTGTGTGTTTAGTGCGACGCGTGAGCCTGCTGCTCATTGCACAATTTTTGGAATCGGGGAATAAGGCTTGATACAGCTACTCTCATTTCTGTTTCTATATTTATTTTCGAGCGATATTTGCTCTTTATAACAGCAACCGCTGAAAATTCAGCTTCGCACAGATATGAAGTCGCAAAGGGAATGAGGACCCTTACAGCTTTTGCACTTAGAATCGGATACTCATTTTCGACTGATAACCAAAACTTCGTCAAATCTGAACAAGCGTATTTTGTTTTTAGGCTGTTGTCGCTCGAGAGGTCAATTAGATTTTCTTTTTCTTGCGTAGTAAAATCTTGTGGAGCTTGAGCACGGAATGGATCTTGGATCCACGCAAACTTCTCCACTTGGTCTTCTGCGAAGTACTTTGCAAACCAGTCAGTTAACTGTGATAGGTTCTCTGTGAAAAGGGTCTGCAAGTTATGTGAAACCTTAGCTCCACTATGGGCCATGTACTGTTGTAATATTGGAAAGCAATCTTTGCCTCCATCATCACCCATTTTTCTCTTCCACAGTGGTAGTTTTTCCCTGAATGATGAAATCTTCTCTACAAGCTTAATTATGTGCATATTGTGGCCCTGTAGAGACAGATTTAAGACATTTAGTTTTTCGAATATGTCGCATAAGTATGCCAGTTTCAGCAGAAAGTCTTCATCCGCGAAATTGTTGGCGTTCACATGATCATCTTCTTCCAGGAAAGTGTGAATTTCTTGTCGCAGTTCAAACGTACGAGATAGAACATTGCCACAGGAGAGCCATCGCGAGCTACAGTAGTACAAAAGGGACGTGTGCAAGAGATATCAGGGGCGCCTCGCGGCACCCCTGATATCTCTCCGTGGCATCCCAGGGTGCCGCGGCACCCACTTTGGGAACCACTGTATTAGGAGATTTTTGTACGGAAGATTATTTATTCCACATGACCCTCAATGTTAAATTAAATTAAATTTTCGGATATCCAGAAACTTTTTCCTCAGTAGCAAAGGCCTAAATAAAAAAAAACTGGATGATTACAGCTCAGTTTTTTATAATAAAATCTTTATGAAATAGATAATTATTAACAAAATCTGTCAACAGAACCAATAACTTTATAAATAACATGATAATCTCACGTACAAAGTTACCTCTTGAAGGGATTGTTGTGCTTGCGCTACTTTTTTTTGTCGTATCCGTCATGATTTCACCTACGTGAAATCACTGGGTGAAATCATGGACGTCGGCCGAATAAGTGGAACATCACTGTTAAAAGTTATTAAAATACCCCATTCCTGTACATATTATGGACCACTATCGACTTATAGTCTCGCAAGTACATAAGGGAAACTATTCACGATGAGAAATATGTGCATAAATAAGGTGTTTTCACATATTGTCGGAGAATATTCGGCTTGTTCCGCCGATGCGTGAACGGTGACTAAATCTCACTTGCCGTACTGGTTGGGGTTCGACAGAATCCGAAAATAAATGAAATAACAATTGAAATCAACAATCGACAAATTAATACTTTCACAGTCATTAAATTTAAAATGTCATTTTATACATTTTTGTAACTTATTGTACTTCAATTTTTGCCTACTTTTCTTTTCACATCAGCATGTTGGTTGACTGGAAGATATTATTATGTAGCAATAAGTCCGCCATTGCACCTTGTTTTTATTGTGCAATAAGGAGATTTTTCATATCATTTCAATAATAGGATTTTTATTTTGTAATAACTAATAATGAATAGTTTAAGGTAAAACCATATTTATTTAACCACCTTTTATTTTTTTTAAACACACTTTTATTAAAAAAAAAAAAGCAAAACTCAACTTTTTCTTCAACTTATAATTTAGTAAGTCTTTTCATAGTAAATCAAAGAAAAAGGCCATACAAGGTGGGGTGTATGATACCCAAACGCTGTTTTTTCACGTGTCGCGCGCTCTGAATGAATTGCACTAATTGAAACACTGCGCCGAAATCCGATTGCCAAAAAATATCGTGGTATGAAATTACAAATGATTGGCCAAAGCAAAGTTGAAGCAAATAGCAGAGATTGTTGAGGTTACGCCGTATTTTCTACAGCCTATTGCGCTCGCTACGAGCTCGGTGTTGTTTATTATAAGGCTAAGCGAAAGTGCCTGGAAGTGTGGCTTTATCGTAGAATTACTGCCCTAAAACATTTTTGTGTTTGTGTTTACACAAAATTCGTCATTTACAGCGGTTAAAACACTTCTGTCCAGCCGGAACGAAAAATAAAACAATGCTTCATTTTCTCCATTTTAAAGATTGTTTTTTTTTCCCTAGCCACTTTGCTAAGACCAACAATAGCAGCCGGCTAGAAGAACAAGAATTTCGATTGACAAAATAAAAAAGATAAAATTTATTCAATAGAATCCAAATAAATTAAACTATTTTATGAATTGTTTTATTCTTTATTCAAATGCATCTAATTGATGTACTTTTCTTGTAAAACGGGACTTCCTAAATTTTTGTTCGCAAAATGGATTTTTAGGTTACGTTTTAAAATGAAATAGGAATAACCCAGAAATAATAAATAAATGCAGTAAAAATACTCAACAAGTGATTTTTATCACAACAACCATCACAATAAGCCCACAAAAGAACAGATAATAAAAGCAAGACATATTTTGTTACTTTTATCTTTCGCCCATATCTCGAAATATATACATGCTATACGCAACAATAAAATAAAATAAAACCTCCATAAAAAATATTTACAAAAAAAGTGTTACTTTTATCAGACTGGTTTGATTCGTGTGCCCGATGCTACAGAGTATACTTCGATCGGCTTCCATGCTATTTCATTACTGGAAATTACTATCCTGTCACCATGTAGGTAATGGGGCGCGACGGTTAAATTTCGAACTCGGCACTTAAGAGCGTGTTAGCATTTTTCATGCGTAAATCAAGAATTTAGTAGTTTTTGAAGTGATTTTGGTCACATAATTAATCGGTTTAGCTTCTTTTGACTTCAGTCATCTTAATCACCATATATATTTATTTTACCTCTATTGAATAATTAATATAAAATTAGATAATTGACTTAGTAAACAGCGGATTTCGAAAGCGCGATTTCTGGATGACGCGCGAAGACTCAATTTTGAAGTAAAATTACACCAATTATTATTACTAGGTAAGAAGGTAGGAAATATTAATTTGAAGGAACATATCCTGAAATTTAAAACGTATTAAGAAAAGTTCGATTTTAACATCATAAACTTGTATTTTTATCACGTCTAAGAAAGTCAAAAATCTAGAAATTGACTAAAAGAAAATACGTTATATCTCATAATATAGAAGTAATTTGACAACATAAATAATTTTATACGTAAGAAAAAAGATTGTACTATAAATATGTAAAAAAGAAAAAAAATCCGTCTTCTTCTTTTATGATAATAATTTTTCAAAGTAAGTATAAAATCGTGTGCCTCGAACGGCCTATAATCATTCGCTCTCTGGCGCTCGTCGACGCAGGGTCTATGTCGGTTGATCTTCCGCCGCCGCGCAAGTGCCGCGCGTGATATTTACGTAAATTATAGTGTGACTAAATAATTGTGATACCGAAGTATTTTGTATTTTATTTGTGAATCTGAACGAGGCTATTCATGTAAGCAATATTTTGATTAATAGTGGACTAAGTTTATAAATAGCTGTATTTAACTTATATTTTTTTTCTACAAACGTGTTATTATTCTACTTACAGAACATGGGTAGAAAAGAAAGGAAATATTATTATGGATCAAAGAAATCCGTGATGTCACGAAAACGTAACATGATTAATAATTTGCAGAAGGCAAGAGAAGCTGCGTAAGTACCTATTTATTTTTTAACATGGTGTCAATGTAAGTTATTGTTTTTGTACCAACATAATACTCGTAGTCAAGTAAATGACAAATCCACTAGCGATCACCCATCAACCGTAACAGTTTATTTTTACCCGACTACGGAAAAGTCAAAAGGAGGGTTATGATTTTAGCAGCCTATGTAAGCATGTAGGTATGTATATATGTATGTACTAGCTGCGCCCAGCGGTTTCACCCGCGTGGTGATGGAAAATTGTGATAATGATGATAGAAAACCATATATCTTTATAAATTATAGACTATGTGTTATTCTGATGTGTAAGCTATATTATCGAAAAGTTTCATCAAAATCCATTTAGTAGTTTTTGCGTGAAAGAGTAACAAACATCCATACATACATACAAACTTTCGCGTTTATAATATTAGTAGGATAGAATTTAAATTTCGAATGTCAATTTCTTAGATTTTTTTCCTACTTACTTGACAGTTATCGTTATATTTTAGATAATTCACGCTATATCTTTATAAATTATAGCCTATGTATTATTCTGATGTGTAAACTATATTATTGAAAAGTTTCATCAAAATCCATTCAGTAGTTTTTGCGTGAAAGAGTAACAAACATCCATACATACATACAAACTTTCGCGTTTATAATATTAGTAGGATAGTAGGATAGAATTTAAATTTCGAATGTCAATTTCTTAGATTTTTTTCCTACTTACTTGACAGTTATCGGTATATTTTAGATAATTCACACTATATTTTTATAAATTATAGCCTATGTGTTATTCTGATGTGTAAGCTATGTTATTGTAAAGTTTCATCAAAATCCATTCAGTAGTTTTTGCGTGAAAGAGTAACAAACATCCATACATACATACAAACTTTCGCGTTTATAATATTAGTAGGATAGAATTTAAATTTCGAATGTCAATTTCTTGGATTTTTTTCCTACTTACTTGACAGTTATCGTTATATTTTAGATAATTCACGCTATATCTTTATAAATTATAGCCTATGTATTATTCTGATGTGTAAACTATATTATTGAAAAGTTTCATCAAAATCCATTCAGTAGTTTTTGCGTGAAAGAGTAACAAACATCCATACATACATACAAACTTTCGCGTTTATAATATTAGTAGGATAGTAGGATAGAATTTAAATTTCGAATGTCAATTTCTTAGATTTTTTTCCTACTTACTTGACAGTTATCGGTATATTTTAGATAATTCACACTATATTTTTATAAATTATAGCCTATGTGTTATTCTGATGTGTAAGCTATGTTATTGTAAAGTTTCATCAAAATCCATTCAGTAGTTTTTGCGTGAAAGAGTAACAAACATCCATATATACATACAAACTTTCGCGTTTATAATATTAGTAGGATGTAAGTATGTATTTTAATCTGTTCCCTCATATCTCCAAAACTTCTAGTCGTATTTTGACAATCGAGGAAATGTGAGATTCGAGACATTAAATGATCTCAAACATTATCAATAAGTTTGATATTATCAATAAGTAAAACTACGTAATAAGACAAATAATTACTTAAAAACTAACAATAGTAGATTTTGAATGTAGACACCTAGTTATTAAATTACCTTAATTTATCATTATACTAATGCTCCCTGGATTACATATTTTTTTAATATGTGATTCGTTAATAATCTATATATTGCAGTTTAAAAACTTGCATTAGCTAAACCAATTTCAATAGATCTTGTAATATCTCAGAAGTTGGGGTTACCATTTTTACGTAACTATTTACAGTAACTATTTAATTAATGTTTGGCAGTAAGTCAATAATTACTTAATTAGAGTACTCAGAGAAATTACAAAATTGATAGTATAAAATAACCGCGATGTCCAAATCATTATTATTTATACCATCACTAACGACCATTTCGTAATTTCTTTGTGTACCCTAATTAGGTAATTATTCACTTACTGTCAATCATTAATTAATAGTTACGTAATAATGATAACACTTACTTCTGAGGCATTACAAGATCTATTGAAATTGGTTTAGCTAATACAAGTTTTTAAACAAACAATTGAAATATATAGATTATTAACGAATCACATAATTTAAAAAACATACATAATGGCAACATATACCGGACAAACTGCTACAAAAAAAAAAGATTTATATCGTGTTTGGTATTATCGTGCAAGTATCGTGTTTGGTACATGAGTACCTTTCGAAAATATGTACTGATTTCGAAATGTACTCAATGAGTACATTTCGAAAATATGTACTGAAAACCCCGAAAATATGTTAGTAGGTTTTAGTTCTTTTAACTTTTTACTTGTTTAGAATGCATTACTATTAATAACTTGTTGAAATATAAGAGGTAGGTACACCGGAATGAAATATTGTTATTTTTTTATTCTGCGGATTCCCTAATTTTCTTAATAATCGTCTTTTGTTTTTTTTTCAGATCAAAATTAAGAGAATCTTTAATAAATACTAAAACCCCCAATGCAGCCTCAACTGGAACTTCTGCATCGCCTCCTACTAATATATCGTACGTTGCAAATTGTAGTTGTTTTTAATCTACTAAGTGAACTTTTATTTTGTTTTATTTTCTCTAATGTCAGCAATTTTATTTGTAGGATTGAAAACATGGATATCGATTTAATTGAAGAAAGAAACCTTAATTTGTATTCATCCAGAGAAACACCTAGTGCAAATAACCTAAATAATCAAACATCGTGAGTAGAAAATTGTTATAGGTAATTTCATTATATATTTCATTGTAAATTTCATTATATCGATCATTTAATTTGTAGGACTGAAGTTATGAACGGTGATTTGATTGACAACATTGGGGATAATTTAACGATTAGTTACGTTGAGGTAAAAACTAATTTCTTTTTTACTTTTCAATTATAATGAAACGTGGAAAAAATCCGTTAATTTAATCTTTTTTTAGGTTACAAAAACAGAACCGGAATCTATAACTATCGAAGGAAGACGCGTGGTAGATTTTCAGTATTTCTTGAACGGCTTAAAAAAAATTGCAGAACATAATAATCGGTTTGGTTGTTCATTACATAACCTGAAAATCGTTAAAGAAATTCAAAGGGGACTTCAGTCAACTTTTTACTTTAAATGTGATATGTGTCATAGCAAGTTCGAATTAAAAAGTTGCGATGAAGAGAAGGCAAACACTACGTTAAACGTAAACGAAGGAGCTGTCTCAGGGGCCATATTAACAGGTATTGGGCGAACGAGTTTAAATGAGATTACTGCATCAATGGACTTGCCTATTATGACATTCAGAAATCATAGTAAACATCATGACAAGGTTGCTGAGATGTGGAAAACTGCAGCTGAAGAGAGCATGCTTGCAGCGGCCAATGAAGAGATTAAATTAGCCCGATTGCGAGGAGATACTGGCACTTTTCCAAAGATTCCTGTGGAAGCAGACTGCTGTTGGAGTAAACGCTCTTATAAAAACCAGTACAATGCTTTATCGGGTGTTGCGGCCATCGTTGGCTATCATACAGGAAAAGTTTTGTACATAGGTGTGAGAAACAAATACTGCGGCATTTGCTCCCGGGCCAACAAGAAACAGATTGAACCCACTGCCCACAAATGTACAAAGAACCACGCCGGGTCTTCGTCAAGTATGGAACCAAATATATTAGTTGAGGGATTCAAATCTTCCGTAGAGAAACGGAAGTTGGTTTACAATACGCTGATTGCAGATGGTGATGCCAGCACGTATAAACATATATTAGAGAGCAGACCGTATCCTGCCGTGCCTATTCAAAAAATTGAATGCTCTAACCATCTTCTCCGCAACTACAACGGAAAAAATTTGTTCCTGAAAACAGACACCACAATTCCTTTGAATGAACGCAAATTACTGACGCCTGAACGATTAGTAAGATTAAGAACAGCTGTGCGGGCTGCAGTACGGCATTGGAAGACCAAGTCTACATCGGAATCCAGCAAAATTATTTCATTACAAAAAGACATTTTTAACAGCCCCAAACACATCTTTGGAGACCATTCCGATTGCAATTTATATTACTGTACTGAAGAACGAAGAAAAGAAACAAATGATACTATTGCTGCAAGAACACTCATGTTGAGACTGCAGCGAAATGCGTCCCAGTTGGCTTTTCATTCAAGAAGCTTGCTTCACTGTTTTACTACAAATCGTGCAGAGCAGTTCAACAGTGTTGTTGCCAAGACTGTAGGTGGAAAGCGTATAAATTTCTCGCTGAAAGACTCATATTCTGTTCGATGTCATGCGGCTGTTGTCTGTTTTAATACAGGAAAACCTCAAACCTGCCTTTACAAATCAGTGTGCAACAAAAGCCCAGGAAAAACGCTGAAACGTCTAGAACAAAAGAAATTCGCTTACAATGAAAGTAGAAGGGGCAAGATATGTTGTCGCAAAATTAACTTTGCGCCAAAACCTCCGACAAATATCGATTATGGCAATTCATGTCAGAAACCTGATTTGAATTCTGAAGATTACGAACAGGCCAAATCTAGTTTTTTGGAGAGTCTACAAAAACAAACCACAAAGCGCCATGAAATTGAGCGCGAAACAATACTTCAAGCAGAAAGTGCACTGTGGCTTGAATTACGTAGATGTATCCTAACTGCATCAAATTTTTCAAAAATTTGCAAAAGAAAACCAAATTCTAATTCAGCTCCTCTTGTGAAAAGTATTTTATACAGTTACTCGTTGGATCATGTGGCATCAGTAAAACACGGGAAAGATAACGAGGTAAAAGCTGCTGAACAGCTTAGTCGCCAAGAAAACATATCTATCGAGAAATGTGGTTTGTTTATTGATGAATCCCTTTTTTATCTGGGCGCTTCACCGGATGGCGTATATGAAGATAGCATCATTGAAATAAAGTGCCCTTTTTCTGTTTTTGGCATCGATCCAGATACTGCTATTCAGCAAAAAAAACTAAAATGTTTTAAATTATCTGGCAACGATGTGGTCATGAACACAAAGCATGATTGGTTTTATCAAATTCAAGGACAACTCCACATCGCTAATAAGAATAAATGTTTGTTTGCGGTGTGGACTGGCTGTGAATTTAATATGAAAGTCGTCAAAGTTTTCAGAGATGATATTTTCTGGGAACAAAAGATGTCTCCCCGGTTATCAAAATTTTATTTTGATTGTCTTCTCCCAGAAATTATAGATCCAAGAAAAAGTCGATCAATGCCCCTTAGACAAATAGTTTTATAACACTTCAATTAAGTCGGTACTTATACAAATAAACAACTAAAAAGAGTTGCTTTTTATTAGTACCTATATAGGTAGTTTTATGTAATTATAATAATATTGCATCATCCATATTTGTATAAATTTAATTAAAATAGTTTTATAACACTTCAATTAAGTCGGTACTTATACAAATAAACAACTAAAAAGAGTTTCTTTTTATAATTACCTATATAGTTTTATGTGAATATAATAATATTGCATCATCCATATTTGTATAAATTTAATTAAAATACATAATTAATCTATTTTGGACAGTCTTTTTATTTTCTTCGTAAACTTTAGTTATTTACTTATTAACTAAAAATATAGGTAGGCCATAGCTACAGATCAAGATCGTTTAGTCGCCGTAACGTCGCAACTGTGTCCCTTAAGTGAGGAAAAACCCACGCAGGCGCACTCACCTCGCGCGTCGAGCGGTAAATACCTAAAACCCGAGTGCCTAAATTTGGGACAACGCTCTTAAAGCGTTTATCCGATGGCTAAGATCTAAATTGGCAAGTATGTCAATTTATAATTTTTTAAGAAGCAGCGTCGATAAAGGTCGGTTATTAGCATGGTGTACTAGGTACCGTTGTGAAGTGTTTGTAAACTAAGTCGGTGCCTTGACGCATTGGCGGTTGATTTAAATTGTAACAGAAAATTGTATTTATAATTATTTAAAGAGGACTCTATGATAAGAAACTCTATGATAAATTTAGTGTTTATTTTGTTTCTCTCAAAATTGCGATTATTTTATGAATTATTTTTTGGTTTTTGTGTGATTTTAAGAATACTTTTTAATTATTTTATTTCGTCGAAATTACCAAGTTAGTAGTATTTCAATTATTGCTCAAGTTAAATTTTATTTTTTGTCTTCGGATTCTTAATAAAATTGTCGCATAATACAAAGCTTGAAATATCCAAACACATTTCTTAAAAAAAAGTTTTTTTTAAGTCCAGTACTCATCATATCCTGGACGTTTCCGCTCTTTTAGTGATTCTTCTTAATACATCTCATGTCTTTTGCACATTTTCGACGATTATACATTCGATATAAATGCACATTCGATAGGGTGTTTTGCTTTCGTTCAAATTTCGTCTATTAGACAGCGTATTTCAGTAGTAATTGCAGTTCTTCAACGTAATATTCGCATTTTTTTTATCAGAAATGCTGCACTACATTTTTCTTTTATTTATCTAGTTTAGGAGGTTTATGCCTATTTAGTAATCATTGAACTGTCTGTAATCATAAATTAAGGGTTAAAAAAATACTTACTACTAGTTTTTCAGTGTAGTGTTAGATAAAATCCAATGTATCTATTGGTAAGCAAGTATGCACTTTAGAGGTGTCAAATACAATGCGCGAACCAGTTACCTCAGAAAGTTTTAACGATAATAATTGTTCTTTCTCCCGTGAGGTAAGCATAGAAGACTTAGAGACGAATACAAATCTACCATCTAGCTAAACCGACATGCCCGTCAGAGGCCAACGCCTTACGGCAAGGCACCAGGAAAGGTACCCAGCGGGCAGCCTCGCTCCCTGACTATCAGTTTTGGTAGGATATCTCCGTCTGGAATTAACCCTCAGGATAACTCCAACCTCCCGAATGGTTACGGTTCGAAGTCGCTTGCGCTACCTCTACCTGCCGTATATTCAGCGGTGATTCAGCGACCTATTGCTGACCATTGGCATATTTTGCCCGACTCTGATAACAGGATCAGGTAGGCAATACGTTATTTCAAGAGTGGTTGACGACAGGTCAACATACACCCACGCTGCTTAGAAAACAGTATATTTCCATAGTCTCCCGACTTCTTCAGTCAGTCAGTCAGTCAGAGTGCACATACCGATTGACTTCGCCTGATGGTGCGCAAACCGTCCAGTAGTACCGGAAGGCAAACCCCCAGGGGAAACCAATCCACCAGCCGTGAATCCTGAGACGCGAGAGTCCTTCCCGGGGTATTCTTCCACACGATGAGGCTACTAAATATGAGCTGAATCGTGAGTTGGACCGATCCGAAAACACAATGGACCTTACCGCCAAGGCTATTATAAACCGTTCGCTTCCAAGCATGTATGTATCAATACACAAATCTCATAGGACTTTAGAAACCGGACTATATATCGGACCTATGGCCGACCTGTGGTCAATACAAAACTATTACTGTCATTTTAATTTTCATTTAAGATACAATACACGATTGTACCTAAAGTTTTAACACAACCTGTCAGTTTTACAATAGTCCTTCAACTTCAACACTTAAAATATTAAATTAAACAAGTAAATATATGAAAAAGAATAAAAAAACACTAATGCCGTTACAGAAACTGAACTATTAAAAATTAATTTTCATTACGGTTTTTTATGAAGTATTTGTTGTTTAAGCATTTATTTATATATACATATACATTTCCGGAATGTAATTATTCGGACCTTTCATTTGACACTAAACACGATATATTTATGTTGTTATTGACATTTAGAAATTTGAACATTTAGACAACTACTTACTTGATATTTGGGCAGTTAAGGTAGCCTATGACACTGGAGATGGCATAACAATTCTAACAATACCACGCACTTCTAAATCGGTTTAAGCGTTCAGAAGTAATGGTGGAATAAAAAAGGCAAAACGTTATTAAATGAATCCTAAACACATTACACTCCTTTTTAGTTGGGCAGTCGTGTAAAAACAATGAAAACTGTTTTTGTGAAGAAACTTTGACGGTCATTCGACAAGGTTTTGAAAGCACAATCTTTACATTAAATAAATAAAACTGTGAGTAAATCACTAACTGGTCAAATGTCCAATTGGCTATCGATCACATGCGACAACAACGCATCGGCCGGGCGACCTCCTTTCTTTTTTATGACGATGCGCTGCTCGCCGTTTGTAAAATTAACCTCGAAATTGGCGAACGCGTTATGGCAACACTGGTCAACGCGACCGCCATAAAACCACGGGGAGTTCTGGAGAGACATTATTTTTAATTGGACACTGTCACCACCACTTGTAAATAATACCCAATTTGAGTGGAGGGCCTTTTGGATACTGTTCTCAGCGGTTAGTGAGGACATAAAAACGCTCGACAACAAAGCAAGATATTTTATAACAAGTGAAGAGAATTGCCGAATAAATCTGCTTAAAAGGGATCGGGTTCCTACTTAATGTCCCCGTTATTATCTATTTTTGTATAATTTACAAAAAACCTAAAACTGTCATAAGTTTTTATATGTAAGTGGGTTTCGTAGTTAGTAGTGTAACATCTTAGCAGGTAGGTGAAGTGTGTGCTTCCCAGAGTGACTAAAGTCAAGAACTTAGATTTTTTGACCCTCACTTGAACTTCACCGTAACTTTTGATGACGGTATGTAATCCAAGCACTTCAATAATATTCGAGTAATGACGCGTATGTTGTACAACGTGATTATTAGAAGCATAGAAACGAATGCAGCTATTTAGAATACACACACACACACGCAAAAATAAATAAAATACAAACAGAGCTGCCAATTCACCGACCGAATTCGGGCCCATCATAAAACCGGCCGGAGAGGGCGCTCATCGATTTTATTCATGAAATTAATATTGAGATGAAATCAGCCCTTGGCTACTAATAATAAGCGAAATAAATACAATAAAATATTATATGATTATAAAGTTGGTTACGATAACATTGAGGAGACTAACATTGCCCGATATTTAGGGGTTTCACTCGAATTCAAAATGAAATTCGACCAGCACATTGAAGGTTATGTCCCCAGAGCATACAAATCACTAGGTTTTTTGCTACGGGCGTGCAAGCCCTTTTCCGAGACATCCACCTTGTTAGTAATATATGGAGCCTATGTCCGTAGTATACTTGAATTTGCATCTCGTATTTGGTCTTACAATACAATGTGTACAATCAAAGAATCGAGCGTATTAAAAAAAAAATATGCACTTGTGCTTTAGGGAAAATAAATCTGCTGAATCGTACAAGGACAGATTCGCTCTTTTTACTCGATAGTCTTGAAGATAGGCGTACAACCTACGATATGATGTTTCTCTGCAATGTAATTAATAATATTTTTGACAGCGCGTATCTGGTGATGCAAAATAAATAATATTGTTTATAACCTTCTTCCTCTCTTCTTTCTCAGCCTGGTTTGGTACACTCCTAGACGTAGACCTGCCCCTTTTTCTTCCATGTCTGTCTTTCAGCTGCTGCCCTCAGCCAGTTGGTCCCTGCTACTTTTATGATGTCGTCCAGCCATCGTAGTTGTGGTCTTCCTGCGCCACATTGTTTATAATGCCAACGTAAAATTACTTTTTTTTCTAACAATAAAACACTGCTAAAGAAATGTATTTATAAGGTATAATAACGGTGATACTGGGCTTGATTGCGTTTTTTCGTGAACTTAAATCGGAAATTAGTCCGTGTGAACGATACAGAGTAGTACGTCACAGCGAAATGTACGGTTGTAACTTTTTCGGATTAAAACTACCCACCAAAGATAAAGCATCTGAATCTAACACCGCACGAAATGTGTTCATATTTATTCAGACGGGTATAAGTTTGACAGGTAGTTTTTATCGACGATCGTTCGTTTCATATTCCGCTCTAACGTATTACTCTGGGCCCGATTGCGTTTCTTTGTGAACTAAAACTAAAATTAGTCCTTGCGAACGAGACAGAGCAATACGTTAGAGCGGAATATGAAACGAACGATCGTCGATAAATACTACCTGTCGAACGTATACTCGTCCGAATAAATTCGAGAATATTTCGTGCGGCGTAAGATTTGACCTTGGCGGGCAGTTTTAATGCGAAAAAGTGACAACCAGTCATCTCCCACTCCGCTCTAGCGTATTGCCCTGTCTCGTTCACATGGACTAATTTTCGATTTTAGTTCACGAAGAAACGCAATCGAGCCCTCTATCTCATTCGTTAGAACTAATTTCAGTTTTAGTTCACAGAGAAACGCAATCGGGCCCACTGTACACATATAATTAACGGTAAATATTGTTAACATATAATTAATCATAGTTTTATTTTATCTTTTTGTCTTTGGTTATTATAAATACTGTTTGTTAACCAAATAAAATTTAAAAAAAAACAAATAAATAAATCTTATGTGTAAATAACATTAAGTCATAAAGCAGTCTTTGAGTTAAATATGTGCAATGAGTGGCGATTTAGAAACAATGATTAGTTACTGTAAAGCGACGATAACGACGACAACGATTAGGTTGACCATAACAACATTATTAATCTTCCAAAAATTGATGTCGTAGAATCGACACCACCTAAATTCTTGCCTATTAGTCATATTGTGAAAGTTTCTGCCCATAACTTGTCCCTACTTTAACTGGTAACATCACTAAAGGTCGTTTCATCCGGTTTGTCTGCCCATATATCGTGATTTTATCAGCCTACTCATAAAAACACAATTCCAATATTAATATAATGGCATATTCTAGAAAGTTTAACACTACAAATATGCAAATATCGCTAGGAACATGGCTCATTTTTGGCGCTTGACTGCCGATGTTGCCATAAGAGGAGACATGTATCGATTGCTCGTAATATTACGGCATTTTGGAATATGACGTTGCCGGAATATTGCCAGAATTTCGCTCGGAATATTCTTGTTATTTTTAAACGAGTCTTTTCAATATTTTTCTTGCTTCAGTCGGACTTATCTATAAACCATATTTTGTTTGTAGGTATACTTAATTTCTTTGGTAATGATTCAAAACTGACCCAATTGGCGGCCATTAAACAGTGTTTTCTTGTCAATATCTGCAATGGCGAAAGCCAGCACAGAAGATTTTTCCGTAAATAACAAACAAAACAATCGATGATTGCCATGGAGATTGGAGTATGCTACATAGAACTATTAATAAACCATGCGAGCGCCGGATTGGAAATAGTTCATGAAGTGAAAGATGGGGGGGGGGGGGGAGGTGGTTTCATGGTTTTCTACAAACGTTAATATTTTTCATTGAGGTAAAAAACAGACAAATCCTCATCTGCTCTGACAGTAAAGCAGCACTGGACGCTCTGGCTAAAGCCACCACAGAATCTTCTGTGGTCTGGGACTGCATGCAGGAGCTCAACAAATTGGGAAAATCCAACAAAATCACCCTAATATGGATACCGGGTCACCAAGGCATACCCGGCAACGAAGAGGCCGACAGACTGGCAAAACTAGGCACACTGGAATGCCCAGTGGAGCCAGTTGTAGGGACCCCTACAACTTCGCTACAGGTAAGAAAATCATCAGGGACTGCTTGGAGCAGGAACATCGGGCTTCCTGGAAACAGAGCCAGGGATGTCGCCAGGCAAAAGCCATGATGGAGCAACCACTACTTAAGAAAACCAAGGCCCTACTTGACATGAGCAAGAAGAACCTTAGAACCACTATCGGTCTCCTCACCGGACACACGACCCTTAGAGCTCATCTATTCAACCTTGGCTTGACCGAGAGCAAGGACTGCCGAATATGTGGAGAGGAACCTGAAGACAGCATACACATCGTTGGTCGCTGTCCAGGGTTCGCCGCCAAAAGACACAGTTTACTGGGACGAGCTTTTCTCGAACCCAGCGATCTGCCCAACTTGAAGGTCAGTGATCTACTTGGACTGGTAAGAAGTACCGGGCTACTAGCTGACCACTGACCTAACCACACAGTGGGTAGTTACAAAAGACCTTACAGATCTAGGTGACATCAAGGGCTGGAAACAAGCCCCCCAATCTATCTACTACTACTACTACTAATATTTTCATGTTTCATAATATATTATTTCTTATATTATATTTTTTTATTTTTATAGCGGTTGTAGAAAAAAAATGGTATAATGTGCGTGTTAAATGTAATGGTATTTAGTTCGAATAAAACACAAAATAAAACGTCTCTTTCAAGGCTACCACCATAAATAGTTATTACATATTCAAACAGATTCGCATTAATCGTTATTGTACCCGAGTAAACTTTACGCAGGTAAAAGGTCTCCTCAAAGTATTGCTGTCAAGTTCGAACACATTAATCATCCTTCCATTATGAATATTTCAATATCATTTTTGGTAGGAGGGCAAAATATCGCTTGCTTGCTTCAGTTTGTATACTTACAAGTTAGAGGGAAAACATATTAAAAAGAAAAATAGCGATGACAGAGACGGCCATTTTTAGCGAGAGTATCAAAAGAATAATAAATAACTTAAGGAGAAAGTGTGAATCTTTTTAGTTTGGCACACTGGGAAAAAACAAAAAACTTTGATAAAAACTTTTGGGAATTTATTTTGTATATTATTAATACATTTTAATACTTATTAATACATATATAAATATATATTATTTTTTCTCATGTTTTAAAATAAAATAATATTGACAATTTTTATGACATTTTCTTACGAATTTATATTAGGTAATTAAGATATTTCTGTTACATTAAGTATGATTTTGTTTATTTATATAAATATAATATTATAGATTTCTTAGGATAATTAAAATAAATTGTCTATCTTGGAACAGGCGGCAGCCTAGTTAGGTTAAGACTTTTGTATATTGAATCTACTCATAATTTGAACTCAATAAATAATTTGAAATTTGAAATCGGTTGAGCGCCCACCGCGCGCTCCACCATCGCCAGGCGTCGCCCAACCGGGTTGGCGAGAAGGCGCTCATCGTTTTTATTTATCGAAATTAATATTCAGATGAAATCAGTCCTTGGCTCATTGCCGGGAAAGTGTTGGGGTTGACACAACCAGTGGCGTAACTAAAACGGTGCAGCCGGTGCGGCGCACCGGGGCCAACGGTAGTTCGGGGCCCAAAACAAAACTTCTGTTACGATCGACGTTCCATCCAACTCTATTAGAAAGCTAAGGAAAAGAAAAAAATGGATATCTCAAAACTGATTGATGATTTTGCAGAGTAAAAATCAGGACGAAAACCATTTTAGAAATGTATTTGTACATATTTTTAATTAAAAAATCAGTAGTTTAGTTTAAATATATAGATATGCAAAAAATGGTACGTTCGTAATAATATTATGTGGATATTTTTGTCTTACCAGTTTCGCATTGGTAATTCCACTCAAAATAAAGTAATAAAAGTTGTCATTCAGTAATTAAATTAACAGTAAAGCGTCGTATTAATATAGGACCATTATTTTTCGATCATTCTCCTGTTTCTATGTGACCCCACTGAATATGATGATTATAATGTAGCTACAATATAAATATACAATGTAGTTACGTATGCAGTAATAGTCTGGATGAAGGAGACACGTGCCTTGTAGTATTGCTGGACCTTTGCAAGGCTTTCGACACAGTATCGCTCAAAATCTTATTAGGTAAATTAGAAAAAAATGGCATTCGTGGGAAAGCATTGCAATGGTTCACCGACTACTCGTCCAATAGAACACAAGTTACGAAACTAAATGGAACACACAGCTTTGAAGGTCGTATACGTTACGAAGTTCCACAAGGAAGTGTTCTAGGCTCGATTTTATTTTTAATGTACATAAATGACCTTTCTAATATTATATTAACAGGAGGCAATACAGTCCTATTTGCTGATGATACTGCCTTAATTTTCAGAGGAAAGACCTGGTCGATGGTTTAGAAAATCGCAGAACCAGTTTTAAATAATATTTATATTTGGCTCCAGAATCATCTATTGACATTAAATAGCGAAAAAACAAACTATGTTACCTTTTCTATTACTGGCAAGCAGAACTTTATGCACACAGGCATAAAAAGTTATTCATGTACCTCAAATCCCTAAAATCATTTATTGATTAATATGCAATGTAAATGCGCAACTATACAACATAAAACTCGAGCCAAATACCTCGGTCTCGTATTTGATAACACCCTTAAATAGGATGCGCACGTAAAGGATCGGCGACTAAAGTAAGGAGACTTATATATGCGTTTAAGTTTACTTCGGAACGTGTTGGATTTAAAATCCCTCTAAACTGTCTACCATGCCAGTTGGGGAGGATCTACACGTACTGTTCTAAATCCGCTTATGACAGCGCAGAAGGCGCCTCTTCGGATTATTGCCAAGAAGCCCCGAAGGTACTACTCAAACGACTTCTTCGCAGAGCTAAAGATATTAGTTATCAGGCAGGTATATGCAAAAACAGTCCTTCTTAACTACCTAAAAAGTAAAGATATTCACCTTAAAACCGAGCATAAAATTACAACGAGCAGCGCCACAACCTGTAAACACATTGTACAGAAAACCCGAACATCCTTCGCCCAAAGACCCTTTGGCTTTATAGGGCCCAAAATTTATAACAATATAAAAGAATCTATAAAAACATGCCGAAATATTAGGTCATTTCAATTTAAATTTAAAATTACACAACGTTTACTTCAACTTGGTAGAAATCAGGTGGAAAAGGTGATGTCATATTTTAAAGTAAAAGTCTGCATAATTATTATTAACATACATTGTAATACATTTTATATTTTTTATATTATTTTTTTGTTGGTTCTATAAACTTCATATTACGACAATTTATAATAATTTTTATTTCCATGATCATGCCATATCGATATTTTTAAATATAATTATAAGTTTAATTTGAATTCGCTTATCTGTTATATATTATATTACATTTTGTATGTTTCATTTTAATACTATGTGCATATGAATAAATCTTTGCCATACATAGTCTTCCTTGGTACAGGCCATGACCTAGTTACGCAGAATGTAAATTAATATTTTGAATGAATACAATTATTATTAATAATAATTACAACTAATATGCCATAATGGATGTATAAGTAAGTAGGGGGTGGGGCCTTTCGTTCAAATTTTACACTGGGGCCTATTTTTTTTAGTTACGCCACTGGACACAACCGATTTTTTTACATAATTAGAATGAGTATTTTGGTTGTAAACGACTTTTAGGTAAATATAGCAAAAGTAGATTAGGCTTTAGAGAGTACCCTCTAAACTATAAACAAAAAACTATTGATTCAATTATACTTTATCCCCGAATAATGCTACTATTGTTACATAAAAATAAGACCGCTACAAAAAGCCGTAATGACATTGTAAGCCGCTTACTGCTCCACGTCCAATAATGAGCGTTGTAGTACGAAGAGTACTCGATCATAAAGAACGGGCCGTTAGTTCGCCCAGTGACTCAGAAAGCCGCGGTGGAAATTATTAAATCGAACTAGCCAGCCCACCGCATGTCTGTTCATTTATATGGCCATTATCGTTATCGAACACCAATCGTTTTTAAATATATACGATAGGACGATAAGCCGAGAAGCCAGGGTCATTACCGCGCGATCGAGCAGGCAACGACATTCAATTTCAAATTGTAGTGCTAAAAAATGGTGAAATTAAATCGTTTTTCATCACAATGACCCTTCTATCAGCAAAACTGCCAATAAATTTCGCAAAAAAAAAGAAAAAATACCGAATCTAAAAGTATGATTTATCGCTTATCTATAAAGGATATTTTATTAATTGTTCATGAAATATTGAATATTTACATTACTGAATATAATCATTTTGATAATCGGAGATTCATTATTATATTTCTTAAAAATCTTGACTATTTCTCTTGCACCATTTTTATTGTGGTATTTTTTTCTAATATTTCTAATTAGATCATAAATGATACCTTCATAAATCTTCGTTTTTTATATTTTTACTCTGTATTTTTATTTATACCTACTTTATTATTGTATTTTAGCAAGTCAAATTATCGTTAAAATGTTATATAGTTTATTACAAAAGTTCTGAAAAAATAGTCAATCTGTACAAAAAATATTTATGCTATAAGTATACCACATAAGGTAAAGTGCCAGTGCTATACTCGCCATTAGAAAGATAAGAAATTTTTGCGGTTTTAAAGCCGGTAAATCCGTTAATTTTGCTTATTTCCACTCCCTTATAACGTACGGCCTACTGTTTTGGGGAATGGCACTAAATTCATTAAGATTTTTCTCCTACAGAAAAAAACGGTCTCTCCAAGAAGTTCTTGTGAGTCGCTATCCGTAGAATCAGGAATCATGACTCTATTTAATTCTAACATCTACCAAAATATTATGTACGCTCGTAGACATCTAACAGCATCTTAGTAAATTACGATACAGTTTTATACACCAAAATGTGTGTTTCTATAATAAGATTCCAGAGCAAATGAAAAGCCTTGGAGAGGACCAATTTAAAAAGATATTTGTAAATAATTTGGTAAGAAACCCAATTTATGGTAAAAGGGAGTTTGAAAATTCTGAGTTTATTTTCCATGTTGATGATTAGTAAAATTTTAAACATAACGGTATTATGATAGATGGCATTCTAATTCTTATATAACTTATTACACATCTATTCATGTTTTTTTTAATACGAAGGCAAATAACAATAAAATTAATTTACTTTGATTATTCTACATAGAATTTGAATTTCTATTTTAATATATTGTTCTCCCTGACTAATATTAATATTAAATATAATATTACGGGCATAAAAACTATCATGATAGTTGTGTTTTAATAATTAAATTTTTAGTATTTAATTTTGTAACGCATCTAAGTCTACTGGAGTAGGTGGTTGTATTGTATTGTATAATAACACAAACACACCGTCAATTTTAGAAATTCTTCAAGCTGTCCCTACCCACCGGTCCATATTTCTTAGAATGTGCCTAAATCTCACTTGGTAATCCCCACCTCCCCCTTGGTGTGGGCGTCAAAGCACCTAAATGAAGTTTCCTCCACGCAGGGAGTTGTCTCAAATGTACCTGATATAATCTCATAAATTATAACCATCACCTCCGACCCTGCATTTGCATATTAATTCGTGCTATCACGAGATTAACGCCGGCATCTGGAAAAGGAAATTGTCTATATTCGAGAAACAGTCGCGTAAACTTTCGACGACTTTGCTCGTTTCAAGCCGTGAGATTTGGTTTATATTAGATTATAAATTTAGGTGGTCGGCTGGGACAGCGTTATTGGCGAGTAAAATGTTAATTTAGAAGAAAATAATAAGTAAATATACTTAAAAAATTAAACAACACGACTGCCGTTACAGAAAGTGAACTAATGTATTTATAAAAAAAATATTACTTTTTTTTGTATTGTATATTAATTGTATTCTATCATATTTTTTTGTGTTATAATTGTATTTATAATTATTTTTATTACGGTTTTTTTTATGAAATAGTTGTGTTTTGTGTATGTCTTTATATGTACAATGTACAATTATGTACATTGTACATAATTGTATATGTACATAATTGTACATGTACATAATGTACATGTACAATTCCGGAATTAACTCAATCAGACATTTCATTGGACACTAAACACGACATATCTATTTATGTTCATTTATTGACATTTAGACAACTACTTACTTAATATATATATATATATATATATATATATATATATATATATATATATATATATATATATATATATATATATATATATATATATATATATATATATATATATATATATATATATATATATATATATATATATATATATATATATATATATATATATATATATATATATATATATATATATATATATATATATATATATATACACATATATATATATATATATATATATATATATACATATATATATATATATATATATATATATATATATATATATATATATATATATATATATATATATATATATATATATATATATATATATATATATATATATATATATATATATATATATATATATATATATATATATATATATATATATATATATATATATATATATATATATATATATATATATATATATATATATATATATATATATATATATATATATATATATATATATATATATATAGAGATATAGATATATATATATATATATATATATATATATATATATATATATATATATATATATATATATATATATATATATATATATATAGATATAGATATATATATATATATATATATATATATATATATATATATATATATATATATATATATATATATATATATATATATATATATATATATATATATATATATATATATATATATATATATATATATATATATACATATATAACCAGTGGCGGTCTCTTCATATAAGCCGAAAAGCCGGGCTTGCCTATTCTTCGTAATTAACAATTAAATAAATTAATAACACAATTCGTAAAAAAAACAATTAAATAAATTAATTTGCTATCTAACGAGTGCTATCTAGCGGACGGAGCTCGCTCCACGCGACGAAATTCGTTATGGCCGCGGCGTCGATAAAGCAGCGTGCGATTGCAGCTGTGTACCGACGTGTCCTCTCGCTCGCTCGCACATGTGGGCTTTCAATGTGGCTTTCAAAATCAGTGTACCTCTCGCTCTAACCAGTGGCAAATTACGCAAAACAATTATAAGTATATAGAGGATTTTACTATGGAAACCAAAGCCGTGCTTGCCCATGAAGGTGACAGCGAACGTGTCAAATGTCGCAACGTGAGAGGATGAGCGCGAACTTCACTTGACTGTAGTTAGTGTAGGTTTGTGCGACTGACATCACGGTATTTTTTATTGTGTAATTTCAATTCATTTGTGGTTTTTAGTGCCTGATAAACAATGGAGGAAATTGTCCCTTGTGGTGAGTTATGTGTACGACATTTAATCGGCGAAGACAAAGTAAAATCTTTGAGTTTTGAGCAAAAGAAGTTACTAATTTCTGGACCTAAACCTACACCCGATTTGTGTATTTCTCAGACAAGTAAATCGCATAAAAGACAATTTAATAGATCAGTGTACAAAACTCACTGGGTAGTTGGATGCTCCCATGTCAATAAATTATTTTGTTACTGTTGTATTTTTTTTTTCAAACGACTTAAATGTTTGGAATTCGTCCGGTTATGATGATCTAAATAATTTAGCCGGCGCGATAAAAAGACACATGAATTCGCAAAAACACATGAATGCGGTTATTTCGTTTAGTAATTTTGGTAAACAACGAATTGAGACATCTTTATCTCGGCAGTTAAATGATGAAATTTTGAAGCACAATATTCGCGTTGATCAAAATCGTAGTGTTTTTCAGAGATTAGTGGATATTGTTTGTCATTTAGCTCAACAAGAACTTCCATTCAGAGGTCACGATGAGTCCAAAACTTCGTTGAATAAGGGAAATTTTTTAGAACTCGTATCACTTCTTTCGAAATACGATATCGTTTTAGAAAAACACATGCAGCTACAACAGTCTGATAAGCGAGGACCGAGTTATTTGTCTAATAAAATTCAAAATGATATTATTCATTCCGTAGCGGTTGTTATGAAAACTCGCATTGAATTTGAAATCAAAACAACAAAATTTGTTTCAATTATTATTGACGAAACTCCCGATATCAGTCACAAAGAACAATTATGCCTGATTCTTCGATATTATTTTGGAAACGACATTCATGACCGTTTTTTGGGGTTCGTTAATGTATCTGAAAGTCGTATAGCAGACACACTGTGTAATATTATTTTAGAATTGCTAAATAAACAGGAGTGTACCGCAAAATTAGTAGCACAGAGCTATGATGGCGCTAGTGTTATGTCGGGTGTTAGAAACGGAGTGCAATCAAAAATAAAAGATGTTTGTCCACAAGCAATTTACATTTGGTGCAATGCACACATTTTAGCCCTGGTGTTGTCTAAATCATGCAACAGAATTGGAGAAATCAGTTCGTTTTTTTCAACACTACAGTCTTTGTGTAATTTTTTTAGCCACAGTACAAAACGATCTGCCTTTTACGATACTCATTGTAGCAAAAAATTACCTCTTGCCCCCGCTACGCGTTGGGCGTATATCTCGCGAACTGTAAACACAGTTTTTGTGCAAAAAAATAATCTTATTACATTGTTTTCTGACATATGTGACAACCCTCAGGACTGGGACGGGGATACGGTTTTAGCAGCGAAAACTCGTTGCGATCATTCCATTTAAATTTTTTTCTCCTTGTTTTCCACCGAATTTTTGAAAAAACTGATAGCTTGTACAATATCCTTCAAAAATCACAAGTCGATGTAGGTTATTGTAGCAATAAAATAAAGGAATTTCAGACTTGGTCACGTGTTGAATTTCAATCAGAATTTGATCTCCTTTATGAAAACATTCTGCAAAATAACTCAGCTTTCAAAAGAGGTACTACTTTTTGTTACTATAAAAAAACACAAAAAGGTATGTCGGGCTTGCCCCATTCACCAACCCCGGGCACGCCACTGTATATAACTTACATTGCACAGTCGAAAGTCGTGCACATCCGTAAGTATATCTCATTCAAATATTAGCATTTCCCGATCCAAGCTGGGATTTCCTTCGCTGCTTTTTAAGTAGCATTTACTAATTTTATTTTAAATAAAAACATCATCCTATAAACGGATTTCTTTACAAAACTTATCAAATATAAAAATATTATACTGTTTTCTACAATGTTTCTTTACATATTTTTTAAAATTATACAATTTTATACTGGTTTACCGTATTTCGATAACATTATACAGCCTTTATTATCTTCTTATCTTAAGAATCCTTATCCTTTATTATCTTAAGTTTCTTCTTTCATTTCATTAAGCATATGGAGTTTTTCTATTTTTATTTCGATTTAATGGCTCGTTGATAACAAACTCAGCCTAATTGTATCATATTTTAAATGTTGGTAGCATTCGAAATTTTAATTATTTCGATATGTCACCTTCATTTATGTCACGGCTTTGCCGAAGTGATCAATTTGTTTAATTTTTGTTTTTTTCGCTTTAATTCGTCTCAATTGGAAGCATTTTGTGTTGCAAAAGGATCAGCTTGATTGTTGAGATATATGGATGAATAGTGATCGTTAGTCGACTGCAAAAGGACCTTTAAACTTACATCGCACCGTCGAAAGTCGTGCACATCCGTAAGAATATCTCATTCAAATATTAGCATTTCCCGATCCAAGCTGGGATTTCCTTCGCTGCTTTTTAAGTAGCTTTTATTCATTTTATTTTAAATAAAAACATCACCTATAAACGGATTTCTTTACAAAACTTATGAAATATAAATAATAATATAGGAGGATGGTTTTTGTAAACAGAAACCATCCTCCTATACTTATTACATCCAAGGGCATACAGTAATTCGGCTGCAATAACTAAGAACATCATAAGTTATCAATTGCGGAAACAGGTGCTGCTGCCCTAAGATTTAAAGAGGACATTAACTATCGTTAAAATGTTTCTGGTCCACCAGGACCCCAGATAAGTAACTTTTCATGAATCTAATTTTATATATTATTGAAAATAATTTAAAAAAAATTACACCCTTAAAATATCAATATATATATATATATATATATATATATATATATATATATATATATATATATATATATATATATAGGTATATATATATATATATATATATATATATATATATATATATATATATATATATATATATATATATATATATATATATATATATATATATATATATATATATATATATATATATATATATATATATATATATATATATATATATATATATATATATATATATATATATATATATATATATATATATATATATATATATATATATATATATATATATATATATATATATATATATATATATAATAATACATATATATAAATATATATATATATATATATATATATATATATATATATATATATATATATATATATATATATATATATATATATATATATATATATATATATATATATATATATATATATATATATATATATATATATATATATATATATATATATATATATATATATATATATATATATATATATATATATATATATATATATATATATATATATATATATATATATATATATATGGATAAATACACAAACCACGAATATTTAAAAAAAAACGTTAAAAAAATATATAAATACAGTAGGTAATTTTTTTGTAACGGCCGTCGTGTTTTATATTCCTTTTATTATTATTATTGTTATAGGTTGTATTTTTATTCAAAAGAATCCAATCATTCCGAGAAATTATTTTTATTTATATTACCCACAGTCATAGCTAACTTATAAAAACTCCCAAGACACTAATAAAGTACTCGCTTTATCTTAGCAGCCAACTCGTGTATAGTTTTCCTTTAGCTACAATTACCGTAAATTAGCAACTTTTCCCCATATAGTGAATGTCATTGCGAGGTATACTCAAATTAATCCCAGTCGTATGCTGGTAACTTTGCACTTCAGGTTATTAAGTTGACAAATCCCGGCGGCAAGTTAGGCAGAGCTAAATAGTTTAATTAACAAAGTTAGAAACTGATCGGGTGCTTCATTTGTTGAGTGGATTTGAAGTCGTAGAAATGTTAGTTTCTTAGATTTCTAGTTTGAAACTTCGTAAGGATTACATCTGCAGAGGACATGTGAGAACTAATAAATTGCTGGCATTGATTTGAAAATAAGTTAGTAGTAAAAACACATCTTTAAAAACAAGCTTTTATTAAAAATACTGTCCTGAGCCAACCCTGGGTGCAGCAGCTATGTTATAGTGGAACTTAGAACGGGAATCATAATTGAATGCTATACAGAATTTCTTGTTTGTGCTGTTAACCGTTGAGGAGCCCCTCGTTGAAAGCCAAATCTGGGTGCAGCAGACCAGCCTTATTGCGGTGAAACTTAAAACGGGCTATCATAATTCAATGCGTTTACAAACTTTCGTTTCGGTGATATTGACTGTGGAGGAGTCCCCTCGTCGGGAGCCAACCCTGGTTGCAGCAGCTATGTCATGGTGAAATTTAGAACGGGCGATCATAATTTAATGCGTATACAAAATTGTATGTCTGTGGTATTGACCCTGGAAGAGTAGCCTCGTCGGTCATGCTCACTATAAAAATGCATTGTCATCGGAACTGAACCAACAAGTAAAATTTCAACTTCATAGGATAAGACGAAGTTTTTCTAATTCAGCTTTCAAGATTTGTCCTAAACAAACTAACATACATACATACATACTGACAAACATTTCAAGGTAAATAAAAGCATGTACATATGTGTGTGTATGTGTGTCATTTTTATATTGTGAATTTCCTAAATCGAAGTGATTAGAAAAAATAGTGTAAAGGCAAGGCAGTAGCCTAGGGGGGGGGGGGGGAAGTTCACCCTTCCCATTCCCCGAAGTTGGGAAAATTTGAGTTTTTCGGAAACTAAGCGATTAGAAAGAAAATAGCGAAATTTAATTACGGTGATGAGCGACATTATTTGAATTGATATTAGATAATTTGGACTTTCAAAATTGCTAATCACAGTCGTCACTTAAGTACTCCCTTCGGTCAGTATATACGACAGGGTTAATGGCCAGCGAGGTATACTTCCCATCTTAAGCCTTACAAAGAGGGGGGGGGGGGAACTACCATTTGAAAAACATGGGGGTTGCTGAGGATGATATGTGTAAATTTCGCAAACAAAATGCTGAAACGGCATAGAATCTATTATGTACATGCGAACCAATCGCATACCAGAGTCTATGACATCTATAAAAGATAACATTAACATCCGAGGAAGTCACCGACAGCACACCCAAAAGAACTGTGAAGTTTATAAGAAATGCGAGGGTGAATGGATGGGTTGGATCAGGCTGGGTAAATTAAAAAACAGGGAGTATGACAAAAAACATAGAATAGAATAGAAGAATAGAATAACTGTATTGTGCTATAAAAACATAACTTAATGAATATTACACTGGTTTTATAAAAAAGACAATTTATGCACAAATGTCGACCATTTGATAAAATAATTCCTAATTTTCAAAGTACAATAAACAAAGAAGTAGTAACGTTAAATTTAAAATAAATTTATACTAGTATATGTCAGTAATTTATGCTAAGGTTGCCCAGGGAAGGATAAAGGAGAGGACAAGATGAGGTATTTGGTTAGTGGCTGTGTAAAAATAAATGTTTCTTCAACAACTTTTTGAAAGTATGCAACAAAGGTGCATGCCTGATAGAGTGAGGGATCTGATTCCATAAACGAGCAGAATGGACTGTACAAGAGTGCTTTTAAACAAAAGAATGATGTATCGGAATGGCGAGTGGAGTGACTTAAGGATGGAGGTAACAGCGTCAATTTGCGGAATCGGTGACGGACACTCTGTATTCTGTACATCGGTAACTGAAATCGGTTTGGCGTTAACTGTTAATGACAAACCACAACATCGCTTTCTCTAAAAAATCAACGGCCTTGGGAAGTGGGAAAACGTCTCCTTAGTGATGCGGCAACGTTTTGTAAATTCTCCATGTCAAGGAGGGAATACCTATTGAAATTCTTCACTGAATGACGTGGCGTATTTACAACAGAATAATCATACGGATACGGACCGTCTTCAATATTGCAAAAATCAGTATAAACAATTGTTAACTGAATTGTGTTTTTATTGCCCAAAAACACAAAAAAATAGCAGCAGGGAGCAGAATAATTAAAAAGTATACTCCAGAACAACCTTTAATTTGACAGTGAATTCTTAGGAAATGTCAGCCATTTTAACTCCCTCAATACTCAATTAGTAGGTATCTATGAATACAAAATATAATTAATACGTCTCACTTAAGGGCGCACACAGCTGGCTACACAAGTAGCTAGATACCTAAGTGAAGTTTCTGAATAGTAATCGGCCAACTTGATATGATTCCTGTGAACGACCTTATCTGAAGAACTTTAGTTTTATGATTTTTTTTTAAAATATAAACATTATTTTTTTTTAATTTTCTAAGCGAATCCCTCGATAAGGAACCAATTTACAATTTAGACACAAAAAAGTTGCTTATTGCCATGGCCATTAAGGCTTTAAAATGATTTCTAAAACTTTCATGTGCGATTATTCCTACAATGTAAGCGGTGATTGCGTTTTATTTTCATCTAATTCTAATGACTGGTCAAATCTCTAGCGTCGCGCTTAGCCACATTTTTTATTTAGGCTCTAAATTAATTACAATTAATTAAAACGTGAGAGAGCTCTGAGAGTTATGCTAAATATGCTTTACCAACAACACCCTTATACCACCACTGCGCAAAGACAGTTATTCTGTGCTAGCACTGCGATCGAACGTACAGTATGCGCCTGGTCGCCGGCGCGAGCGCACGTACAATCGTGCCTGACGCTTCGTCAACGCTGGATTTTGAATAGGACCCCGCCTATTTCTTCGCGTGTCCGCCCATTTCGAATATTTTTATGAGGTCTCATGTAACTCCTTATATCTCTTTATACCTCCTTATATCGCCAAGGTTTAGCATTATTTCAAAACAGATTTGTTAGAATATGAACTCACCCTCCGGTATTCTGCTCCGCCTCCCGCTGGCCATCGTTGCTGACCAGCTGCTCCAGCATTTGTATCTTCAGCATTTTCACGCGTCGCCCAGTACACACATGGCAGCGCTCTGCACCCCGCGCTCACACCCCACCACCTCCCCAATCCAATCACATCGGGGAAAATGAAACAACAGCGCACACGTTTGCCTCCCTCGGATGAAAAACTGACAACGATCGATTAGATTTCCCTGTCATTCCTTATTAGCGCGGAGAAAAACGGTGTGTGTCGCACTCCTCTAACCGATATGTGGACAGCATTCCAGGACGATTGATCGTTAGTTTTTGCCGCGAAATCTAGAGGGACAGATAATAATAAATGAGTTGATAATATCGGGGGATAATACAAAAAACAATGATTACATAAAAGAAACGCTGATAACTGACACGGAGAAAAAACAAAAAAGAAGTATTTGGGCAGGGACATTCCAGTTTCCTAGGGCTAAAGATTGACTAATAAAATATTTCAAACACTTAAAAATATAAAGCCTATTCAAAAAACCACAGTGATAGTATGTTGATAGGATTGTCATCAAGAAACTTAATCTATATTGAAAACATATATTAAAAAGATGAAATATTTAAAAACAACACCATTACTACATGTCATATTTATTATTATTGATCTTTTCATCTCATATGTATCTATAAGGTTGACTATCGGTTAGTCCAAGGTTAGGAGAAAATACTGGCAATTTTTATTAAGGTTATAATAGGCGGCGGTGGTTCAAAATGCGGCGACAGTTCAATATATATAAAAATATATATATATATATATATATATATATATATATATATATATATATATATATATATATATATATATATATATATATATATATATATATATATATATATATATATATATATATATATATATATATATATATATATATATATCTTAATATATATAAATTACGTGTCACGTTGTTTGTCCGCGAT
This sequence comes from Micropterix aruncella, assembly GCA_944548615.1. Taxonomy (NCBI): domain Eukaryota; kingdom Metazoa; phylum Arthropoda; class Insecta; order Lepidoptera; family Micropterigidae; genus Micropterix; species Micropterix aruncella. The sequence goes on from OX155963.1 coordinate 16,873,519, forward strand.
GGACTCCTAAACTACTTAACCGATTTGAATCAAATTTGCACACAATGTGCAGTTTGATCCAACTTGAAAGATAGGATAGCTTACATCTTAATTTATAGTCGCGATATTATTTTATTGCAATGTCTATTATTTGACATTCGCAATTATCTGTTAGTTCCAAACGATTTTAACAGATGGCGTTATCTATTGAGTAATCCATAGATGGCGCTGCTATGTTAAACCTACAAACGTCATAGTCGGCCAAGCGTTATTCTAAATTCAAAATATTGTGAAGGTAATACAGTGAAATTATTCCTGCTTTTTAATTATTTGTGCTTCATTGTTCAAAACTCTTTAATTAAAATATATACATGTAAGTATTATCACATAGTTATAAAAGTGGAATAACTGCAGTATAGGAACCTCTCTCCAATTTTTTTCATTTTAATGCTAAATCTGGAAGAAAATTGTGTCGGTCGCTATAAATAAGCGAGATATAGGCATTCAAAGTTTAAATTTTAAAAACAGGCCAAAATAATATAATATAAAAATGGATGTTGGTATATCTGTATGCCCGTCTGTCCGAGTTTAATAGACTCCGAAACCGTTTGAGCGATCACCATGAACGTTGGCATATATATGTATTTTTTCATGGTTAAGGTTTTTATATATATCCGCTTTGTTGCAACTTTCAACTAGACGGCGCTGCAGCACACCAACTTCTATACTGCTCAACCGATCGCCATGAAAATTGGTATACATTGGTATTTGAGAACAGATATAACACGGGCAACGCCGGGTAATACCACTCGTATATATATATATATATATATATATATATATATATATATATATATATATATATATATATATATATATATATGTACAGGGTTATTGGTTATTAGAAGTATTCCTTTAAACAGTTCATAGAAGAGGTCAATTGCAGTCGATTTAACCATATAATGCCTAATGCAAAAATGAAGCATTCCTGAGATATTTAAAATTTTAGTTTTTTTTTATAACAACTGACATCTTTCGTTAAAAAAAATAATTTTAAAAAAACTACGCATTATTTTAATATTCCTTTATTGCTTTTGGGTTGGTGACATCCCAAAAAATAAATATTATCTATGGAATGTACATTATTAAAGTTAATTTTGTCACTATGCTCGAAAACATTTGAAAACTAATAAAAAAATACGACATATTTACACAAAAATGCATGTTTAAAACTAAAAGTCACAACACTATTTTTTATGCATAATAGCTTAAAAACATCTGCATCTTATTAGCTTTCGAATGAAGTATTACAACCCCAAATCCACAAAGGAATGACAAAAATATGATCAAAATAATAGTAGGAAGAGGTGCGGGACGACGAAGGGAAGGAGAGGTGCGGGACGACTTGTGAACTGATTTCTGTGATTGATTGCCCTCCTGGCGATTCGAATTGTGATCTGTTATAAGGACTGGTTATGGCTCAAAGAGAAAGAAGACGTTCCTTCACAAATGAACAATATGCAGATATCCTGTATCACTACGGATTAGCCAGAGGCAACTCTGCAGTTGCCCGTCGTGAATACGCGGCTCAATTTCGAAATCGCCGAATACCCGATGTCGTGTTTCCGATAGTGTTTATCGTCGGCTTCGGAAGACTGGCACCATCCGTAGACGACAAGGTAATTAGGTGTTTTTTACATTAGAGTTACAAAAAAATACTCGGTTATTAGTTTCTTGTTAGTTACCATTATCTTTATTCAGTTCCCCAATTGATGGATTGGCAGGGGCGGCCCGATACCCTGGCCAACGCGGATTCCTGACTTAACACCCATGGACTTGTCTGGGTTCACATGAAGTCGTTGGTCTACCGTGATGGGTTTCCTGTCCCTACCGTGAATGAGCTAAGAAAACGCATAATAAATGCAGCTCAACAAATAAGAAACACTTTGACTACTAAGGTAGTCAAAAGTGAGCTGCGTAAAATAATGCGTGTATGTTTGCGAAATAGAGGTGGTCATTTTGAAAATGAACTGTAGTAAATAAATGAAAAAAAAACATTATTTTTCTCCCACCACAAGTTAAAATCGTAAGATTTCTCTAACTTTATGCTAAAACTGTAACTTTATGCTAAAAATAGTAAGATTTATCCAACTTTAAGCCAAAAATAATTTATTGTGTAACATATTCTATTCATAGTAATTGTTAAACTTAAGGGTTTTAATAGAAATTAGGTTTCGAAATTGTTTAAATAATGATTTTACCATTAAAACTTAAAATTTGTTTGTAGAAGATGTGCTTCCAATAGTTAACCTTTAAACATTTGGTTGTACCTACACCTATTGTTTTGGTCATATTTTTGTCATTCCATTGTCGATTTGGGGTTGTTATACTTCATTCGAAAGCTAATAAGATGCAGATGTTTTTAAGCTAATATGCATAAAAAATAGTGTTGTGACTTTTAGTTTTAAACATGCATTTTTGTGTAAATATGTCGCATTTTTTTTATTAGTTTTCAAATGTTTTCGAGCATAGTGACAAAATTAACTTTAATAATGTACATTCCATAGCTAATATTTATTTTTTGGGATGTCACCAACCCAAAAGCAATAAAGGAATAATAAAATAATGCGTAGTTTTTTAAAATTATTTTTTTTAACTAAAGATGTCAGTTGTTTTTAAAAAAAACTAAAATTTTAAATATCTCAGGAATGCTTCATTTTTGCATTAGGCATTATATGGTTAAATCGACTGCAATTGACCTCTTCTATGAACTGTTTAAAGGAATACTTCTAATAACCAATAACCCTGTATATATATATATATATATATATATATATATATATATATATATATATATATATATATATATATATATATATATATATATATATATATATATATATATATATATATATATATATATATATATATATATATATATATATATATATATATATATATATATATATATATATATATATATATATATATATATATATATATATATATATATATATATATATATATATATATATATATATATATATATATATATATATATATATATATATATATATATATATATATATATATATATATATATATATATAATATATATATATATATATATATATATATATATATATATATATATATATATATATATATATATATATATATATATATATATATATATATATATATATAGATATATATATATATATATATATATATATATATATATATATATATATATATATATATATATATATATATATATATATATATATATATATATATATATATATATATATATATATATATATATATATATATATATATATATATATATATATATATATATATATATATATATATATATATATATATATATATATATATATATATATATGTGAGTGTTTTTAAATATCATGTGTTGTGCTTTTTAACGGAAATAAATAAATTAGGTCTTTGTATTATTAGGTATTAATCAATGGACTGTTTGTTAAAAGTAATTACCTAAATGAAAAATATAATAATATTATCTTCTCCAAATTTGTCATAAAGATTTTTATCGTAATATCAACCGTTGAGGAATTATACTGGGAAAAAAAATCGGTAATTAACGAATTCTGCAAAGCAATAGATATAACAAAATCAAAAACCTCTGGTCGCCCTTATTCAGCAAGATTAAAATTAAGTGAACACGGCAAGATTGCAACTATGTCGTATTTCGTAGAAAAAAGATTTACGATCGAAACATTTTAATATTAATTAATTGATAACGGGCAGCCGTTAAAGCCTCTTAATTCCAGAAACACGTAATAACACTTTCGCCCCAAATGTCAAGGTCCACCGCCGACTTTAACACCGTCGGACAGAGTACTTTGACCCATTTCTCCGTAAACAACTCAAAGGCAAAAGCAGAAATGTGCCACTTAATCCTGCGCCTCCTCCTTTAAAAGCTTTCCTCTCGAAGCGTAGCGAGTATAAAGTATCCAACTGTACATCTCTCCTTCGCTCATTTCCCATTGCCTCCATTCTCGCGCAGTTTTGTTGTCGTTTGTGTTTTGATTCACGACAAGTGTTCCGCAATAATGGTTTTCGCATAATGCCGCGACGAGAATAATACGCTTTCATGTGGCTCGTAATTTATTATCTTTATCTTCAGTGAGCTGTTTCGCGACTACATACACGTAAAAGTAAAAATCTTAGCATTCTGACGTTGGGAATTTGTGGTAGATGTAAATGTACGACACGACAGTGACAAGTAAATATATTAAAAAGAATAAAAAACACGACTGCCGTTTCAGACGGTGAACTGTTGTATTTATAACTATTTTTATTATGGTTTTTTTTTTATAAAATATTTAGTTAGATAAAGGTATATTTCCAAAATATATTCAATGATACCTTTCATTTGACACTAAAAAATATATATTTATGTTAATTCATTGACATATGGACATTAAAAAAAACAGTCAATTATTGGACACGAAAAACTAAACCGTCAAATGTTGAACATCAACACGGCGTTTTTTGTGTTTTTTTTTTCAAGAATACCCGCAAATCACACTTAACTAAGCTATATTTGTACGCGTCATCTGTCACGAAACGTTAAATACTGGAAATTGTTTGAAATGCCACCCAAGAAATCAAATATAGGAAAAACAACCATAAATGCCCGGCAACTGTCAGTCAGAAGAGCTGCTGGTAGGGGGTAGGGAATTAGATACCCGAGCATCGCCGGGTAACATTCCCTAGTAATATATAAATTTAGTCAAATCATCAATTAGTTTTAGTGAATAACCTGTAGTGCAAATGGTTATGAAATAAAATGCAGGTTTCAAATAACATTCCCCTATTTTACACGATACCCCAAAAGGAGTGTTATGTGCTTAGGATTCATCTATGTATGTTTTTCGTTTCTTTATTTCACGATAACTTCTAAATGCTAAAACCAATTTAGAAGAGTGTGGTATTGTTAGAATCGCTATGTCATGCAGAGTGTCGTATTTTTCCAAACGTTAAGTAAATAGGTGTCTAAATGTCAATAAATCCACATAAATGTATCGTCTTTCATGTCAAATAAAATGTCTGATTGAGTACATTCCGGATATACATGTATCTATATCAATACATAAACCACAAATGTTTGATGAAAAACCCGTAATAAAAATAATTATAAACAGATACAAAAGTTCACTTTTTGTGTTTTTTTTTTTTAATCTTTTTAAAATATTTACTTGTTTTAGTGCTGTGTTTGATTATTTTTAATAAAGCCGTGGCTGACCATTACATAGATGATTGCAATTACTTTCCCGGTCCACCAACCGACTGGGAGGGAAAGTATTGTGAACGCGCACATTTTTTCTTACGAGATGAAGACGGAAATATCCACGTTGAGCCCCTCCTGAGACGATTAAGACCATTTCCAGATGGAAGTCTGTCTGTGTGTCTGTCTGTCTATTTTTTGTCTGTGTGTGTGATTACTCCACGATAGCGTTCAAACGCTTCATCCGATTGATCTGAAATTTGGCATGCAGGCATCATTTGTTGATGGCAAGGGGGCAGACTAGTCGTATTTCAATCTCGAAATGGTGGACTCAAATACTTGAAATTTGGTACACAGATGTATTGTTGGGTTGCAATCCCTATGTGTTTGCAATTCTGGTTCGAATATCTAATATACAAGCTACACTAATCATATTTCAATTTCGCCATACTTTCTAATCAAATATTAACGCTATCTGTTGGCGCTTGGCCCAACCCCACCCATAGCCGAGAAACGAACCTCGCTGCCCGAGGCGGCTACAATTAAACCCACCCGGTTTCTTCCGCCGACCGGAAGAGGGCGCTTTGGGAGCTAATGGGCCCTTGCTGAGTTGGCCACGAAGACCCATTCTGTTTCAGGTTCGGTCACACTCACGGGTCAACACCCATCCGATGGCCTCCACGCATGGGGTGCGAGCCTGGGTAGGACACTGGGTCAACCAGTCTCCCCTGGGAACAATCCTCTGGCGCTCCTGGACGGTCTGCGCACCGAGCGGCGCAAGCCAATCGATTGTGCTCTCCGACTAACAATCGGGGGAGTCTGGGAACTGTATTGTTTCCTATAGAGCGGGGGTAGTTGTCTACCTTACGGTGACTGCTCTTGAAATGACCATTGGCCATCCGATCCCGGTTCAGAGTCGGGCAAAGGACGCCTTGGTCCGCGACAGATTCGGTGCACTCCGTTTCACCGCTTCGTAAGGGAGAGGACCGCGCAAGCGACCTCGAACTCGGAACCAATCGAGAGACCGGAGAAATCTGGTCACAATTGGTAGTTAGGGCGCGAGTGCCGCCCGCCAGGTGACATACCTGGCTACTCGCGGTAAGGCGTTGGACTCTAACGGGTTGTGGCGTAGCTAGATATCGGATTGTTATGTCCAAAGTCTTCTACGCTCACTGCACGGTCGATAGAACGATGAATCGTTAAAACGTCCTGCGGTGACGGGTTCGCCCGTTGTGGTTGACATCTCAATATGACCGGAAGAGGGCGCTCATCGATTTTATGTATGAAATTAATATTCAGATGAAATCAGTCCTTGGCTACTTTCCAGGAAAGTCTTACGGTGACACAACCGATTTTTAGGGTGGAGTTATTCCTAATTTCTGTTATGCATCCACTCTGCGAGCTAGCAGAATATTCTCGAGTATTTCTCAAGACTCGTCTGCAATTAAAAAGCCGTCAGTTTAAACAATTTTGTGGTTAGTTGAACGAGCGCCGTAAGTCCTTTGGGGACCGCAAATGTTACCGCGCTATTTGGCGACCGTGGTTTTGTGAAGCGCCCAAAAGTTATTAGGTGGGAAAATATTTTAACGTTTGGATAAACATTTAAGAGAAACTATAGCGTTAACTGAGTAGCCGAATTTAAACGTTAATGGAGCAATTAATTAGGAGATTTAAAAACAGAAGCTATACTTTTGAATCGTAAATAAATCATTAAATTTAAATGATAATAAAAGTGAAACTCTAGTTGGACTAATAGAAATTATACTAAATTTACTTAGCTCTCAGATCATTGTTTTCATTATTATTTTACTTTGTTTTCCATAATTTTGGAAATATATATATCATCGACAAAACTATGAATATCCAATACCACAACTACACTAACATTTTCAACTTAATTGAACATAAATGTATGTCGTGAAAATCCAACAATATTTTATTCAAATAATTGCAGTATATGATGAAAATGGTCGAGTGCCTCAAGCTCGCACGTAAGACACAAAAAAGGTCCTATCTACAAAATTTGCAAAATCAACTTCTTGGGACAATATTACGAGTATTCTACAACATACTGAAAGGGCGTAAGAGTCTTTAAATAAATTAGATGTCTACACTGAGAAAAATATAACACGCATGTTTTAACAAGGATTACGTATTTAATTCGAACTGTGGTCCATACGTACGAATTAACACGACGCGTCACGGTGTTGGCGTGACGGTAGTTACTGTGCCGTAGTGTTAAAACATAATGTTATTTCATTACGTCGCGACCTTGGGATCTCGCTTCTAATGTGACAGCGTGTAGTAGTATAGGTACGGTTATAGTCGGACACATGAATCATGTTTAAACTATAGTATACTGTTATTTGTTGTTACCTGTTGGACGTTTATAGTGAAATTAGTGTAAGCTTATAGTAATACTGGGCTAATTTAATCCTGTAGTAAGACCAGTAGTAATACTGCTGTGCATTGTTTTTTATATTATTAATGTCTTTTTGTATCACAAAATTAGAAGTGTAAGACTAGAAAAATAAGAGTTTGTCTCGCCAACAAACTGTACACCAGTTTGGCAAGATTTTAATATTTAAAAAAATGTTTTTTTTTCTCTGAATAAAAAAATTAAAAATAAAATTTCTTTATTAACCGTGAGGAAAATGTTTATTCATATAATCGAGTAATCGAGTTTCAAAAAATTTCCTTGTAATTCAACGAGATTACAATTGAAACATCGTCATTCTGTATAAACCGTAATAACAAAATGGTAATGTAAGAATCAAACCAACATTTTTATGAATGTAGATATTTATAAAAAGGCTTAATTACCATATTTTCCGTATTCGATATTACTACAGGGTTGACAGTCAATCTCCTGTATAATTGATTTTTTGTAGATATGACCTTTCAGCTTGAGGCCCCTCGATTATATACCCTTGATTCTCACAGAAATTCAAAATGAGGCTCCTGGCAATGTGGAGTATTTAATGTCAAAACAATACCTATTTATTACGACATAATTTAGACATTTGACGGTTACGACATACCTTCATTTCGCGACTCGAGGCAGGGAAGGAAACGTTAGGGTATTTTATAAATATATCGAGAATGAAGTGACAACCTACACCGTGACAAATGAGGAATGCGCGCGTTTCACAATGTTATTCATTTCGACATTACTTTGACATTATATAGAATAGACAACCTTTAAAAAACTGCTGTTGGTAATCTCACATCTATTGTCAAATTATCCATTGGATAGCCGGGTTTTCTTTATTTTGTTATTGATTTTCCATTCATATGCGAAATTTATTACGAAGCATCGTTTGAGGTATTTAACTTTTATTAATTTTCGATACCTTTATTATAAGGATTATGGCGAAGATAGATGGCTAATGTAATAACAAATAAATATATTAAAAGGTATAAAAAACACAACTGCCGTTACAAAAATTTAACTATTGTATTTAAAATATATTTTTTTACATTTTTTAAATGTAATATTGGTGGTTTATGAACTTATTCATTTATATTTACATATATAATATATTTCGGAATGTACACAACCAGACCTTTCATTTGACACCAACCACGATATATTTATATTAATTTATTGGCATTTGGGGATTTGGATATTTAGACAGAACTGTCAAAATATCATTTACATGATATTTTGACAGTTATGTACCCTATGACACTCGGTACGACATAACGATTCTAACAATACCACATACTTCTAAATCGATCCGAGCGTTTAGAAGTTATAGTTGAATAAAGAAACGGAAAACATACATAGATGAACCCTGAACACATTATAGGTACTCCTTTTTGGTTGGGCGGTCGTGTAAAAACATCATGTATTCTTACTGTGTTTGCATTATGAGTATAGGATAAGCACGCAGAGAAGAAGAAGAATTATCAAGAATGCTTGATCTTGCAGTATCCGTCTGATGGCAGTTTGGACTAATGTTGTAATCATCCGATTTTTAATTAGGAAATACTTCGCCCCACAAAATATTTAATTACACACGCTTCACAAAGAATTTAATTATATATTATTCATGAGTATGGTTATTAATAATCAATTAGTTTAAGCTGCTTATTTTTTGGCACTTTTTGATGGCAGCCTGTCTTTATTCACACATGCGCGGAAGAAGCGAATAAGATTATTATAAGCTTTATTTTAACTTGCCATGTTCGTATTATGTAAGTTGTCCATTTCAAAATTTGCAAAAAAAAAACAACCACTTCCTGGCGTCCGATTGAGGTGAAATTTAGAACACCTATGTAAGTTCGGTGACATTGCATATTATGGTACCATCGAGCTGATTTGATGATGGAGCCGGGTTGTAGGGACTGGAACTCCCTGGTAACAAATGGTAGGACAGTCGAATTTGGGCTAATATGTTTTGTTATCATGAGTAGATACTTTCCATTACTCTGAAGCCGGATGATTGCCACTGGAACTCCCTGATGAAAAGTAAAGCTTGTTTTTAAAACAATTTTTTTTTACTTTTAATTATTTCTTAACTAGCTGCGCCCCGCGGTTTTACCCGCGGGGTGATGGAAAATTGTGATAATGATCATAGAAAACTATACATCTTTATAAATTATAGCCTATGTGTTATTCTGATGTGTAAGCTATATTATTGTAAAGTTTCATCAAAATCCATTCAGTAGTTTTTGCGTGAAAGAGTAAAAAACATCCATACATACATTCTTACAAACTTTCGCGTTTATAATAGTAGTAGGATACGTGTCTTCTTTGCACTTTGCCATTTTAACCAGCGTTAGAGTGAGACAGCAAAATGCAATATCTTTCAAAATCACCTGAAAATTGTACACAAAAATTAAAGATTTGCAACATTGCAGAGAAGGCGTGGCGTTCTGTGACTGCGCGTGTGTGTGTATTTGTTGCGTGCCCAAACGAGAATCTAAGGCTAAAATTTGTACCAAAATTAAGGCTATATTTTCGTATAACGTACACAAATTTATTTTAGACAAAAACTAATCTTTTTAAGTAGAAGCCCACGAAATAGATACAATGTAATAATTAATAGCAAACTGTAAGTTAAAGCTTTATTGGTGTCATATTTACATTGATATTTCACTATAACAAATTTGAGATGGTATGACTATCCCGCTCGAGGCAAAGCCCTATTTTAGCGTGGGCCGCAAGTGCATCTGCGGGTGACGTTGCGTTGAGCGACGCATACGGCTTTCTAAGGTTAGACGGTTTTCCAAATAAAAACGGGTGTTGATAACAGATTTTATGAAATGCAGAATCATATTAATATACTTAACGAAAAAAGGTAATATATTGTACGAAAACAGGTAATTTTTCAAATAATTACCGGTAACAGGTAATATTTTTTTCGATTTAATTATTTTATACATAGCACGGAATATCTGAAAAAATTTAACCGGTTGACGCATTATTCGGTTGATTTTGCCCTGTCGATTTTTCAAAATTTCCATAGTTTATTAAGCTATTGCATAGCTTTTATCGCGGGCCTAGGCCAGCGCGGCGACCGAATGAAGAAATTTCTTAACGAAAATTAATGATTTTAAACTGATAATTACGTCTAAACGAGTACTGCTTTCGATTCGAAAAAAATATATGTTAAACAAGAACATTTTCGTAATGTTCTTAGCTTTGAATATTTTAGATTTTGTTTATATTACATAGTGTAATAAATTTGTGAAATTAGGTCTAACCGAACACAAAAACGATTACTACGCAAATACTATCTGGCGTATTATTATGAAACCTGCAGCATTTTAAAGATAATTTAATTATCTATCTTTTTATCTACGATTTTTTTCGAATAATCCGTTTTTTTTGCTTTATCGAATAAAAAATTCGTGCGCGGCGCTCTATCGGAAGACGTTTAAATTATTCCGAATCATTTGCTTCCGCAGATGATTCAGAATAATTTCAACGTTTTCCGATAGAGCGCAGTTATCTGATATCAGAATAAATAATTATAATTTCATAAGTTGTTAAAAATGCTATGCAATAGCTTTACCGCGGCAGTCCCCGAGTGCCACACGTATTTTTTTTTTTAATAAAACTTCTACCTATATTTTTTGAACCGATACATTTTATATACATTTTATATACGCCATTACTAATATCATACACGCTCACACTCCACACCCACAACCTCAACACACTCCCACAAACATATAGGTACACACACATCCTTAATACTAGAGTCTTGAGTAGTACTAAAATTGAAGGTACATTAGTTTTATTAAGTAGGTAGTTTTTTTTTAAACGTAATTTTTGTAATTTTATTGAAATCCGTCACCGGTTTTATTTGTTGTATATTTTTTTTAAATATGATTACTGTAATACTGTGTGATTTCTCAATAAAGAATAAAGAATATCCTAGACGTTATAGACTAACCCCTAAGTCATCTTGATATATACAGAGTCTTGCGCATCAAACGAGAAAGCAAATACATAAATATCAAATTACATGTATATCCACATAAAGGGTGAGGAATAAGATACTCGCTTACAGGACAGATTATTCATCGCAAAGGATATTATTATTTATGAAAGGTTACTGGATGTCTGTGATTTCACTTGATATATGGTACGTATATGTAGTTATGCGACTTTGATATATAGTGTGACCTAGTGTTCCCAAAAATTCATTTTGTTAGCATTTTTTCTTTTTAAATTTGTACTTAGTGATTGTACTTGTATTTTTTAACGAAAGTTTGCGATCAGTATAACTTTTAATTTGTCTTTTAGCGAAGCTTTAAAAAGCGGCAAACAAACATGTCGTTTTATGGGAAATATATTTTGTATGTGTGTACACGTATACATAATACATAACAGTCTCTTCTCGTAAATCTCCAGTCTTAAGTGTTCATGAAAATTCAGCAGTTTAACGAATCTTTTTTTGTATGTTTTCGATATGTTCACAACGTACGGCATGTTGTGGACACTTCTGAGACAGAGACATTTCTGACATCTGCACAATAGAATCGTTTTAGGACAGTTATACATTTAATATATTTGCACCTTCTGAAAATCAATCCCAGCATTTTTTGGCACTTAGATGTAGATGACCTGCCGAATCGTCGTAAATCAATAAAGACCTCAGGAAATAAATATAAACAGATAAAACAGCTGTTTTCTTTAAATCCTCTTATAACGGTGCACAAGGGACAAGCCAGTTGAAGAAAAAAGGTGTTATTAACACGCTTTTATTAGGTCGACCTGTATGTAACTATGTAATGGAATATAAGGTAACTAATTTAACCATCTTCCAAGGATCGTAGCGTCATGAAAATTGGCAGATGTATGTAGTTCTGATGACAATACAATAATATGGTACTGTCGAACTGATCTGATGATGTAGTCGGAAGATATGAACTGGAACTTCATGATGGAACATCGTATCATAGGTGTGTTTGGACTTGTTAGAAAAGTCTTGGAATGAACTTTGACCACGATTAGGTTTCAAGGTCTGATGATGAAGCCGGAAGATAGGCACTGGCATTCCATGATGGAATATCGTATCATAGCCGTGTGTATGTGAATATCGTATCATAGCCCAAAAGCGTGTTTTGAGTTTTTTTTTTAAACTATTAATTTATTTTATCACTCGAGTCTTGAGTCTTGAGTATTTTACAATAAACACCTGAGGAGTAATTTTGATAACACTCTTATTAGACAGACATGATTTTGTTGTTAATTTTGTTTAGTGACTGAACGATGATCCAATCCATGTCTTTATTTTTACCCCTCACGAAATCCCATTTTACCCCTTTTGGAGGTAACTACCCTCAGGTTGGGAATCGCTGTTCTATGAGGACACGGCATGAATAAGACAGAAGAACTTACCCATTACTTAATCACAGACACAATTAATTAGATACCACTCAAACGCGCGCATTAATCAGTTCGATGAAAAGGAGCAATCGGGGTTACCCTACACGCCTACTTCTGAGGCGGGAATAATTGCTGCGAAACACGAAACGAACACCAGATCCAGGTGGGCTCAAAGGCCCACAGTGGAAATTAATTTCCTCCCCATCCCTTCCTCTTTCCCTTTCCTTTCCTCTTCCCCTTCCAGTTCCTCTTCCCCTTCCGCCTTATCGGGGATTTGCTGGGATTTTCGGCGACCGCTTCTTCCCGCTGCCTTATTTAGAAACAATACCAGCGGCGCCCTCAATTAGTATCTACCGCCTCGTTATTCGGAATCATTTTCGCCAGCTAATTGACATTCGAGGAGAGAACCATCCGATCTCAAGAAAATATCATTGTGTTCTGCTTATGAACGCATACAATGGTGGCCAGCGCTTTGCAATATATTTATTCATTTTATTTGGGTAACAAACAGCGTTTATAAATAAAAAACACAAAAAGATAAAAATAAAACTATGACTATATGTCGATACTATTTTCCGTTAATTATATGTGTACAGTATCGCCGTTGCGCCGCCGTTTACATACATTTCTTAAGCAATGATTTATTGTTAGAGAAAAAGAAAAAAATACGTTTAGATTTATTTTGCATCAATGATTTATAAAAAAATATTACAGAAAAAAATATTCATGTAAACTGTTAAAGCGATTAATAGTCATTATATGAAATAGCGGGAAAAAGGACCGATGAGATTTTTTTATGTGTTTCCTTAAATTGACTTTTAACGAATGAAAAGGGAGTGCTTGGTATATTTGAAGTTATATATCTGTATATAAAGTAGGTGCGGGTTCCGAGTAATGCGAGGAGGAGTCAGAATGGATATCTTTTCGACCAGATGCGCACTGACAAAAATATTATTAATTACATTGTAGAGAAACAACGGGAGCTAATGGGTGCCTGTTGCAGTTAGGCCACTAAGACCCATGTGTAAGGTTCGGCCAGACTACAGGGTCAGCACCTATCCGGCAGCCTCCAAGCAGGAGGAAGAGCACGGGTAGGACTCTGGCCTGCGGGTCCAGTTTCCCCTAGCGATCGCCGTTCGGGCGCTCTTAGTCGGTTTGCGCACCATGCGGCGTCATCCAATCGATTGTGAAAGCCGACGGATCACCGATACGTAACCACTCTGGAGATCGGAGTGATAAGTTGCAACTGGAGGTAAGAACGAGAGTGTCGTCCCGCTGGGTCATTAACCTGGTTATCTCCCGGTAATGCGTTGGCTTCTTACGGGCGAATGGCGTAACTAGACAGTGGACTGTTTTCGTCCCAAGTCTTCTACGCTTACCTCACGGGAGACAGAATGATCAAATATCGTTAAAACTTCCTGAGTTGACGGGTTCGCCCGTTATAGTCGACAGCTCTAATTGTAGAGAAACATCATATCGTAGGTTGTACGCCTATCCTAGGTTGTAGACTATCGAGTTTAAAAAGAGGTAATCTGTCCTTGTACGATTCAGGATACAGTATACAGTAATTAATTAATCACGATACAGTAATTAATTAAAATAGACCCCTTTTTTCGAAAAAAAAACAATTATCCGAATTTTTGATTATCTGAATGGGGTCTGGTCCCAATTGATTCAATTAATTGGAGTTCTACGGTATTACTTAAGTACTTGGCAGTACTTAACTAATGATCAATACTTCACTATAGATTATTGGGTAATGACGCTGACATTGGATTGGAATTATCAAGTAATGATGCTGACAAAGAAAAAAACATTAAAAAAATCGATTTCATTTTTTTCACTAAGGCAACTCGTTCGTGTGCTATGCATGCTGACTCCATACATAATTTGAATATGAATGCATACCGACGTTAAGAAACCATTTAAACTTGCAATGTTCATATTAAAATAATGGCTTCCTAAATCCGTTAGGAATGAAAGTCGATTAATGTAAACATGGGCCAGTCGCACATATTTATCATTTCATCTTATAGAATTATAATACCAAATTGGCTACTCGAAGCAATAATGTTGCAACATTTCCCTTTACTGTTGGTCGTGATTGATATGTATTATGTTCACTGATATATGAACAGATCTAAGAGAAGACCCAAATTGAATAATAACAATACATTATTATTTTGCCTGGTTTTACCTTATTGGAACCTGCTCTGTTTCCATAAACAAATCTGTGTAACTCCTTCTTTGTATGCGAGCTCCGACGCCCGCATACTAACGCGTTCTCGAGCCGATGCCTATAGCACACCTATAGCGGACGAGGGAATGATTGGATGAACTATCTCTTTCATGCATATGGCGGATGCTTGCTTTTCACTTATGGGCTCCATAGACGGTCAAAATTACTTGTCAAGTACGTGATTTTTTCCTGATTGACATGCAATTTTCACTGTTTAGTTAGAACTAAGCTTGATGGCTTGCCAAGCAAACTACGTGCCTGTCCACAATGATATTTGAAAATTTATAATGTTTCCAATGCTTGTCAAGCACGCTTGACCGTCTATAGATTTGCTTAGAAAGCAACTCACAAGTCACACCAATTCACTACCAAACGCTCTATGCTTGACAAGCATACCTGATTTGACATTAAGCCACGTCAAGCATGCTTGTCAAGCAGGTAAATGTTCGACAAGCAATTTTGACCCTCTAGGGAGTTATTAACTGGATGCGGTGTATTATGTGTAAACAAGTAAAATAAAATTGTACCATTCCGGCATCTAGCTTTAACCAATTCCTGCGTCCATTGTGTTACTAAAGAGCAGATACAGAGGAGTGTGTTCTACTCTGGATTTTAAACTGACGTCATTTCCACGCCTTTTTCGATTTAAGGGTCATTCCATTCCGCGGAGTCGCTTACTTACTATGGCTTCAAAAAGACCCATTCCGGCTCACGAGCGGATCACTCATGGAGCCTCGCGAATGAGCCGCAAGAGCTACTCTTTTTAGTAGCCTACTCTTTTTTTGCTTGTATGATCTCGTGTATCTGACATAGCGAGGCCACTCACTTCCTACGCAAAGAGTAAACCAGAAACCCGCATTGCCAGCTCATTTTTGATAGAGATTCAAGTATGTCTCCACAATATGGATCCAAAAATTAATATCTTTAAAAGTAGCTTTTTAAATGCTTTAAATTCATTAGCCATCAGTGTGTTTCTAGAACTTACGTTCGCAACGCGTCAGAGATACTCGTGCATAGAACATCGGCGAATGCGCAGAGAAAAGACATGCGAAAGTACATAAAGAATCGTTAATTATATTCCATTTTTTGCATTAATGTATGGTATTCTCTAACCTTTTATTTTTGTCTGTGTATTTTATGAATCCATTATCATCTTTCTTAACTTTTTTTTTGCTATATAATTATTTTAAAATGACAAACTGAGTAAATCGTACTCAAACTCAGTCTCAAAAACAAAAATATATTGTACATCAGTTGTACACAATACAAGTGCACCTTCGGAGAACGACAGCAACTTCTGATGCCATATACATATACGTTGCATAGGTGGGACAAGTATTCACATCAACGTGGAAGCGTTGCCTCGTATACGTTGTGTACGTGGGATCCTAACGCCCGGTTTAGACACGGCGATTACAGCGCGGTTCCCGCGCGGGTCTTATTTCCATAGACGTCCAAATAATCGTTCAGACGTAATCGCGCGGTTCGTCAAACCGCGCGATAAACGCCAGAAAATTGTCCGCCAGAAAATTGAATCGCGCGGCGCCCTCGCGATTCTGTTACTATGGAGCCCCAGGAGAGCGTTCAGTTGCGTTGCGGGAACCGCGCGGTTCGGACGTCGTGAGACCACGAGTTCGCAATGGATCGCTTCGACACTGAATTTTTCATTATGGAGTGGATAAAAGACCTGCAATATTGGATCACACGCTTGGCCTCATATGGGTTTAAGAAGTTGAGATATCTTCCCTGACCAATTCAATTAGTTCGTTAACATATTTTAATGAGTTTCTTAAATAATCCATGATTTTTTTCTAAATATTTTTAATTTGGGATATAAGGATACGAATTGGCCATTTCGAATCGATTACTTAATATTGGATGCACCATACCGCCTTCTCTTTTATTTTTGAGCAACATCAAATATAATTGCTTCTTCGACCTCGATCTTTAGGCTGACTACTCCGATATCCTCACGCCAACCGCTCACTAACCGCTCGCTATCTGAACACATAACGAAATTTTGCGGTTCAAACCGCACGATTTGCAATCGCGCGGTTCCTGCGTGTCTGAACAAGCCCTAAATGTCTCCACGAGATACTCATTATCTCAAATCCAAACATTCCGCCGAACTCAGCAAAGATTCCTGGCTTGATGTCTTTCATAAAAAACAAAAGCTCGGAGCCTAAATTCGGCGACTTATAAAATTACTTCAATTACAAGGCGATGTTTTACCCTCTATATTGGCTGGGTGACGACCAACAGAGCGGGCCGGGCCGAGATAAAAGCGAGTGAAACGTTATTAAATGTAAACAGGGTCGATATAGTAATAAAACAGAGAGTGGGAGAGATCGGGGAAGACCCGCATCACTTTTAAGCCCTGTGCACACCGTGCGAGGACAAGAAGCGAGGGCGCTGACTAAAGAACGAGATGCTATATTCTAGACTGGATATTCTAGCACAGTAGCGAGCGTTAAAATAGCTGCACAAAAACGTACGCAAAATGGCAGAAGTCGGACGAAATTCCAAAAAAAAAAAAATACAAGGCAACTTATAAATTATTGATAGCCCACAAACCAGGGATTTCAAATCCAATTTAGTCATCATAACCACCATCATTTATTAATTCCGAGCATACAATTTATGACCTAATAGTGCAAGAAAACAATATCAGTACGTTAGAAAAGTCGCAAGATATACAATATTCTTATTGTTTTAAGTACCAGCTAACAATCATAACAGTAATTCGGCATGGAATGTATTGTAGAGACTACGTTACATTATTTTCATCGCCAACAGCAATTCATATTTTCCCGCCTGCGGTGTTACCACTGAAATTTTATATATTAAAATTGTATATTTTTAAATTTTGTATATAATATATACATTTTTCTATGTGATAATATAGGGGTCGTATCACGCACGTTCGTATAAGTAGGGCGGTTAAAATAAATTGTAAAATAAAAATAATTCTATCATTTATCCATGAAAGGGCTGACACCCAATAAACATTTTCAGCGAATAAATATTTTGTTTAAAAATATACTCGCGCATCGTGTAAAAGAACGTAGTAAAAAACAAACCTGGTAATCAGAAAAATCTTCAGCACATCTGATATAAGTGCACGTCAAACGCGTACCGTGTAGACCAGGCTTTATTCGCAAAAAATCATCGGTTAACTTGGGCCGTAGAGCGACTTTTGCCTGCCAAGGTTTTTGGGGTATCCGTGCGGTATTAAATTAGAATCTAATCTAGCGAACTGACGCAGGGATAATGCTACGCGTTTTATTAACATATTTCAACCCCCGCTGACTCACAAATACAGCCAGTTATAAAAACATGAGAATTTCATTTACTGAGGTTGAACACAAATTTAGAAAGAATGTATATGCCGTTGGTAAACCATATTGGGGGTTATTTTGTAATGCAAAGCAGGCGTTTTGTGGTATTTTCAATTCGTAATTACATGTAAGCAAGTCTGCAAGATAGAACATAAATAAGATGGTTAGAGATTTTATGAAGGAAAGTATCTATCTACTTTTAAATATGTGCTATATGTACGATTCTTAGCAGTAGTCACAAACTAAAAAAAAATGTGTCACCCCAACACTTTACCGGCAAGTAGCCAAGGGCTGATGTCATCTGAATATGAATTTCATTAATAAAATCGGGGAGCGCCCTCTTCGGCCGGCGGTCGAAACAGGTTGGGTTCAATTACGACGCCTCAGGCAGCGCGATTCGTTTCTCGGCTCGCTTCGGGCGGCTTGGCGTTAGAATTTAAATAAAATGTATGACGGGATTAAAATATTATTAGTGTAGCTTGTATATGAGATATTCCAATTTCACAACGTAATTTCGGTTGGCACAAGGCATCTGTGTACCGAATTTCAAGTCTCTAACTGCAATATTTCAAG
Source organism: Micropterix aruncella (assembly GCA_944548615.1). Classification (NCBI taxonomy): domain Eukaryota; kingdom Metazoa; phylum Arthropoda; class Insecta; order Lepidoptera; family Micropterigidae; genus Micropterix; species Micropterix aruncella. The sequence goes on from OX155963.1 coordinate 16,892,769, forward strand.
ATTGAAGTATAACTAGCGCGCCCTCTGGTGGACCGATTTCAACTACAACCTGTTGAACTCTTGCCACGACCGAATGATGCCTGCATGCCAAATTTCAGCTCAATCGGATGAAGCGTTTTTCGTACGTAATTTCGTTTCAACAAGGCATCTTGTGTACCGAATTTCAAATTTTTAACTGCAATATTTCGAAATTGAAGTACGACTAGCGCGCCCTCTGGTAGACCGATTTCAACTACAATAATGTTACAATGTACGCTAACTTTCCATAAAATGCACACTAAATTCTGTACGCCTTCCACAATTGACAATAAGTTTAAAAAACGTGTCACTTGTGTCACCCCAAGACTTTCCCGTCAAGCAGACAATCCCCCCATTCCTCGCGCGCCAAAACCTTAACCCTCAATCTCTCCCCCCCCTCCCCTCCAATTACCCTCCCAACGCTACCGCCCGCAACGCCGCACCACCGACCCCCCCCCCCTCCCAGATCCCCCTCGCCCAGATCACCCTCCCCACCACCAAACAAACTCCCTTCCCCCCAAACTGTAACGCTCCTCTCTCCAAACCTTCCACACCCCCAAACACCACCCCCCAAAACCCCTTTTGCATCCTTAACACTTGGGTATCTATTTATTAAAGCTTTCTAGATAAACCGGGATAAGAACCCACGGAATAAGAATAATATCGGAGGAAAAATAATATTTTCGTCCGGAACTTTATAAATACATCCTGAGTATTTGGTCTATTTTCTTCGAAGTTAAAGCATTATAGATAAATAGGTGGTCAACTACAACGGGCGAACCCGTCACCTAAGGAAGTTTTACGATTAGTCGTTCTATCTCTCTGGAGTGAGCGCAGAAGACTTGGACAAAACAGTCCACCGTCAAGCTCCGCCACATTCCCGTAAGAGGCCAACGCCTTAACCGCGAGATAGCCAGAAGTGTTACCCAGCGGGCTTACACTCAAGCCCTTACTTCCAATTGCGACCAGATTACTCCAATCTCTCGATTGGTTACGAGTTCGAGGTCGCTTGCGCGGTCCTCTTCCTTACGAAGCGGTGAAACGGTGTATACCGAATCTTTCGCGGACCACGCCATCCTTTGCCCGGCTGTTTACCCAGGATCGGGTAGCCGATGGTCGTTTCAAGAGCAGTCGCCGTAAGGTCTGCAGACACCCCCGCTCTATAGGAACCAGTACTGCTTTCAGACTCCTCCGACTGTTAGTCAGAGTGCACAATCGATTGGCTTACGCCGCACGGTGCGCAGACCGTCCAGGAGCGACAGAAGGTTGATTCGTAGGGAAAACTAGCCATAAGGCCAGAGTCCTACCCGGGCTCGCACTTCATGCGTGGAGGCCGCCGGATGGGTGTTGACCCGTGAGTGTGACCAACCCTGAACAGAATGGGTCTTCGTGGCCAACTCAGCAAGGGCCCATTACCTCCTAGAGACACTAAGATCATTTCATAAAGGAGATTTTTTCCTAGAGAGACTAAGATCTAATGGACCTATTTCAACCACAATCTTTTCAACTCCTGCCATGACCAAATGATGCCTACGTGCTAAATTTCAGCTCAATCGGATGAAGCGTTTGGGCTCTATCGTGGAGAAATACACACAGACATACAGACACACAAAAGTGCGTTCGCAATACTCTCCTTTGCCAGATAAGTAAAAATAAATCCTTTTCGTTCCATGTATAATTTTACTTTCTTCTTGATATTTCGTATTATCCGGTTTACTACGAAAATTTGTCGTACAAAATGTCTCAAGTACTTTTTGGCGTTAGCGTTTTGAGCGGTCTCCGCTCCACTCGTATTAGTGTCACGTTAAATTGACCTCTGCGAACGATCATGTTCATAATATGATACTCGTATGCTTCGCACGCAACATCTAATGCGAAGCGAAATCGGAACACTTTTCCCCAGAACTACGTGCTTGCTAATCGTTCGTAATCGACACACGAAAGTGGCCCTCCGGTACGACTCAACCCGCAAAGAATAATATTATTTTCCGAACAATGCAACTAGGTCTTTGTGACATATTGTTAAAGAATGCTAAGATATGCTTGCTAATGCCATTGTCAATCTACATCATATTTACATATCATATCATATCATCATTATCATCATCATTATCATCATCACCATCATTATCATATCATATCGGGAGTTAATGGGCCCTTGCTGAGTTGGCCACGAAGACCCATTCTGTTCAGGGTTGGTCGCACTCACGGGTCAACACTTATCCGACGGCCTCCACGCTGTGACGAACTACTCGTCACGGGAATTTACTTCTTTAAAATATAATAGTAAAACTCCGATATAATTCACTTTACACTTCGCCACAATTTAATCGGCACATAAATGAATTATCTTGACTTCCAACCGTTGCCATAATCGCATCATGCGATACAACAACGCACACCCCTAGTCGGATTCGCGGCAAAAAAATTGCCAGACGACTAAATTCAAAACAAGCATTGACCCATTGATTAAATCAACATCCATTCATAACATTAGACAACGAGTGAGACCACCTATCACACAATTTAATTTCACGGCCACAACGCCATACGAACTACGACGCATCATCAAAAAAATACAAACTAATGCGACTGGGTGCGACAATTTAAATATTGCACTTATCAGCCCAATTATTGAGCCAATTCTTTCAGTTCTCACTCACATCATTAACTTCTCTTTCACAAATCGTAGCTTCCCTACTCTTTGGAAACGGGCCTTTATCATCGCCTTACCTAAAACATCTTCACCTCTGCTGCCCAAAGACTATAGGCCAATTTCTATATTGCCTATTTTCTCGAAGGTTATAGAACGCGTCGCATACATTCAACTAAACCACTTTCTTGTCTCTCATGGACTACTTAATTCTCTCCAATCCGGTTTTCGCCCTGGTCACAGCACTACCTCAGCTCTGGTCAAAGTCACCGATGACATTAGATGCGCTATGGACAATAGAAAACTCACAATTCTCACACTCTTAGATTTCAGTAGCGCATTTAATACGGTCGATTTTGATCTATTGCTGGAGCGGTTGCACTCTCTCAAAATCTCAGATGATGCAGTAATGTGGTTTGACTCTTATCTGAAGGGGCGCCGACAGTGTGTTAAATCAGCCGACACTTCCACCGATCTGATCGACCTTACTGCCGGCGTACCCCAGGGAGGAGTCCTTTCCCCTCTTCTCTTCTCTATATTTATCAGCCCCATAACCGAGAACCTTACCACCTCGTATCACCTTTACGCTGATGATCTACAAGTTTATATCCACACAAAACCGGACGATATTGACTCTGCCATACTTGATATGAACTCGTCTCTTGCCCATATATCTTCTTGGGCTAAAAGTCATGGCATTGTCTTAAATCCTACTAAGACCCAATCAATTATAATTGGCAGTCAACAATTACTGTCTCCTATTTCTCTATCATCTTTACGTCAAGTAGAAATCGAGGGCAACGTCATTGGGTATTCTAAAGTTGTAAAGAATTTAGGCATACTCGTGGACGAGACATTTTCTTGGCAAGCACAAGTCAACGAAGTAAGCAGGCGAATATATAATGGCTTTCATAGCCTTCGGAGGTTGCAGAGATTCCTACCTGTAAGCACTAAGCAAACCATAATTCAAAGTCTTCTCCTGCCGTTACTAGACTATGCCGATGTCGCATATTTGGATCTCACCGAAAACAGACTGGATAAACTTGAGCGCCTACAGAACGTTTGCATAAGGTACATATTCAATCTGAGGAAGTATGACCATGTTTCCGAGTACCGATCAAAATTGCAATGGCTTCGTATACGGGACCGGAGAAATTTGCATATTCTTTCACTTCTATATAATGTCCTACACAATCCTACATCTCCCTCCTACCTCAACGAGGCTTTTACCGGATTAGGAAGTCATGGTCTCCCACTTCGTTCAAGTCAGAATAATATCCTACGTATCCCAAAACACAATACCACTTTTTTTTCCTACTCCTTCTCCGTACATGCAGCTCGACTGTGGAATCAGCTTCCTTTAACTATTCGAGGCGCTAGCTCGCTGTTCACCTTTAAGCAATCATTGAAAAAGCACTTCCTTTCACAATAAATATTAATCATAAATTCTAACCTTTCCGTTATCCCCTCCCTTTCCTTACCTTATTTTGGCAGTTTATTTATTTACTTATTTATTTATTTATTTATTTGTTAATATATCAAAATATGTATGTATATACATATACATACATATAATATGTCAAACTCAAAAATTTATTTATATATTTACATTGTACTTTAGATACACACACAATGTATATTATATGCTATAATTTCAAATTTAATTTTAGGCTATAATTTGTTGCCTACTCTTCTTTTCACACCAGCATGTTGGTTGACTGGAAGATATTGCTGTAGTGTAGCAATAAGTCCGCCATTGTACCTTATTTTATTGTGCAATAAAGAGATTTTCATTCATTCATTCATTCATTCATTCATTCATTCATTCATTCATTCATTCATTCAAAACCGACCGGATCGGGCGTTCAGTTTTATACCCTCTCTTAGTTTTGAACCGCGGAACGAAGCGGAAGTGCTCGCGGCCGCTGGGAGTCAAACCCCCAGCGGGCCACATTTTCTTGCAAAGCGGAGCCGCAGTGACACGTATAAGTTCGTCTGAAATTCAATAGTTTTACCGGGCAATATCAGTGCGCAAATCCCGCAGTCGAGCCGCAACGAACCCCAGCCTCCGAGGGACCTACCTTCCATATCAGGCGAGTTTTTAGGGTTCACGTTTTTCTGACTCCCCAAACTTTAATACCCCAGAGTTCAGCTAATGAGTATTATATTTCATATTAAACAATCTAATCAATCAAATCTAGTGCTAGAGCGCTCTCTATAGTTCGCCTTAGGGCGTTTCCCGTTCAATCGTCAATTGACACATTATTCAACCTAGCCGAGCGCGAGAAAGAATCCAAGGATTCGGCGCGTAGTTCCCGTGAAACCGTGGGGCGATTCAGAGAACGCGCTCCCTAGTAGTCGGCGGCCTACAGACCGACGTAACGCAAGCCCCGCGCGCCGGCGGTTGTTGAAGGTTCTCACCTTTTCAAAGGCCCCCTTTATATAAAAACTATAAAAGCACATCGATAGAGGTGTTCCCAAATCTATTCCGAGATCCCCATATCAACCCATAAGCGCGGACCTACCCTGAGTTTGGCGACCTACCTACCGTCACTTTCCACGCACGCCCCCGGCGATTCCTCCGCTCTGAAGGGCTTGCAAAGGTACTAGAAGGCCTCCCGAATATATTTCGCATACTTAAATCAAAAATGTTTTCCTAATAAAAGCTGTAATTTACGAGTAATAAATCTTGTATCGTACTTTGAATCTTTCTTTTTTAAAAGGGTTAAACTCTCGCACACGGAGAGAAATTCTATTACTGCTTTACGATAAAAAATGGTGCAAGGTCAAATTAGCAACGTACGAAAGTAACTGCTCCGAATCGGCGCGAAGTTCGCCGCTACACATCGGCGCAGAAACCGCCGCGCAGCGATCTGACAGCTCGGATCGCGCGCGACTTCACAGCGGTCGTATATCTACTTTATCTTTCAGGTTCAGCGATAAGCCACAGTAAGTACGCCTTATATCCCTATTTTATTACTTTTCCACTTTGTTTTCCATAATCTTACCTTTTTTCACAATAGAAGCAAGGCTGTCCTTCTCCTCCAGAAGCTCTCCTTTTCCCGCGCAGGATTCCTTGGGTTTACCACGACCCCTTCCACTGAGCAGTCGCGGTCCCAGGTACTGTTGCGCATCCCCTTCTGCGGCGTTCAAGGTCAGGCAGCGGCCACGCCTGCTTTTTCTCGTAGCGACCCGAACCCCCAATCATCCAGGATTTCCGTGGTGGCGCCTACACTCACACATCACGAAACCATTTCACCTTCTTTTCCACGGCAATCCTAAATTCCATGAAAGATATTTTTCCCATGACCTAACAACAGGCTTTTCCTTAATCGGGTAACATTACAACGCTTGAAGTACGAGCCTGGGTAGGACTCTGGCCTTATGGATAGTTCCCCTAGGAATCAACCTTCTGGCGCTCCTGGACGGTCTGCGCATCGTGCGGCATAAGCCAATCGATTGCGCACTCTGACTAACAGTCGGGGGAGTCTGGAAGCAGTACTGTTTCCTATATAGCGGGGGTGGTTGCGGACCTTACGGCGACTGTTCTTGAAACGACCATCGGCTACCCGATCCTAGGTGAGCAGCCGGGCATAGGATGCCGTGGTCCGCGATAGATTCGGTATACACCGTTTCACCGCTTCGTATGGGAGAGGACCGCGCAAGCGACCTCGAACTCGTAACCGATCGAGAGACTGGAGTATTCTGGTCGCAATTGGAAGTAAGGGCGTGAGTGTAAGCCCGCTGGGTAACACTCCTGGCTATCTCGCGGTTAAGGCGTTGGCCTCTTACGGGTTGGTGGCGGAGCTAAACGGTGGACTGTTTTTGTCCAAGTCTTCTGCGCTCACTTCAGGGAGATAGAACGACTAATCGTTAAAACTTCCTGAGGAGACGGGCTCGCCCGCTGTAGTCGACAACCCTAGTTATATCATCATATCATATCATATCTACAACCTTAAATAGTTAACTTATATGCTGACATTAGGCTAAACTTGATGAGCACTTTAGAGTTGTTAACTACTACGGGTGAATCCGCCACCCCAGGAAGTTATAATGATATTAGATCGGTATTTCAACCGTGGGGTGAACGCAGAGATTTAAGGACAACACAATCCATTGTATAACCACACCAACAAGGACATATGAGTCTAACGCCTTACCGCGAGGCATTGGGAAGTGAAGATCAGGCAGACCTTGCGCCCTTGCGCCTTGACCGTCCTCCCGTCTCGTCAAGGATTCGAGGTCGCTTACGCAGTCTCTGCCAGATGTAAGTGGTAAATTAGTTAGAACATATAGCGAACTGAAGCGTCCTTTGCCAGCCACGGTCACTCGGGATCGGGTGGCTTCAAGGATAGATGACTTCAAGTCGACAACTACCTCTACTCTCTAGGAGACATACATCTCCAGACCCCTTTGGTCATTCGACGGATTGCGTAAGCGTGGTTGATACAGCCTGGTACGCAAACCGTCCAGCTTCACCCGAGGTAGTACCCCGAATCCTTAATCTTCTAATCTCAAGTGCTTTCGACTGCAGCTTACAGTCGAGGCATAAAATCACAGCGGCCCTAAGAGGTTAAGTCTCTCTTCTAAGATACCATGAGCAGGTGAAATAAAGTAAATAAATTAAAATATAAAATTGAAAAAAATACTGTGTAAACAACAGAAAAATAGAATATGAACCGCTGACAAAAATCCACGACTGATAAAATACCTCAGGTAGTCTACCAGTACATATGGTCACTATCACAAAAAATATTTTTTTTCTACCCCGTTGTAACGTTTCAGACAACGACATTACAAACTACACACAATCATCGATCTACTGTGAAATTAAATGATTTCAGCCATTTTCAGCATATTTAACAGCTCCATATACAGAACGGGACTTGACAGCATATAAAATCAAAATCGAAGCTCAAACGTAGGGTTCTCTCGCATCTCGATAAGTCGTCTTGAATTTAAGTCGCTGCTCGACTCGGCACACTGACAGAAATCGCTTAATTCGCCTCGGCAAATAAACGCAGAAGCATAAATAGGTCAAGGGGCCCTGAGTCGCGAGGCAAGCATCGGGAACCTCACGGCTCAGAGCGGTGACGATGCAAGTCGACTAGCTTGTCTTCGAGTCGATTCGAGTCGCAATATCACGTCACCTATATCTGCATGCTGGAAAAGGCACAAGTTGGGTTGTCAACTACAAAGGGCGAACCCGTCATCTCAGGAAGTTTTAACAATAGTCATTGTTCTATCTCTCATTAGGTGAGCGTAGATGAGTTAGAGACAATACAAATCTTACGTCTAGCTAAGCCAACATGCCGGTCAGAGCCCAACGCCTTACGGCGAGGCACTGCGAAAGGTATCCAGCAGGCAGCCTCACCCCCTGACTACTAATTTTGGCAGGATATCTCCGTCTGGATTTAACCATCAAGATACATCCGTCCTTTCGACCGGTCACGGGTTCGAAATCGCTTGCGAGAATCTCTACCTGCCGTATGTTTAGCGGTGATTCCATTTGAATCTATCGCGGACCATGGCATCTTTTGCACGGCTCTGAACTCAGGATCAGGTAGCCAATTGGTCATTTCAAGAGTGGAAGACGACACGTCAACATCCACCCCCGCTGCTTAGGAGACAGTATATTTTCATAGTCTCCTAATTCCTTTAGTAAATAATCAGAGTGCACAGCCGATTGGCTGATGCTGTACGTAAACGTAAACATGTACATTTTTTTTTTCTCTTTATTTGAAAAAACTAAATTGTTATAAGTACCTACATACATAACAAGTTTAAATACGCGATAAATATGTATAGGCATAAAGAATAAAAAATAATACAGAATACATAAAAAAAATAAAAACAGCCGATCTTATTCTGAAAAAAATAAGTAACGCAATACCCACACCATGAAGAGATGTGGGCTCGCTGTAATAATATCGAGGTCTGACGCTGTCGAACATAGACCACTTATGTGCCGTACGGCACGCGTAATCAGACTCCACCGACTTGGGTTGGTTCGCGAGGACAGTTTCGCAAATAGAGTATGTGACCGAGCTCGATTATAACTATCCGGAACAAAGAGACAAACCTTCGCTAGCGTGCTAGGATTATCTCTCGAAGACTCTCAGAAGGAGGTTACCGCAAGGTATAACGGACGATCAATTGTGCGCTGGCAGCTTAGAAGGAGGACGAGACAACCTATGCCAGAGAGGAGGAGACAACCAATGCCTCATCAACATAATCGCCGTTACCAGTATTGGAAAGAGCCCTTGCGGAAGTGCCAAGGGACCTGGCATATACACTGTCGTGAAGAGTCATGTGAAATAAATGGCGTTTTAGGAGTATGTCTACCGCCGGAAAATTGTCCAAAAACTGACGGGGATTTGCCAAAAGGCCAATCACAATTTTCTATAATGTCGGAACAAGAGACTGTATGCTGTATTCAACACAGCCCCATGAGCAACAACACGAGATCATCAGAAAACCAGGATAAATCCAATAATGCATCTTCTACATCACCGCCTACTACATGCATCTTCTACACCTTCTACTACACCGCCTACAACTACCAATAAGTCACCGGTCATCTCTACAATAGCTCCAGAAAAACCTTAAACATCACCACAAGCCATAACTACCAATTTCATAAATGACAGTGTGGACAAACGAACTAAATCCGAAAAAAAATAGCTCTGCAATATTAAGTACAAATTTAACAATGGCAGCCATTGCTGTGTTGGCGATTAATTAATTTATTTTATTTTATCTGCATCCAAACTTTTCTCTGGTTGTAACGGTCTCCGTTCCATCGGGTTCAGAAGAGGGAGGAAGAGAGATTGCACCCGTGGTCGCGCTCCCACCTGTGCACTATAATATAGCCTGCGCACTTGACTGCTTCCGAACAATGGACTCTGAGAAGACTAAAGAAGTCACTAGAATCTACAATGCAGTCGCTATGGCCGAACACGGCTAGAAAAAGGATAAGGATTATCAGTTATGCCCCGGAGTCTTCTGACAATTCTTTATATTTTTTAATTTCATACTATTACCTCAGGAGCGGAATAAATGAAAGAACTTCAGCGGGCGTCATCAGGTGAAACATCAGTGTATGGAAGGATCATCTACCCTTTTCTTATATTAATGTGAGTGTGACACGACCTACGGAGCGCTCCGAAATGTATTGGGAGTGGCTCCATGAGCACGTGCTCCTCGCAGTCCGCCCCCGTGTTGGTTTGGCCCACTGCCTAATGAACTAGTCATATGGACAACAAGGCCAATGACCTGCGGGATACGTGGACGAAAACATTTTGAACCAATTTTTCAAAGGAAGTAATTTGTTTTAAAGTGTTTGTCAGGTGTTTTTAGTGATTAGTGCTTTAATGTTTTTTAATGTGAGGTGTTTTTAATGACTGATCTTGTAAATGAACAATGGAAGACGTGTAAAAAGAAAAATGATCAAATAAATACTTGTTGTTATGTTTTGTTGTTTTTCTAGAAGGCTGCTGATGTTGTTGTTTTCCATCTACTAAGTATCTATGTATCTACCAGCCTGGGATAAAATGATTGCGTTTTAAATATACGGGGTGTTATTACTGCACGGGCTTTTTTTTGTTGGTGAATCAGTACAACGAAGTAAGCAACTTTTAATAAAAAAATTTGGAAAAAACCGAAAAATAAACTTTTTTTTTTTAAAACTTGTTTTTTTTATTTTATTTTTAAATATTATAAAAAGCTATGATCACGATGCGCTATCTAGCGGTTGGTAAAATGTCGCTGATATTGTTTATTTACGACTTATTACCTACCGCTAGATGGCGCAGCACGCTCAAACGCTTCTCAAACCTTCATTTAACAGTCAACTTCTTCAAATTTTCAAATTAAAAAAAAAAAACAAAAAACATTATAAATATATATATATATATATATATATATATATATATATATATATATATATATATATATATATATATATATATATATATATATATATATATATATATATATATATATATATATATATATATATATATATATATATATATATATATATATATATATATATATATATATATATATATATATATATATATATATATATATATATATATATATATATATATATATATATATATATATATATATATATATATATATATATATATATATATATATATAATATATATATATATATATATATATATATATATATATATATATATATATATATATATATATATATATATATATATATATATATATATATATATATATATATATATATATATATATATATATATATATATATATATATATATATATATATATATATATATATATATATATATATATATATATATATATATATATATATATATATATATATATATATATATATATATATATATATATATATATATATATATATATATATATATATATAT